>JAXRJS010000014.1:10195000-10795000 GCA_037127375.1 Dione juno | reverse complement strand
TGAGTATTGATTTAGTAGTTTATTTATTCAAGCATATGTACCTATAATATTTGGTTGCAAAAATTTCGTGGACAATTTCATACGATTATATACAAGTATAAATTAATCATCGTTAAGTAACGTCTCCAAAAATAAATAACAAAATGAAAAAAATACTACAAATGAATTAAAAATATATATACTGTTAATCTTCTCTTTTTAGAATTATTGGTAGTCTGTATAAGTATATATATATATATATATATATATATATATATATATATATATATATATATATATATATATATATATATATATATATATATATATATATATATATATATATATATATATATATATATATATATATATATATATATATATATATATATATATATATATTTAACTATAATATTTAACTAAAACAGAGGCTCTCAATCCATTCCCGGTCAGGGACCGAAACCGCGACCCGAACTGGCGCACCGAGGGTTTTGTACCGATTTCATAATTGTTTGTTAATAATAAAGTAGAATTTATAAAACTTGCACTCATTTTGTATGTAATGAACTACAGATATAATTTTGTAATGTTCTATTCTGTGATACACATAGCACATGGAAATTACCAATTATCGGATTTTCTCCTTGACGGTGCTTGGTATAGAACGGAAGTAAATTAATTTAAATGCACTTGTACTATGCAAAATGTATACTGTAAATACTGCACTACCAGCACTAAGAGCTGTCATTTGTTAAATTGAAATTAATGTATGGCCCATAATTTGGCATCTGTGAATCATTGGTGGTATATGGACCACAGGTTGGGAATCATTATACTATGACATTAAGAATCAGTGAGTGAACAAGTATCCAAAACTTTTTATAATAACAATATGTGTATTCCAGTACAAAACTAAATAGTTACATGTACTGGTATAATAACGTTAAAATATGTTCTCGTTAGTATATAAGTACTAATTGGAAATTACTTTTATTATTTCTAGTACGAATTTCGTAAAGCCTCCAAATAACGAAGGTTGAGGTTTCGTATCTCACTCTTTAATTTGAAAACACAACGTGTTGGGATGGAATGTTAAGTAGAGTTTTCTCATTATTAAAGGGCGGGGATGATAGAACGATGCCCCTAGATATACACATATCTAATCTACACAGATTACAAATATATAGATATCCACGGTCTGACTCTAACGCGATAGTTGTGGGTTCCATTTCCACTCGGGAAGAATGAATTATTTTTTTCTTCCTTTAGTAAAAAGAAAAATTCGGCATTGAGTTCCGTCATACCCGTCTATGTGTTGTCATTCTATCTCAAAAGGAGGAAAGTGAGGGTCGGAGTGTTTTGACACTAGGTTCCCTCTGCTTTCCCTGCTATATGAGGATACGGCGTGAAGCTCTAAAAAATTCCGTTTCAATCCGAAGCTACTAAAGAGATGATCCAATCTGCCTCCTCATATCAAAAACCGTATAATCTACAATAATGACGCAGCAAATCTTATTTATAATAAGTATCAAAAAATCGATAACCTCAAGAAAAACTGGTATAAAATTCCGAGCAACTTCTAACTTTCGCTGGCATCGTATAACGGATTGCGAGCGACACGCGCCAAAAAAAAAAAGAATTATAAAAAACAAGAATAACAGTTCGTTATTTGCGCGTAACGGCTCCGGTAGCTTGCGAACGATAAGCCATCTCAGTAATTTTAATTTAATGGAGGCAGCTTAATGATAACTTAACAAGGTTTTATTTTAAAATTTAACTTTGTGCCATTGCTTTCTCTCTTATTACCACAGATTATTATATATATTTAGTTTAAAACTATATTTCGTTTTTAAGAAATATCTCTGTTATGATTACTTTATAGGAAATGTGAAAAAAAAATTTATTGAGTTCTAAAAATGTAGGTACGTATAGATACATAGATATTTTAGTGGCTGTGCATTCAACTACGATATTTTTATCGTTTTATATGTCAATTACCCACTTATTTTGCGGCATTTGCTGCTATATTTATATTTTAATTTAAATTAAAATGTAATCAAGTGTATAACTCGTATTCGTACAACATTATGTACATATGTATATCCTATCGAAACTACACATTCATTTTCATATACCTAATCTATAATAATATTATAAAGCTGAAGAGTGTGTCAGGCTGAACGCGCTAATCTCAGGAACTACTGGCTCGAATTTTATTTGTGTCACATATTCCATTTATTTCGGAAGGCTAACTCACAAAATGCCCACTGCTCTAATGAAAGCTTCATGAATGCGCTCTGCCTGCGGTCAGAGTTACCTCTGGCGCTTGTGTGTGTCATGTGTCGTACATATCACCATTTGATCACGCTGGTAATATCTCGGATACATGCTAGTTATCATGTAAAAAATAATTAACAGAAGAAAGTGGGGACTGTGACTAACTTGTGGTTAACTTTTTAAGCAACAGTACAAAAGTACCTACACAATTGGTAAATGTATATAGATAGTGAAATTACTTGATGAATGTATGGTTTCGAAACATAAAATTAATTTCTTACGAGTGTTCATGCAATTAATAATATGAATTGTCAGAGGGGCTTTTTTTACTTATAAAGAAAACACAAAATTTGGGTAGAGGTTTTTTAAATTAAATTACTCTATTAACTAAGTATATACTAATTAACTTTCGTTTATGGTTTTTTAATATTTTTTACTGTAAAGTAAGATTGTTTTAGGCTATAGCTATAGCTAGGTATGATTTTGAAGTCGGATTTTTTTTCAATAATTTTATTTGCAACATTATCTACCACACGAAAAACATTAATCAATCCATTCACAATTTACGAAATAATTCATAATTAACTGAAGTAGTTTAAAAATTTTGCTTATTGATATTAGTTTTAACTTAAATCTTTATATCTATATTAGTACTATACAAAGTTTACAAAATTTACAGTGACTAGTTGGGGAATTGTAGCTTCCATCATCAGCTAATTAATCTGTATAATCCGACAGTACACAACTCTCTTCAAGTGCTCTTCTATACTTCACTATATTACTTAAAGGATTATTCTCTATATCCCAATCGTTGAGCAATTGTGTCATCATAACATACTCAACAATATCATAAATGAATGAATAAAAATATATTATAATATTTTTTATTAAAATAGGTTTTAAAATTACGAAGAATGGTATGGATATTAAAATAATGTAGGTATCGAACATACGTTTACGAAACGTAAACATGAAAGCGTTTAATTACTTGCAATACGATATTACCCTTTATCCATATTTCTAATTTTCGTGAATGCTCAGTTTATGCAAAAACCGGAATTTATCAACTTGAACTTCTAATTGAAAAATATTACTTTCGTTGGAAAAAAAAATTCTTATAGAATATGTGTCAAATTAGCATTAAAGTAAAACAATTTTTTAAATCAGGTAATTAGTAACAGAACGTTAAAATTTGGCCGTATTACGAGGGTAAAAATTATTACCATATGTTACTAAAAGCTTAAGTCAATCTGAGTAAGTTGCAAGTTAAATAAAACCTAATAAAAAATATACCTATACATATTATATGTAAGATTTTTTCGCCATATTGCACAGATAGACAAAAATTCTTTATCCGGACAATTTGTAAAAAAATCAAATGTGAGCATTTCTGTTAAAAGTAAAGTATATTAATTTTCATACATATCAATGTGTTGTAGTCTGTTGTTTCATGAAAATTAGTACGAGAGTTCTATAAACTATTAATATATATTAAATGTAAAACATATTAAAAAACTTATATAGCTATTTTGAATGTTCAAATCCGCACTCAACCACACATCTTAAGAAGTGAATAATCGTTAAGGATAAAAGTGCGAAGCTTTTATTTAAACTGCAGTAAACCATTATATACCATCAGGCCTTGAAAGGTATATGATTCAAAAGTTTTTAAATAAGATTATTTCTGCAAAATTTACCTAAAAAAAAACATAGGTAATATTTGTAACTTATTGGAACCATATCTCTATTTTTGAAACAACTTGACAGTGATATAAAGAGTCCGTCTATCACGCAAACAAATCATACTTTGATAAACAATCAGAAAGGTTTTTAATTTTTTCTTGATAGCTTTTCTCTTATTAGAGATCTCTTATTTTAGCTATAGCTAAAAAAATGTTGTATAGATATACACACTAGCTGGACGCCATGTTTGTACTTTCTAGGTCATTTGGAAGTGTTTTTTCATCATAACATCAGTCAAACTACAGATAAAATGTGTTCTTTTTACATGGTATACCTATCTCAATAAATATTTTATCTCCATTTATGAAATTGGTATCAAATTTTTCATACAGATTTTTCTTTTTGTACTTTTCTTTTTGTACTTTATGTTCGGTAGATAGTTAGCTCCGTTAGTGTGTGATATCTTTCGACAGATAGATTTGTCGTTTTTTTTAATATAAGACAATTAATAAATGTACATTGTTAGGTATGTACATGCCAACAGTCAGCAACGGGTCAATAATATATTTTAAATTAATCAAATTTGCGAATAATCATTTACAAGAACCCAACAAAAAATATTTTACTGATATTATGTAGTAGAACTACTACTAACTACCAACTGTACCAACTATGCGACTGAATCTGATAGCGATAACACGTACTGAGTAAACTAACCTATATATTTAAAATATTGTCAAAAAAACCTAAAATAGGTACTCAACTCAACAAGATTTTTTTCTTATAAGAAGGTAAAGCGGAGGAAGGTAAGGTAAGGTCATAACATCTGTACAGGCACGTGCATTGGCGGTAATCAAAATAAGATCTCTCGGCACCTGCGAAGCTTCATATCATTGTTAACAAACACATTCATCGCTCAACCTCGCGCTTCGCTACGTAAGAAAAATTTTTCATCGCAATATTTACTTTTATATCATAATCTTAATTGTTCTATTTGTTATTTAAACATGTGATGTGCAGGAAAGAGATTAAAAACAATTAAGTCCATTTACTAAACGTGAAAAATTTACAACAAAAGTATTGAATTCGACGGAAATACTTTGTTTTTTTTTTTTAATGATAAGACTTTTGTGTTTCCTTATCGTTCGTTGCAGTTTGTGACTAATGTTATTTTGTAATTATGACGTCAGCTTACCATAGAAGAGTAAAGCATATATTAAGATAATTATTCACGTATGGGCCATACGTGAGTAATCATCTTAATATAGGTACAATTTTACTTTAAAAAGAAGTAATTTTAAATTGTCATCATTTAATCTAATTATTTATACAGATAAAGCAATTGGTATATTTATTAAAAACGTCAAACTTTTTGTGAAAATCCATTTTCTATGCACAATACTTTTTGTTAATAAAGCTTTATAATGAGTCTAAAATTAAGGAGGGGTGATTTCCTCCCTCGGTTGGGGTAAGTATAACAGCTTGTATTTATGGGTGGGGATTTCTCGGAAATTCGAGAAATGGTCCACCGTCTCGCTCACCCTTCCCCCACTCGAGATGAGTTCGCCACATAGTCTAGCCTGCTTATAATTACGACTATTTACTTAAACGACGCTCAGTGATTCTAAGGCGCCTTATGTGACATAAATACGCGTCAAAAGCTTAGTGTAGAGATACATAGTGATAAGTGGTACAATTCACGGTTCCGAACATTTTTAGAATATATTTATTAAAATTAGGTAAGGACATATTTGAAACAATAAGTTTTAAAATTGAATTATCAAAAATTTTTTGAAATGTAATTTATATATTATATTTTGAATATTTCTATAATACATATATAAAAAATAATTATGTATCATGGTATATTACATAGTATTTTTATCGTTACTACACGCAAAATTATGTACGTAAAGTGAAGACGAAGTGATGATGAAGTAGTTTTCAGAAAAACATAAATTATTTGCTCACATATTTTAATACCTAGAGCAGTTCTACGTAGTCATTCCTTAGAAATTGATCGCAAATTATTTTTACCCTCCTGAAGTTGTGAAGTTAGAAAGATAAATTTGGTTTAACTTCTTAAATAAAGTTATAAATATCTATAATATTAATAAATATCAAGATATATTTATAAATACTATAATAATATTTATAAATATCACATTAGTTTTTTTGACAAACTGATTATGATATAAATTATTTCATATAATACATATTTTTGAATATGAAAATATATACATATAAATACAAAAGTATATAGGCTTATCAATAATTTTCTCGGAAGTGTTTAATATTGTAGCGTAATGTGTAGTTGTTTACGAGCTGATATCGTTGAATGTGAAATTGATAAAGTAGAAAGTGGCCTTGCGATAAACTCTCATTAATAATCATATCAATTTCATGTAATGTTCTTAAAAAATCTTATTTTTTTTGTGTATCTTACTATTAGTTAACTAATGTGAGTGGTGAAGCAAGGCAAGTAGGTATGATAGATAGCCGAAGGGTAGGTGGACAGGGGCAAGGTGGTAGTGGGTGGAGGGGTAGAGCGGGCGGTGTGGCGGGGCGGGGCGCGGCAGGGCCGGCCTGCCGACGCCGCCGCGTCTGGAGCGGCCTCTCATTCCAGCCGCGAGCCCGGTGTCGCGAGCACGTCATGTGCACATACGCTCTACCCGCACACGCACGTCGCGCGCGCTACTGCTCCCGCGCGCAACCACGCGCCAGTGATGTTACCCGCCCGCTCTGTTGTTATGTGCCAACGGTTCGATCGTGAACGAGTGCGGTTCCATTTATTCCCAAAGCGTTGACTGTACGCGCTTTCTGCTCGACCGGAGATATCACGGATTGCGGATTTTGTGTAACTATCGACGTTGGATGCGTTAAAATTTCGGGTGAGTGAGAGAGCCGAGCGATCGTGCGCCTGCGGCTGGTTTGACCGCATTATTTTCGAAATACGTACGCCATGATCCGGTCGACCGTGCGAGAGTGATCAAAACACTATAAAAACAAATGTGTATCCGATATCACTTAACAATTATACATTGTAAATATTTAACACTTTTATCTACATATTTTGTTGACAGTAAAATTTAATTCCTAGTAGTCTATCAATGCCCATATCAACCTACAGTAAATGATTGAATTTTAAAAATCAATCATTTTATATCGATATAAGAAAAGCATCTCGTTGAAGTCTTTTATACAAGAATATTGGTAGAGCTGTTACGCTTAAAGAAAAATTTTGTAATTTGGCCAAAAGCTTCCTTATGAAATAGGCTTTTAATCTCAAGTTACTAGTCATCTCAAGTTAGATAATAATATTACAATGAAATGCTGTACGAGTCCTATTAATAAAGCAAAGAGTACATGAAATATATTATATCGCAAATAGGTTATAGGTACCAATACGAATTATATTAGTTGAAATAATATTAAAAAACATGTACCAGCTGATTTAACAAAGCAAAGTTTCTTGCATACGTTATAACAACGAATATGATTTGCATTTTCTTAGAATCATTATTATGAATACAAATGGTCAAATTAATTCAAATATCACATTTTCTATGAATATCATATGCACCTACTTACAAGTGGTCACGACGAGCTATAAAACGTGAAAAGTTGATGATTTTCGTCACAATAGAATCTCAATTTAAAAATGTCTGAAATAGTGTTCTATTTTATTATTAAAAATATATTCTAGTATATTTTCCTAACTACTTATGTGACTAACATTATTAATAATGCTAGATAAAACAATCTATATAGTTTCTAATTAAATAATAACATTGTTGGGCAAATTGTAGCAAGTTATAAATATAAAACCAGTAAGCAGGTAACACGCAGGCAAGACGGCTTGTTGGTAAATAAACAAATTATGCAGAACTTGTTGGTATCAAAGGTTATGTTAAATACTTACCTATTAATCATCGTTTTTATTAAGGTTATAATTTACGTTTAATGTTGTACGAATTACACAAATAAAACAAGTACGTTAATTGAATACTTAGTAATGATCATTTTGCATTAATTATGAATAATTATATTTGAAACATTTACTAGGTATAAGATTTATTAAATAAATGTGGTAGTATTTATATTATTAATCTTATGGTATTTTAATCAAAAACCACAGTATAGTATCATATCAAAGTATAAAATAATCAACTAGAATGGTATCTATATATGAAATATTCATAGATAAAATGAAAAAGAATTACAATTTCAGTAAGCTTTACTTTATATTAAACAAACATTTGATCAGGTTTATTAATTTTTATTTATACAAATGTAACGTTTATAATTGTTATATATGTATGAGCCTTGTATAACCTAAATGACGACAAGTAAAAACCAAATACTTTCCTTTCATATCAGTGATATGTTTAATTAGCTTTTAATAATATTGTTATTTCTTTATTTTAGTCACTTCTTTTTCTTTTGTCTTATAAGGAATTATTATGTCACAGTGTCGTTAAATTTCCATATATGGTTCTCTAGTTCTAGTAAGCTTTGCAAGGAAAAAACATTGTCACATGATGTAATACGATAGAGATTGTCATCGCTTTATTTTTATCAATCGTCATTACAATTCCTTATATACGTACACTTTTTTAATTTATTTTATAAAAAGGGAAATATAATGATGTTAACATATTATATTCAAAACTACTCAGTAGTAGTTTTGAATTTTTTATGATTATTTAGAACATAATGTAGATTGGTCTCGTAGCGGAAATTACATTACGATGGTGTATTTATTAGGAATAATGAGAAATAAGATAAACCAACTACCGCTCCCGCACAATACTGACCTTTGTTTGATAGTAACTGGTAACGAATAGTGTAGATTAGCTATTTAATGTTATAATTAATCTTTAAGATTAAGATCCTATAATGTGTCATAATTTATGAATATTTTTTTCTTTTTTGTGCAGGTGGGCCGAGGAGAATTATGCGTGGGGCGTGCGCGTGCGCGGTGGTGTGCGCGTTGGTGGCGCTTTGCGCGGCCGCGGGATTGGACGAGGCGACGCGCGCCGCCGCCGAGAAGCAGTTGCTGGCGCTGCTGGGATTGCCGCGCCGGCCGCCGCCGCGTCATCGCTCGCCGCCCCCTGTGCCTCGAGCTATGCGTTTGCTTTATGACGAGCGAAAAGCCTTTCCTGCCGCAGCCGCAAATACAGCCCGCTCTTTTTACCACACTCCCACCGATCTCGATGAACGCTTTCCCGGTGAACATCGCTTCCGCCTATTTTTCAATATAAGTGCCGTACCGTCGGACGAAATCGCAAGAGGTGCGGATCTTACTTTCCAGAGAGCTCTGGGAACTACTGGAAAACAAAGGTTAATGCTTTATGATGTTGTAAGGCCCGGTCGTAAAGGTCAAAGTGAGCCAATATTGAGGCTTATTGACTCATTACCACTTCTTCCGGGTGAAGATATTGTTACCGCGGACGCTCTAGACGCCGCGAGGAGATGGCTCAAAGAGCCGAAGCAAAATCATGGACTTTTAGTTCGGGTTATTGAAGAGGGCGTGGGAAGCAACGCTAAGTTTCCACATGTGCGAGTAAGAAGGAGGGTGACAGAAGCAGAAGAAGAATGGCGAGCCATTCAGCCTTTGCTTATGTTGTATACAGAAGACGAACGAGCAAAGGCTGCCAGAGAACGAGGTGAGACACGGCTCATGCGCAACAAGCGCGCAGCACAAAGAAGAGGACACCGCGCACACCACAGGCGCAAGGAGGCACGTGAAATTTGTCAGCGTAGACCATTGTTTGTCGACTTCGCTGACGTTGGTTGGAGTGACTGGATAGTTGCTCCTCAGGGATACGACGCTTACTACTGCCAAGGCGACTGCCCGTTTCCTTTAGCCGATCATCTTAATGGCACGAACCACGCTATCGTGCAAACTCTGGTTAATTCAGTTAACCCTGCGGCAGTGCCTAAAGCGTGCTGCGTTCCTACGCAGCTTTCCTCTATATCTATGTTATATATGGACGAAGTGAATAATGTGGTGCTTAAAAACTATCAGGACATGATGGTAGTGGGCTGTGGATGCCGATGACGAAGGCACGAAGCCTCGTGCGGAAGTGCGGACCTAGTGATAGATCGTGGACCCAGTGTACATATAGTAGTGGCCTCGGAAATTGTACATAACTTCTTTGTATATATACTCGTGTAATTATTATTTTATTGACAGAATAATGATGTAATAAAAGATATGAATACTAAATATGTACTATTATTTAACATTCTACCAGATAATCCCGGAAATATGTGCCTACACATAAAAATAAGAAAATAAACTCAGAAGGTTTGTTCATGCCGTAGCTATATCTTATGCTGTTGCAAACTTAATTTTCAAATTAATTTTCTCACTTGGAAAGCTATTCATAATTTATAATAAAGCATTGTAAAAATTATAGAATGTTTACGCTAACATTACTTTTTTTCTTAAAACACAGCTTTGAACGCTTTTAAAAAGGATTAATTAAGAAATTTTTTTTATAACTTTTCTTATTTTAATACAATTTTCATTTATTTTGGCTTAATTAAACAACAGATATTATAAAGAGTATAAATAGATACAAAATAATCAAAGATAAAAGCCAGGTTAAAGAACTTAAGTTTAATTGTACCATCACAACGTTTTCTAGAGATTAATATTATGAACGATTGCTATTTATACTAACAGCATTCCCGAAACAGAACCTTGAGACTGTAGACAAAATAAAATCATAGAATTAACAAATCACCATTCATACTTAGGTAGGTTTATCACAAACTTTATTACTTACCTTATGCGCGTAACATAAGTTATTGACAATGTGTCAACAATGTGTGTGTTACATATTAAATACAATTACTTTTAAGTAAATGAGTGTCTAGTACCTTATCAACTTATGTGAAATTATAGTCCATGTGAGAGATAATTCTAGTTAGCACTTATGCCTGTATTAATCTCTTTTTATATTTCTTATACGTAGTCGTTTCAATGTAACTAACGCTAACTTCACTTTATGAAGTTTGTATTTAATAAAACAAATATAGGTAGGTACTTTCTACACTTTCTGTATAGTAAAACATCTTGTTCAAATAAGTAAACGACT
The DNA here is from genome assembly GCA_037127375.1 of Dione juno. Classification (NCBI taxonomy): domain Eukaryota; kingdom Metazoa; phylum Arthropoda; class Insecta; order Lepidoptera; family Nymphalidae; genus Dione; species Dione juno. The sequence goes on along the minus strand of JAXRJS010000014.1, from coordinate 10,783,952 downwards.
AAAGGTGGACAGGGCGATGAATCTTAATTACTACTTGAGGATTCACGAAACGCTTATAAAGTCGTTGATAAAGAATTTTGAAGATAATATTTAAAGTAAATTCCATTTAAAGTGTGGCAGGTCTCTAAATTTCAAATATTTCGTCACAAGGCGGCGATATATCATGTTTTTGCTCGAACGAAGGAATGCCCGCCTGTATAATTTGGCCGGCCACCCGGCAACTCCACGTCTGCCGCGCCCGCCGCCCTACGTCTATATTATCAGTAGATAAATTTAAGCTTTGTCTTTGCCTCGTATTTCGTCCTCACGAAGTATTGCTTTTGTTTTTTTGTATGTTAACAAAAAACTGAGTGGAGGCGAACGAAGTGGGTATAATTTATTTTATAATCGGCTCGCTCGTAACTCGACGGTGGACGGCTGGACGCCGATGTATCCCCATCTCGATGTAATTAACGTAAATGGATTGGCCAGAGCCTGTGAATTTCGACCGTTTGCTCCTTATATCACCTCGTAACCAGTCTGTCGTGTATGGTTTTATGTACACTTAAGTAAGTGATTTCATTGATTTCATTTTGTTGTAATCCTGTGTTAATTAATTAAAACTATTCTCTTCCAAGCATACCTGGAACAACACAGGGTAAGAAGAAGAAGGATGAAATCTTTATGCCACAGTAAACTCGAATCTCGAGGAACGCGCCGACTTGTCCCTGAGGGAATTATAATTGTTTTGCATTCTTGCACGGGTATAAAAACAAAAGGGCGAGGTACGGCCCCCCGCGCTGTTGGTCTTACAGACCAGACCAAAGTCTGACGACTCGCATTCTCTTGAGACAAAAAGCTACGAATTAATCGGAGTTGTAATTTTCATCACAGTGTTCAGACTTAGTAAGCTAAACTAAGACTAAAGTAAGACACTAAAAATTATAAAGGTACTAAGATTTATCAGTATAACAGCTAACTTATTAAATAGTATTTATATTTATATATACACCCATCTGTGATTTATAAATATTCTTTTGTTTTTATAAAAAGTATTTAATGAATCGAGATAATAAATGAAGTCTATGAATTATCGATATTAGATCGTAATATTGTTCGATTGATAAGGTAACGTGCGCAATGCATAATTAGACTTCCTACCTCACGTTACATTTAATATACGGGTGACACTCGTATATAAAATGTAACGTGAGGTAGGAAGGCGACAAGGGGCCATCGAACTCGGGCCTCTTCTCCAAACATACGAAATATGCACAAATTAAACCTGTTCTACCTTGCATTACTTTATTACTTTTACCTAAATATTGATTTGGAAGCTAAGCTTGGAAAGTTAGTTGAAAATATCATTGTTCATGTTTTTCTCTCAGCTTACAAATTATTGTAAACACTATATACACAAAGTACAATTTTCGCGTCTTTAGGGAAGCTACGTATAATCAGTCTACATATGTATTATACCATAAGCGGCATAATATTTTTTTGATGAAATATACCGATATATTTTAGTAAATAGAATATAATATATTTATCAAACAAAATATAGATGCCAGATTTTTTTTGTTAAAACAGGTAAATTTATTAGGTTATTAATATTAGCATTAATTCAAAGTTAATAATGTTTTTCTTGTTATACTTTTATAATATGCTGTTGTTCCTTAGGTATGAGATCATCGTGTCACCTCCTGCGTAATTTAATACAGGTGATATTCATTTATATTCCAAAATATTATTTATTATTTGAAAATATAATATATGTATATGGCATAATGATTATCTATGGCAAGGCAATATTTTTAATTCGCTAAATGACCGTGAGGTCTCGGCTAAACACGCCTTTTCTTATAACTTGTGAAATTTTATAATTTTTATACATTCCTAGATATTGTATATCCATATCTATGTCTTGTCTGTCTTACGTGAAGCGATTATCAATCTGTTAATAAAATATTTGAATGTTTGTAATAGTTATTATTTAATTGAAGCAAATTAGCTCCAAGTTTATTAATTAAATATGAACTTTTGAATTGATTATCGTGTTAAATTGAGCTTATTTTAGAATGTCTTAAGTTATAGCCAATAGTAAAATAAGTAATTACAACCGTTTGTTCGTGCCTAACTTAAATAGCAAGATGCAACTTTGGTAAAAATTTCGGCGGTCGCGTGCCACGCTCGCAGTCCACGTGCTTGTCCCGTACGCACCTCAATAACAATCTACTTTCACCGTAAGGGCGTCGTCTTAAGATAATGCGTTAGACTTAACAGTGGAAAATTCCAATAATCGTTGCTATTTAAATCACGAAATTCTATGTTATATATTCCCGCGGTAGAGCTTAGCTGTAATATGTATAACGTTTTTGACTGCCTTTATGGACAAAAATAAAATGCATATAAAATATGTCCGAGTAGTTTATTATGGGTAATACGGGAAATTCCAATTAAATATATATAACATAGAGTTAGAAACTTGGACTAGATAATTTCATCCGGCTGCGATAAGAAATAAAAATAGTGGTGTTATGATTGTGGTATGTAATGCTACTTGTCACGTGTGTTGGCCGTATAACGGTGGTGACATATTTAACCGGCTGCCGGCTCGTCGCCTCGGATGCTCGCTCTACAGCTTCAGAGATCCACGATATTTAACCATACAATTGCATTAATTTAGTTATGTACTTTATAATGAATTCATAAAAAAAATAATAAATAAAACATTCTTCACTATATGTAGAGATTATCAAATAAAATGCCTACTAACGTTCCTAATATCATGCCCTATATACGTATAAGAGAATATATGGTTCAGTTGATTGTAAAATTGAGACGACTGATATAATTTTTGTAATAGATATTTTGTACACAGTATACTTTTAGTTTAATCATATCAAAATAGAGCTATATTTAGAGATTTAGAGATATACTTATATATTTCTGTACTTATATATTTCTGTATATATCGTATTCATTATGTAAATATTTTACAAGGAAATCTGTCTTAAAAGTTTTATGTACAACAAATAAAGGCGCGTCTCTATAATAAATTATATGAACGGTGAATACATTTTATTAAACATTTTGAATGAAGCTTGTTTAGTACATATTTACTGCCTACATACTCTACTGTACACTAGACAGACATAAACAGTAATTTATTTCTGGCAACGAACCCGCGTCCTTGGCGTCGACCTTATATTGCGCAACACCGGTTTCGAAATGCGCACACGCACGATCTATGTACAATACGAATTGGTAAATTGACAACCGATGATGCCTCAGCCTTAAGCTTTTTTAAATATATTACTTTTAGATTAGATGTTTAAGGTTGCTGAAGTTAACTAAGTACTATTACAATGATGCAAATTGTAGGAGAATATGGTATTACGAACAAAATGTAATTTTACCGAATCAAACTACAATTTAAGTTATACATTAAATAATAAAAATATATATTTAAATAAAAAAGTCAATGTAATGTAATTTCTCATATATGTTCAAATCTAATAAATACAGGTCAACGGCAAGTTCTCAATAGGTTTTGGTTGTACCGCTACTTTAATACATTATACCACAAATACTAAGCATTAAACCTCGCGAATGAGTTGACTAAGAAGTTAGATTTTTTAGTGATCTAAGGAATTTAGATGTTCTTCAGAAAAATGGCCGTTTTATTCATTTCCGACTCGTATCCCCATGTGTTACTGCATTAGTTATGTATATCAAGTCTTATGTGGGAAATTGGACATATGGTTTATTACTTATTATTGGTTTATTACAGTGGTGCTGTTATAAAAATCTTCTATATGTTTTCAGTATAGAAAACACAGTATGTGGAAGGCAATATATCCTTACGGTGGAGGTCACCTTCAAAACAACAGCCACCTGAGCCAGCCATTGATCATGGATTTCTTCACCACTGGAAAAATACAATGTTTTCCGGCTAATATAGGATAGTTGGTTTAGATCAGTAGTATTTATATCCTATATAGAAGCAGTCGTTACTATCACTATGTGGATATGCTCCCTAAAGGCTTTGCCCGCTTTTAGACTTTTTGAACCCTTTTGGTTTTCTAACTTTATTTATGAAACCGTATTATATTTATAGGTTATGAAATTGTTTTAAAAGCTAAAATATATTGGATTTTATGAAGCTTATTTAAAATTATTATAATCCATCTAGTGAAATATTAGTAACACTACCTAGCCAATTTATTTATACAAAACAATGTAAACATACAATCATACCTTTAAGATAAATTTGTCTATGAAAAATAATGAAAAATATTTACAAATATGTAAAAGAATATTATAATTTGCATGTTATACTTGGGCATAACCTTGGTTATCGCGCGAGGTGAATGTGGTTTTCCCTGCATAAATCCCGATTCTGCGGGATTTTCGCGACAGAGAGTAATCTATATGCTGTACCACAATCTCCTCTATCTTCCAGTACAAATTCCATTAAAATCCATTCCTCAGTTACGGAAATTAGCACGGACCAATAGGAAAACAGACAGGCATACAAAAAAATTTTAAATTATAATTAAAACGCAAGTAAAAATTTTCCAATTCAAAAACAAAGAATTTATTGTTATTCCTGTAAAACCTTGTTTACTCATTCTAAATTCATCTCATTTAAACTAGCGTGCGTTAGATAATTATATAACAAGAGGAAAATATTTTGTCGATGTGCTAATTACTGCTACATAAGCATCTGGATGACATATTAATAAGAAATAATTAAATATACGTATTATTTAGAAATTATTAGTATTTGGTGTTACGAAAAATTGTAAACAAATCAAAAAAAATAATTTCAAGGTTTATGCGTAAACCCATGCTTATGGAGGACTTACTTTCTTTTCGTGTTTTTTTTGGATTTTGTGGTAGGCACGTAAAAAAAAGTTTCTACAAAACCGCACAATTGTGGAGTGCCAATACTTAAGTTTGTAACATACTGTGCGTTTAGAAAATTTAGCGGCAGGTATCAGGTTAAACAGTTAGCCAGAATACTTCCTATGATATAATCGGTAGTATTATAATCAGTAATATTATAATAGTGTAGAGATAAATATCTATGTATATTTTTAGTTATATGTGTAGGTACTATGTCTATATGTTAATGTAGTATAATTGATGTGTGTGTATATTTACATCGCCCACGATTCATTATAGTATAAATTTACCTTAGGTAAAAGGTTGTCTGGAAGAAATCGCTGATTAGAGATAATACCGCCTTTTGTGCATAATTTGTGTTTTTGTTTTAGTTTTCTTTTCTTCATTGCTTAAAGACAAATTGTGTACAGTAAAGAGTAAATAATTAAATAAACGAGAAAACGTCTCTACCCAACGTCAAAGCCATTGATAGATTATTGGATCCCAAACTATTCAAACGGCTCGATGTTGTATGCAACCAAATGGTTCAAGCTGATTCTGTGGTATACTAGCCCAGAGATGAGAATAGTATTCTATATGAAGCTGAACCTGGGCCCTCTACAGGGCTAATCAGCGAGAAGGACTGTCTTAGTCTCCAGATGACACCCAGTTTCTTTGAAGTTAGCTTGGCCTTGCTTTCCAGGTGATCGAGATACTGGCAGTCACTCGAAACGCGGCGTTAAGGGGAGTGGTCGCAACAACTGGTGACACGACGGGGTTTAGCGATTAATGCTCAAATTTGCGACTTCTGATAGTTGAATTGACTCCATAAAGAGACTCCTTTCACTCCATAAAGAGATCCAAAAGGATGCCTTGACAGAAGACTTTTCCCGAGAAAGGCTTGTGCGGCCAGAGTATACGGCGTCTGCGTAGCAATGAACGTTAGCATCCTCTAATATGTCATTGATATGCAGAAGAAACTTGATTGAGTTGATTAAGAGAGCCGAAATAAACACTTTAGCACTGGGGTGTCAGGAGCACGAGTTGTCTTCTGGTATAAGAAATAATGAAACGCATTTACAAAAATGATCGAACATGATAAGCACTTTCTATTGACAAATAAAAATCAAGGATCTGGAACCTCAACATGCTGATCTCAGCTTTAAAAATGTCTATCGACGTGATAAACATTTTTCCTTGATATATGAAAATTCAAGATTTGAAATATCGGCATATTAGTTGATGGACATTTTTCATTGATATTTTGATATATAAAAATAATGGATCTGGAATACCTAATGTAGAACTACAATAGATAAATTAATGTAAAAAGTAAAGAAATTTCGATTACAATGAATTGGTATATGGAAAATATGTAGCAAGCATCATAAAGTCTACGCTATCAGAGTTGTGGACAATGTGCAAAATTCTAAATATATACATATTTATTTTATGTTTTTATTATACTATTGTACTTATAGTTACACGTACAAATGGGAAACTGTACATTAAATTAAATAAAAACAAAAAATGCGACACAACTATCGTTATAATGTAAATCATCAACATAATATATGTGAGAGATTTTTTTCTTAAATTATTGAAATTAATTAAAAAGTATGAATACTTCATATAAGATAATTTGCTTATCCCTCTTGATGATCAATGATCAATCACCTTATACGGTTCTTGGAAATATGCCACTATTCTACATGTCATAATGTGGATAGGTTTTACTTTTAATAAATATTTGTATATTATACAAGACAATATACTTTAATACTTTTTATTTTATTTTTAATTTACCGTGATATTAGGCAGCATGCTAAAAATATACATTTATAATTAAAGGCGCAAAACAAATGAATGGTCATCACACACTCGTGTATTTGATAAGGATGCATTCATCATGATCAGCTTAGAATTCAGTGTTAGTGCTAGTAAAAAATATCGGTCAAGTGCGAGTGGTTCTCGCCACCAATTTCATTATTGTAGGTTCACGGAAAATACAGCTTATAAAAATTGACAAAGTTAAATTTTCGGGCATTTTCACTAATTTTGTATCAAATATATCGCAAAACCTTCATACACTTCCATACAAAAACTAAAAAGCAAACCTTAAACCGAGTATCTTTTGATTGCGTTGACCAAGAAATTAGATTTTTTCTTTGCTCTAAGGACGAATTTTGAGATGTGGAACCATAAAATGTACGTATTGTGTGTACAATCAATATTATTTATATTAAAGTATATCCGCAAACATCGATTAGACCGCGAGTGGTTCGCTAGTTTAAAATAAACAAAATAGTTTAAATTTAGTAAATAGAACGTAATAAAAAGAAATACAATAAGAGAATAAATATGTTGTATATTATATAAAACTTAAATGAAAAAAGTATACATACTATATTAAAAAATGAACACGAAGATACTATATGGAGATTATAACGATGCCACATCCACGTTGTCATGTTTGTCGCGGGAGCACAGTTCTCTTAGAGTGAAAGTGGCAACAAGCCCCTTGGCTCTGAGCAAGCGAAGGCCGATGTGCGTCGATCCAAGTAAATAATATTCACAGAAATAACAGTGAGCGAACATTAGAATGATAAAGAGCGCTATTTATTTTATACGCTTGATGTTAAAGTTGAAAGCAGTCAACATATAAAATATACTGTAATAATTATCTATATAATCTGTTTATTCACCGAGCTTTTTACTATGTAAATACATTGGTCAAATAGTTTAGTTTAATAAAAAAAATTAAAAATATTGATATACCTATATATATACCTACTATGTATTTTAACCTTATATAGGATAAACTGGGATAGTTATCCCAACTTTTACAATAAACCTTTTTGTTGAATTACTTCATATTTTCTTTGAATTATCTGTTACAGATTTTCAGAATTTAGCTTTTTGTAGATATTTTTTAGTTTAGATGCCTACTTGTATGCATAGTTGCTCCACCATTAAAATACGAGCAACCTCCAAGAGATATGAGTCATTTTGCAGTCTGGCTTTTAGGGTTCCATATCTCAAAAAACCCTTATAGGATTACTTTGTTGTCCGTCTGTCTGTATGTTTCTGTCTGTCATGACCATTTCTCAGGATCGCATAAAGATATCGAGCTACTGCTAATATCAAATATCCGGGTCATTGTTTCATTAGAACATAGAAAAATACTAACTTTCAAGCGCAAGCGCGCGTTTATTTCATTTTCGCCACATTTGTATAAAAATCACTACATATTCATAAGTTATAGAGATATATATTATATACTTCACGTCGAATGTAGTATTATGAAATTTGGCATGAAGAAAAATCCATTATAAACTTATATATGTATTTAATTTCATGCAAAATTTAGTGCATCCATCTGCAAAGTTAAATTTGTCAGAATTTATATCTGTATCTCCCGGTACCTGGTTCCTACAATCGTGAAAATGGTACGGTACCCTCGATGCACGAGTGTGTCTCGCACTATACTGATTCGAAAAGTCCTAAAATTGGACATCAATAAGTAAAAAATATAATTTATAATCTGTAGTTCATTTTATGTAAAATGAGTGTTAATTTTAAATTTGTACATTTTATAAGTTAACCTACAATCATGAATTTATAACAGAACCCTCTGTGCACGAGTACTACTCGCACTTAACCGATATTCTTGTCTAATAAAGTATATATTTGATTTTCCTTCTTTCTTTTTTATTAGTTTCTTATTAAATTCAATACAATAAATCAATAATGGGTATGGGTAATCAATAAATGAAAAACGGAGAAAGGAGTCTAAGCTCTTAGTTCTCTAAACAATATTTTTTTACCAAGAGTGAAAACGACCAATATTTATGTATGCTGATTTTGTACATGTACCTTCATGTAGGAAACTAATGTTAGGTTATTGAGCGCAGTGGTAAGAGGTTCTCGAATTCCGATTTCTTATTCACACGTTTAATTGTCATTTGTATTTTCCTAACAATTTTCGGGTCCTGAGGAAGAATTGCACTGAGACACAATTCATATTAATGCTAATACAACTAAAGTGCTCTACTAGGTATAATATGGTGAAATAAATTACTTTAATGTGACGCATCATCCGGGATCCATCTCTAAATACACATATGTTGGTTCCATTCCGTTGGTTCCAAACATATGTTGGTATCCAGAAATGGACACTGTGTGTAGTGTGACACAGTGAAAGTACTGTAAATCTAAATTAGGATTTAGGTATGACGTGGTTTAGACGGACTGAATATTCTGTTATAAGATGAAATGTGTCCGCACAATGCTACATAATGCTCCGGGCCCAACATTGGTGAGATCGGCTAAGGCGATCGAGATAATCGAGAGATATTCGCTGGTGCCACCCTCACAAGGATCTTATGAGCAAATTTCTCTGTTAATACGCAGATTGTGTACTCACATTCTTTCAATCTTATAGCTTAGGATAGCTGTAAAAGCCCTAGGAGTATCTCTCCTTTAAAAATCCTAGGCGACTAAAGAAGTAATAATAATCCAAAGCAACAACGTGACTAAAAGAAAATGTTAGTCAATAGTTAAATGTTATTACTGCATTTAAAATTTCTAGCGCTTGTAGCGTCTGCTGTCAATATCCATACTAGTAAAAAAACATTCTGTGCCAACATGTGAGGGGCGCATATAGATCAAACTCATTCACTGTTCTGATTTTTGTAAATTGGGAAATCAGGCGTTCCAAAAATCCCGGTCTTACCCTATCCAATTCATCAATAAAATGTATGTATAAAAACGGAAATAAATATTCATAAATAGTTTTGATTATAATAATTTCTAATAATAATATATAGAATAATTATAAAACAGGTTTATTTATATGTTTCTAAAAACTCTCACTGAAGCAATATTAATATGTAATAGCAAAACATTTAAGATTGTAAAAAATTAGATTAGATAGAATTAGCCACAACACTTACTTACATTTGTAATTGCGCCGTAGTCGTATCGAAGATTTGATTTTTGATAAAATAACTAACTAAAAGTGAACATATCATTCTATTGTGAACGTTTAGAGGTATTACCGTAAACTAGAATGCACATAAGAAATCAAAATATGCTACGAATACTAAAAATATATTGTAAGTATAAAATATAACTATAAACTTAATAAATCACTGATAAATAAACTTATAATTAATATTCTGCAAGGAAACGCGACAATGGGTTCAATTCTCACTCGAGGGAATGAATTATTTCCATTTCCTCGTTCTGGTATTTTCTTAAGTGCTGCGTTGAACTCTGCCGCTCAAAACGTAATGTTTTGAAAATTGGGCGAACAATGGTGAACGGAGTTTCTAAACACTTTTCAAGTGTCTTACTTACTTAATATTTAGTTAACAATATAAATTTCAAAAATCTTTATTTAATGACTAATATTATTAGAGTCTTACCTTTGTCTGTCTGTCTGTCAGAAGTTGCCACGTGTTTACTAGATCATATCGAGAAACGATTAGTTATTATTGTTTAACGCATATCATGGTCTGAGTAAGGGACAATTATATGATCATAGCATAGGTACATAGTTGTAATGTCCAAGTCCAGAGTAAAAGACAGTAGGAAAAGTTATTTTAAAAATAAATTTGTGGAATACTTATTACATAATTAGAAAATCCGGATATGAAATAAATTTTAACAATTCCAATGATCGGACATAGTGAGCTTTTTTAGGTATTAATTTTTAGATAAAATTTTACTATTTAACATATTTATTTAGCTGACATTTTATTTCATAACATAACATATTATAAAACGTACACTCCTTAAATATGTCATCACAAAAAGTCACTCATACATGGAATATAATCAAATATTATAAACGTAAGTAAGGTCATATATTTGAAACGCTATTTATAAATACTCATTAAAGCGAATTAAATATAATTATTTATAAAATAAGTTCCCTGAATAAGCAGCCCTAAAGCTTCGGAGCGCGACGGCGCGCGTTTGTTGCAATTACCATTGAGGCCCGCGGCACATTCCGTTGGACGTGAAGCCTAATTAGCCCACTAGCGATGAGCCTTTGTCTAACAGTTCACCTTGCCTTACGTGTAGCTTTTAAATGCTGATCGTTTCTCGTTTTGCATACTCGACCTTCCGCAGAGGACGTGTCCCTTTTGGCACAAACCGTCGCGGTTGCGTATTCGACTGGTTGCGTTATACTTTGTGTAACCCATACATAGATATTAAATAAAATTAAGATCTACTTATTTTAGTTTTTAAAATTCTATTATATAAATATTTACAAAGATTTCACAGTTTTTATAAGATGATTGGCCATAAATATCATAATATTGTTAAAAGTATGAATTGAATATTTTTATAATAAATTTAGTAGTAAGGAGAGTATTGTTAGTTTTAAAATATATTTACGATATATTAAAAAACCTAAAAAATTATACCTATTATTTACATGTTATGTAAATTTGAATTCCTCTGATGATGTGTCACTCGTATAATTAGTTAAAATCAATTATCACGTGAGTATAGCAATGCAAAGTCGTCTAACGTGTAAATAGCGAGCCTCCACACAAACACAGCACAGATCAAACAAAGAATCGAGTCGAGTTCGGAAGTCGACCCATGTTTACTAGCACTACGTAAGCGGCTCCTAACCAAACTGTTACGTAAACATGTCGAACATAGCGCGCAAACACTGGCTACACTGATCGTTAAAAATAATATTTATTCTGCTACCACGAACCAGCACTATAACAATATTAAAAACTTATGATTTGTGATAGGACCTAACTTAGCTGAACCAGCATTCACGAAAATATTCATTCTTATATCAAGTTATAAAAAATAAATACCAAAACTACTATCTAGCAGTAGTTTTACAGTAAGTTTAATTGAAAGGTATAAAAGATTTTTTTAAATGGTTCACGTAGGTAGTAAGAGGTAATCTTATAACTTAAGTCTATTATACTCGTAAATATATGTCAAGCATATTTATAGAGAACTTATATTTATGATCTATTAATATGTTTTTTAAGAAATTATATTTAAAGAGATATAGACATGACTATTTATATAAAGTAATCATACTTAAATATACACTACAACTTTTTGTAACTCGAACAAAAGATAAGTGGTCGCGTTACGGTTACAAAGCTCACGTTTACCTAACAAGTAGTTTATTTATTATCTATGTAAGAAGTCCGACCTGGTTTATAAATAGCCCGCGGCGAGGGCAGGTGCAGCCGCGCGAGCAGACGCACGGACGCCGTTCTTCCGCGAATCTGTCGACCAAACATTGCAAGAGGTATTGCAAACCGACTCTTTCCATAATATTGCGAGCCTCTTAAGGCATAGCCAGGTTGATATTTCAACAAATTACATTGATTACCTTGGCAGATATTTAATATCAAGACGCGGGTTTCTTGAGCAATTGATGTAAATAAAGTATTTATAGCATCGCAGTGTGCGCAGGATCTGAACATAAACAAGTTACTGCGCATGGAAAATAATACGTGAGCGTTTAAATTATAAATGGAAAAGTGCCTAGTATTGGCCAACTATATAGTAATGTGTAAATTGAAAACTCGCTATACAGATGTTTAATAGTAGGATTACATTAGGTTTTTATAGAAATATTAATGAAAACATGATGGTTTTACCTTTAATAATTCTTTTTAAAAAATTGGACAAGTGACACAGTACTGTGGTGAGTACCATTGCTCATACATTGTACAGTGGAACTCAACACTGCGCTTTCTATTGTTGTACTGATTAGTTGTTAATATTTAATTAAAAGCGGAATTATCGTTATCTGATCGAAGACCTCTGCTTGACAACCTTTTTCTATTCATACTCGTAAGAGGTACATATGATTTGGAATGGCTCTTATCGCAAATAGACTTTGCCATGACTACCTTGGTCTCAAAATATAAAATTGACCTTGATCACATTGCCCCTTTTGATAGAATTATAAGATCTTTTAAATAATTAGACACAAATCATGGTGTTAATATTCTCTTCCTAAATTTAAGAAACCCATAATATTTAAATTAGCTTGTTAGGTGTTGGATATTTTTGGTTATTTTATATTGTTATTTTATTTTACCTAAACTATATATGTATACAAAAGTATATGTTTTTAATTTTTAACGTTGTCTTTGAAGAATGTAATGTTCCTTGTAATTAGGCCAACATTCAGTATATAATTGTTTCTTGTTTATGTATTGTGTATTTTAATGTAAGAATGTACGTTCTGTTAGCGACCTAAATAATATATAAGTAAACGCAAATGAAAATTTATATTTGAATGAGAATTAACTGTTTGATTTGAATGAGAAATAACTATAGAAGTGTTACAGTTTTGTTAATTTTCAGAAAAGCTAACCCATATAATAAAAATCTTGTTTACCTATTTTATCTAAAGATGTCTGATTTACGAAGTGAAATTAATTTATTTTTTAAGGCACTAAGTAAAATATCTTAATTCCTTAAAAAACTTAACAACTTATTTATTACTTTCAGAGCAAATACACAACTATTTTGGTCCTCGTCGTACCTACTACGATAATATGCAGTTATAATAACGATAACCATTTTCTGTATTCTGGGTTGACAATACGAAAATATCAGGATGAAAGCTCGGCCGATAAATACATTTGGATGAGAATAATGACAGGCGGTTGGTAGACTATAGGGCGCCGCGAAACGACGCCGCGCCGCCTGACCGTGTCGTGTTACGTATCGCACATACTGCCTTCAACGCCAGTCAGAAACGATGTTGACTGAAACCGCTATAGTATTACCGATTGTAGGAACTAGTTATTGAAAGATAAAAATAAGATTTCATGACACATGATGTATAGTTTTTGCACAAGCACCGATTTGTTGTAGTTTACAATTAAAATCAACCGTGTTAAATTAATACTAAAAAAATATTGTATGGATGTATATGTATAAACATATAGACGCATATACATGTATACATAATTATATTTTGAAGAAGAGTATGTGAGAACAAAGCAATCTAGATATTATTGTATAATTGCCGTGTTATCGCAATCCACGCGACGAGTGGACTCTTATTTTATGGGCTAATATCAAGAGGACGTTTGACCTATTCCAGTAGACTTGTTCTTAGTTCAAGTAAACATTAAACATATCGTCTTTGTGATTTACCGCTAAAATAATTATTAAAATTAATACAATAATATCAGCTAAGGATAAAAACCTTAAATCGTAAATTATATAATTAATATTAAACAGAAACTTGAGATTATATGATAGCGTTAATTATGCACATAGTGAATATGTGATTAGCAAGTCTGCACAGGTGCTGGACGTCCTCGGCGACGGTGTGTCTCTCATCTCGAGTTACCGTACACGCACCCACCTGCAAGCAGCGAGCTCCACCAACACTTGCGTCATTTACAAGTTACAACTTTAAAATAATAAAACTGGTTTCGATTGTGATCTATAAGAAGGTGGATCGACGATTAATGTTCCGAATACACACCTGGCAGACCCCGTGCTGGCACGACACTTGATACCTTCTCGACCGTTGGGTACCGCTGTTCAGTATCTATACTCTACTGGGTAATTATGGGCATAACAATCACGATTATATATGCAAAGTAATATATTTTATAAATCAGTAACATGTTCTGTCTTCTAATATAATCATTTACAATATTTATTAAATTAATTTACAACATTATTTTCTAAGTTTCGAATTTCATGCAGATATTTTTTTTTACACGAAGTATCATTTTCAATTTATAGAGGTTATTAAAACATGCTTACTTATATTGTGTATACGTTTACTTTTTAAATGATCAAAATGAATTTGTAAATAAACATTTGATTTTTCTTTGTTTCACTTGTACCTATTTGTAAACTAATTTACGTGTGACGAGGACTTCAATTCTTTACATTCTTTAAATACTCATGTAGTCCTTTGAATCATTATTCAACCTTAGTTGGTTTTCCGTGCACGTTTAAAAAGACATGTGTTTTTTTAAACAAAGAACACGGAGCAACGACCTGCCCTTATTTGGTAGAGCAGGCGCGTACCACAAATGAGACATAGTATGATGAAGCTGTGCAAGCTATTGATATAACATGCTCAGTAGTATGCATCAATTTGTGCATAGATAATTAATAAAAAAAATTAAAGTCAAAAAATGAATCGTAAGCTTTTTAAAATACCTGCGTCTGTAATATTTACCTGTAATCAATTGTATGTAAGTAAAAATGTTCTACATGTTTTATAATTGTTAACGTTATTAAAATCACAAAATGTATCATAATATTATGAATTATGTTTATGGAAGTTTCTAGAAAACGTAAAATTCTAATTTGAATGGTCTATTAGTAGAGTTGACGTGAGCTTCACAGGTGTAGCAGCAACCTGTTCAATCTCAGTATCACGTTACACCAGGTTTCACATTAGGAAATTTATACGACGTCTCGTATGACTACTGACGCTGTTAATTATTATTTTATTGATGAGATAAATTATTATAATTATTAATTGATTCCGAGAACGAAGTGCAAAACAAAGTGATTCATCCACGTTTATTCTGTTGCGGATCGTACCGATGTGCGGCCGCGCAGTAGGGTGCGATAATTAAATTAAGCGGCATTTAGTTTTAATTCAATGACATAAATCTTGCGCATTACGAATGCAATATTAGGCGCAGGTGTCCATACGGATTATAGCGCTAAACATAGTCCTAGAGTACTATTTTATATACATATCCAATTGCTTATCCTTTTACTCTATTCTATGGCCAAATGGCCCTGAATTTTTTGATTTAAGTTCTATCTTAGATTACTTCAATCATTATCATTTGATTAAAATTATTACGTTTTAGCCACTCTATGATGTGTGTGAACGTGCAACATTACATGCTGAAATCAAGCGTCGTTAAAATTAAACTGTCAAAATAATTTGACTACAGACAGACAAAAACTACTTTTCCTGAATTGCGCGTTGCGTTCCTATTTTGCAATAAAATCAGTGCTATTATGGCCAGTAGAGCAATATCAACACACTTTATTAACATAAATTTACGTACCAGTCTGAAGCGAATTATGACAGATGTAAATGTAAAAGTAATAAGAATATATTATGATAATAATATAATATTATTATAATAGCATTTATATATATATATATATATATATATATATATATATATATATATATATATATATATATATATATATATATATATATATATATATATATATATATTTATTTGTAAAATTTTGATAAATGATAATTTTTATTTTACTTATTTAACCCATAAAATAAATAACTACACAAAATATAGAAACTTTTTCAATAGTTTGTAGACTTTCATATCTGCTATGATTTACTTTGTGGAATTTTTTTTTGGCCATCTTTATATCACGGATTGACTTCACGTTTTTTTAAATTTTACATACTGATTTATTTTACATACCAAATTAGTTTTGGAGGATCGTAGGTACTACCGCATCGAAGTTAAAAATATTTAATATTTACCTATAGGTAGGTTGATGTTAGCCTTAACAGTGGGTCACGCACGCGCAGTGCAGTAGCGACCTTGCAACAGGCGCGGGTGCGGTGTAGGGTTTCGGACTTGCGACCACATTTCTGCCGCTCGCCGCCGCTTCGTCGCGCGTGCGGTTCATTTGCGAAGGAATGCCCTCATCATTCGATAGCCTGACTTAACATCTGATACACTCCCGACTACATTTCTGAGACGCCACGAAAGCAACCAACGTAACCATCAAAGAATCCATGAGAGTTTTCATGCTACATACACACCGTCAATAAACAAAATACTAATGTTATAATATATGTAAATATATAACTAATGACATATATCTACATATATTATGTTGTTATATAAGTTTTTGTAATGTTTTTAATATATGACAGGAATTTTATTTCTTTATATTTATAGCAGTAATCAACACATTAAACCAACACTTTCCAGTAGGTACGGTAGATTGTATAAGATAGTACAAACATCGGTTGTTGTCAGTTGTGGCCAAAAAATCATATTATTTTTTTCAAAATTTATATAAAGTGGTTAACAGATAGTTGTAAACAAAACTTTTACGAGCTATCTTCTTACCATATGTTGTTCATACAAAATTAGCGCATTTATTCGCTAATTTCCGTTTGTCATCTTTTATAAGTTCTACTTACACGTCTGAACACGTCCGACTTACAATTCTGAAATTGGTACGAAACTCTCGGTGTGCGAGTTCAACTAATTTAACCGATATTTTTTTTTAAATGTGGTGATGGTTGTTGTCTCAGCATGTTGTCAATGACATACTTAAAAAATATAAAATATATAATATTGTCGTTCAAAATAGCCTATACATTCCCCTCGAATGTATAATTTATTTATATTGAATTTGAGTTTAAATTATTTATGTACTGTAAAGTGAATATAATAATGACCAACGTAAAACTGATAATATTTTCCTATATATATTTGCAAGTGCGAATGACACCAATTCGTATCAAACAAATACAATCATTAGAATTTATACAATTATGTCTATTAATAACGCTGATAGTGAGTGTAATGCCAATCTTTAATGATATATGAAGGCGTTCACACGCACCTCTGTTGATGTCGGTAATTAGTAAAAGTGTAGTTTTCTAACTAAAGACCTAAAATACACTAATACATTGTTTTAAAATTGTAAATTTCTTTTTGCATAAACAAATTTTATATACATTTCTAAAATATAAAAAAAAATGTAATCAAACTCTTTAAAATAGACATAAAACGTCAAAGTCAAATTATGAGTCATAATGTATTCTGTATATACGCAAATAAACAACTGTACAGCTATTAGCTATTGAGTTTTATGCTACGACTTCGAACGTTGCATTCTTTACATTTCTGTAGGTATATTTACACATTAAAGGTAGACGCTTATTAATATTCCTCATTGGTTGTGCTAATTGTAAATACATTTAACCACTTAATCTGTTCAAATCATGTTAAACATATTAAATATTTACTCTTGTACATACTAAGTAAATTGAAGATAAATTCCAACGCATTAGATCAAATGATTTATTCGAATGTGACCCCTTACCCTGTAATACGAGTACAAATCTATATTTGTATATATATTTGGCTTTGAAATTTGAAACAGGATAATTTTATTATATTTTACACATTTTTTCCCACATTACACATCTACTTATTTGGATTTTATTGACTAGATATTATTGATGGTGTTCTTCAAGGAGGCGTTCTTTCTCCTTCCACTTATTGTATTTCTTTATATTATTAAATAGATATTTTCTCGTTTCACGGCATAGTTGATATAACAATTTGACCGGATTACCCAAGACTAATTTACGTTCTACATTCACGCTACTATGGCCCAAAGTTAGCCTTAAGTTCTTTCGGACTATTACCTACTGTCAGTAATTTGAAGAAAACCACAATTTAGATTTATTTTCCAATAAATAATATTATTATGTAATATATATTGGCAAGATGCGAGATAAGATGTGATAAATATTTTAACTGATTGCTTATTATAGCACATTATAAAGTAGTTTACGATAATAACCGTAATATGAGCATATCTATTTTTAGCAGCGATCGTTGCACTGGATGGTAACCACAAGTGATAAATATGTAACTTAAAATGCGCTTTAAAATTATTTACTATTTATTTTATTTGTTAGGAAAATGTAGACTTTCTTTAATATATTCGATTTTGATAAAAAAATATTTTGAGAAGATGACCTACTATAGCCTACTTTGACTTTAGCCGACTAGCCGTTTAGTAGGTTGTAAAGAAGCCAAACAGACAGTTTTTAGAATCCCAGAAGTTAGTTTTCATGTACAATGATCACGTTAAGACTCCAAATCCAGGGACCCTCAATATTGATATGGCTCAACTTGAATGGAAATATGACATACTAAAAATACTTAATAACACAGCTCTACAAAAAAAAAAAAATTTGTGTTGCCTTGGATATTTTTGCAAATTTTTATGTTTTCGAGTCAGCCTAAATCACGAATATATTCATGAAAATACTGAATGTGCTCTTTTTTTATGATTTTTACGTATCTTATATTTTGAACAATTATCAGCTTGTTAGTACTAAAATTTGTTTTCCCAGTCCTGATTAAGCTTCTGCGCAACTTTTTTGCGCATACAAACATCACTTGATCTCCACTCTCAGACTCCTTGCTCCGCAAAACAGCTGATAACTCAGTTATTTGATAATATTGAAGTACTTACACGTGAATCTGGATAAGTTGTCATATACATATGCTGCTGAGTGTTCATTCTAATATTTTTGTCTTGTCTTTTTAAACATGAGTTCGTCACGAAGAAAGTGTAAATATAGTAGTGATTTATTTTGTTATATTTGTGGTATTTATATATTAAAAAAACAAAAACGAAATATCACAGACTTTGTTAAGGAGACTTATGCTGAATATTTCGGTTTTAAAATGGACAAATTAGATAATTCATGGGTTCCGAATAAAGTTTGTAAGTCCTGTGTTTAGTCTTTGCGGTTGTGGAAAAAAGGAGAACGTTCTGGATTAGACTTTGGTATTCCTATGATCTGGATGGAGCCTCAGAATCATGTCGATGATTGTTACTTTTGCGTAGTAGATGCGAAAGGTTTTAATCGAAACCAAACGTTGAGATATCCAGACTTACAGTCTACTAAATCCTGTTTTACACAGTGAAACTCTCCCTCGGCCTGTTTACGTTTCAAAAGTGATTCGCATGCCCTCAGAAACAATGATGTTGCCGAATTCACAGAAATCGAAACAGTCTACCAGTGGAAGTGAACCAACAGTAACAATTACAACATACAGAACGCGAGAAAGTGAGCTATTACAATTTTTTGATGAAAATGAAGGACTGGTATACTGTACTGATATTGCGAAGCTGCTTTTAGACATGGGCTTGAAAGAATACAAACCTACTGAGTGGCGTCTTTTTATTGACAGCTGTAAAAGAAGTTTAAAATGCGTCTTACTGCACAATGGAAATAAATTTGCATCAATTCCAATTGCCCATTCAACAAAACTCAAAGAAGAATATGAAAATGTAAAAATTTTTTAGAAAAAATTAAATACTCGGAGCATCAATGGCCGATCTGTGTAGATTTGAAAATTGTTAATTTTTTACTTGGTCAACAAAGTGGATACACGAAATACCCTTGCTTCCTTTGTATGTGGGACAGAAGAGCACAGCAACTTCATTGGGAACAAGATGTTTGGCCTGCAAGAAATTCTCTAACTGTCGGTAAAGCCAATGTAATAAGGGAACCGTTGGTGAACAGAGGCAAAATCATACTTCCACCATTACATATTAAGTTAGGAATGATAAAGCAATTCGTTAAAGCTTTGGACAAGGAAGGGGATTGTTTTAAATACATTTGTCGAAAATTTCCGAAGCTTAGTATGGAAAAGTTGAAAGGTGGAATATTTTATGGTCCTCAAATACGACAATTGATAAAAGACGCTGATTTTATTAAAGTTATGACTGTTCCGGAAAGTGAAGCTTGGGAAAGCTTTGTGTTGGTAGTCGAAAATTTCCTAGGTAACCATAAAGCACCAAATTATGAAGAAATTGTACAAAATATGCTGACAAACTTTCAGACTCTATGAGTATCAAGTTACACTATCTCCGCTAGTGATAAATTTCCAGATAATTTAGGAAATTATAGTGAGGAACAAGGAGAGCGGTTCCACCAGGATCTGAAAGTAATGGAAGAAAGATATCAGGGTCGATGGGACTGTCATATGATGGCAGATTACTGCTGGTCTTTAAAAAGAGATTGTCCCCGGAAAAATTATAAAAGAATAGCTCTTAAAAGGCGTTTTATGGAAATATAACATGTTTTCCAAATTTTCCTCTCTATTTACTTCGATATATCATATTTTTATCAAAATAAAACTGACATTATAAATATATCTGTTATTTTGTTTCTCGTTTTCCGATTTTTGTAATGTAAAATAAAAATAAGTATTTAAAAAAAAACGAGAACAAATCTTACAAAATCATTCATAATTTCATGAATTGTGAGTATAAATATATCCAAAATCAATCTTATATCTAAGGCAACAAAACCACTGTAGACCAGTGTAATTTTTACTCGGGCTACATTACTTATAGGGATAGCGGATCTCGTCACCGTTAGATTTCAATTTATATAAGTATTGTAAAAAAACGATGAAAATGGTCAACGTCAAGCAGAATTTTATTGGTAATAAAAATTTGCATCAAGAGATCTATTCAAGATGACACGCTCTGTGTAAAGACGATTAATAAATATTATGATTATTAAAGGAAGCAACCGCTTTATATTTCAAATTTTATAAGGCTGATAATAAATTAAAAATATTAATAAGCAATCAAACTTCGTATTTATTGCACCATATTGTATTGAGAAATACAAAAAGCCGGACAGTCGACTACGACAGTGGCCGAATATAGTCAGACAGCTTTACTGACTAGTCGGTACATCTCTATTTTTTTTTATATAATATATACATATCTATTTACCTACAAGTTACGTAGGCTATCCATATATTATTTGATACTATCTCTTCTTATCAAAAATCTGAATACACATTAAAAATATAATTATAGAATCATAAATTCACCTTCATAGGATTGTACTGTTGAACTTAAAAATGCAATATAAATTCTTTTTATATCGTTAAATATGTGGCATACAAGAGAGATATCGAGAACTAATTTATAATATCACTTCGCACGTTAGGGTTCCCATTTGAATAAAATTATGATACACTCATTTACCTTGTAGCAGGTACAGACCAGTCTACACTTAAGTCCAAATCGAGATAACCAAACTTTTAAAGGGATCCAAAACGGCGGTAAGCCGATCGATCATTTAAATTTATTTATTCTTGACGGTGACAAGATGCAGAGCGAGTAATGGTGAACAAGATTCGACTGTTATCGGAAGGTTGCATCAGACCATTCGTCATACTGTCATTGGGACAGGGCACAACGAAACAATCAAAGCGACCGCGTGATAACAGTGATGGTGTCGTGATGAGTTGCTCTATTCATCTACCTTAAAACTAAAATAATATTTACTTAAACACAAACCAATATTTGATTTTTTATAAATTTATTAAAAATAATTATTTTATTCACAAAATATTATAATTGGCTTATATCTCAGCGATTATATTTTTATTTTTTATCTTCATGTTATTTAGTTACCTGTATCGTGATTTAATTAACTAAGCAAAGTATTTCATGTCTCATATTAAAATAGGTTATAAAGTGGAACAGGTATTATTCGCGTTTGCCATGTAAGATTATTGGAGGCCAGTTTTACATAACGCAGGCCAAATTTATAAACTACAATACATTATGAGCAATATGCGGCTTCTGTGTTACGTATATATATACAATTTAAATAATATTTCAACGGATAAATTGGTATTAACTCGCACCCAAAAACGTTATAATTCCGGTTCGTAAGCCTTTGCAATAACATTAATGAAGTTAAGCGTTATTTATGATTATTTATTATGGAACGTCTGTAGCAGCTCCAATTTTTTGCAGAATATAGTAGTAAAAACTAATCATCAGTATTATAAACTTATTTGTATTCAAAATAAAGATTAGGCGCGTATCAACGTTTTTTTTATAAGAGTATCATTCTAGCTCCTTTTTATTTTCTAAAGTTATTTATTTTTATGATATATCGTAATATATAAATATTATGTTACAGAATAAATTTAGTAAGTACCTAGTTGCGTGTTTTTACTATAAATTACTTCATCGTCTTATGTTTTATCATCTTACTTCATTGCTTTGCCAAAAAAGGCTAGGTTAATAAAAAAAAGAAGAAAATATTATAGAAAATTATTATTTATCTTTAGTGTTTTTGGAATAATAATTTGAAACTTTAGACCGTTCACAGTATATTCTTTTATTTGTTTAATTCTATTATGTATCTATAGATTTTTTTATTCTGTAATATTTTATATTATAATACAAAATAGTAAACCAGTTTCAGTATGGCTCACATGAGTATGGCTCAAGATCCCTGAGCTTTCAGAGTTTACTTATTTTCTAAGCATTCAAATCTATATAATTACGTACTGTTAGTATTATTACATTAGATATAAGCGTACTCGTTATCTTGTCCCGACAGCCAATTTACAAGTATCGGATTAAGGTAGTTGAATATAGTGTTAGCTTTCCTTATATTTTCAGTGGTGATTTTAACGTATTTTTATAAAATATTCTAAAATAAAATATTCATTAACTTTAATATGTTTTAAGGGGCACAAATAAAAATTATAATTTTGTTTAATTTTTCAGGAGGAGGAGGAGGTCACTTTTAACAAGCTTATTTCCGCTCAACGTTAGTTGAAGTATAATATAAAATATTACTATTATAATATTTGGTTTAGACATATTATGTATGTATGTTTAGACCTACTATACATAGCCCAATCCTAACTTGGCATTAGCCAATTAGTTATCGCATGTAGCAGTTGTACATAGCGATCTCGAATCGACAGTAATCGGACTTTTTGTGCTTTGCAATAAAATTGTTTAAGATTCATTTATTTGCTAAGTCAAATTGAAGCTTATCCTAACTTAAGGTTTATTTTATTAACGATAACATTTTAATGTTTATTTGTAATTGTTCAGACTCGTTAATTTTTTGTTAATAATAAAGTAAAAATAGTGACCTGGGTTATTAACGCTTAATTTGTAAATTTTTAACATATGTGTATGCGGTATTTACTAAATATGTTTTATAATAAGTATACTTTTATACGGAAAATGCAAATAATGACATAAAACAGTGCATTAGTGTCCGTCCGTATATGAACTGAGGAAGAAGCTGGAAATATCAAGCTGTCTCCATTGTTTGAATGTAATAAATATATAGGCGTTTTTTTATTATATATAGGTATAGGTTATTATAAAATTGTTAAGTTTTCAATTCGGATCAAGAAATCATGATAGGAGCGTTATTGCTTCATTGTTTTTAATATTTGTATGAATATCACCGCGTAATTAATACCTAGAGTAGGACTAACCTTTCCGACCGAAAATTTTTAACCGACAATTTACCCGAATATATTCAATGAAAAAGATAACAGTAAACAATAAAAATAGAATAAACATATCCACAAATGCTAGATGGATTATATGTATGTGATGAATATATGTATATGTAGGTTAGTGATATAGGTACTATATAAGCCTATAATGCTCATTCATTGCCTCTATTCAAAACAACATCCCAGCCTAATTTAAAAACATCGTTATCTCTATTCCCACTCAAATCACAGCACAATAAAATTTCGATAGCCGAAGAAAATACGGGGCATCACGATAAACATAAATTTGAGCCGAAACGGATGGGACAAATTTTTATAATGGGCCTCCCCCATTCGGTCTCTACGCCGCGTTAATGACAGCCTAACAGTTTGTTTTAACATCATTATAGGAGCGTATCTGGAATTCCATCTCAGGTACCTGCACTGGGTGTATACAGATTAGGACGCATGTCAGAACATTGATGTCCTATAATGCATTCCTCTCTATTAGATACAGTGTTTTTATATGCAAATAACATAATTAGTAGTCCGAGATTAATAAAATTGCAAATGAGATTAATTATCTCAGTTTTATTATTCAGTAAAATTTAAGGAATTGATATTTTTTTGTCACGAAGGCATTCTAGAATAATGGCCAGGTCGATCTGGAGCTCCTGATGGAGTATCTAAGACTTCCAGCAACTACTTACAGAGCATATGTATAATTTCACAACGGTCTCCCTTAATTTATAATTATTTATATATGCCGGCGGTGCAATGCAAGCCAAAAAAACGAATGTTTTTAAAAATATAAATGTTATTAAATATTAATAAGCAACACAAATTATTTGAGAATTACAACTTGCTATAGTATGATACACACAGCCGCATTAAACAATATATCCAAAAGACAGCTACATGTATTCACAATTACCTTATCTCGCTTCAACTCGGCTCCTGACATCACGCGACAAGTATTTGTGATATTCAATTTAGAGAACGCTCAGGTATTTTAAAAGGAATTTTATTTATTTAAGCTAATAAATAATTGCTAGTTGCTCTTTAAACAGCATTTGCTTCCGCACACGAAGCTATGTCACTCCGATTAACATTTCCGGAAATTATTAAAACGTAATACAATAAATTTTATTACACAATAGAATTGATAAATATCCTTCTTTACTAAAAATTTTACCCATGAATTTGTAGTATAACAATTAATATATTTTCTAAATAATTGATTATGCTGTTCAGGATTATATTATTCAGAAGATTATATATACACATAATTTTTTTTAACTAATACTTATTTCTCATAATTTAAAAAAATATAAGTGTTTGTATTTAAGTAAATCAACTCTGCCATCATTTTTTAGTCAACATCGACTTCACTTGTACAATAACTCATTATGGTTTCAAAATAAAAGAACTAGGAATGACGTAAAGCTACATGCCCGCCGCGAGACCAAATCAAAGGTGACTCTTAATTGATTTTAGGCGAACGGGCTCTCGAGAGATGGTAAAGAAATTGACATTTCAATGGCAAAAAATAAAGAAGTTTCGTCGACGAGAGTGGCGGTCGTACAGCAATGATTTAGCGCGTCTTCAGACCTGGCTGGGCCGGGTTCCCATGGGAAAACGTCCGCAAATATTGACAGTGCAGCAACATGTTTATATGCACTTAATGCATCGCTCACCTTTTTTATGTTTTATTTGTTTTATGCGAGCGAGGCAGACGGAACGTCGGCCTCGTATTTGACTGCTTTTTTGTCGTAATTTTATTTAGCAGGTAATATCTTACGTCCGTTATAAAATGATAAGATTAAAATTGCGATGCCTTTGGATATTAAAAATCCAAATGGATATAATATTTATCGCGGGAATAAAGTATTAAAGTAAGTAAGCCATTTACAAAGATAATGACTTGAATTCTACAGGTCAAGCATATTCCTAGTTAGTTCAATTTGCAAGAATCTGAAGTATATTTTAGAAGGTATCTGGAGAGTTAATAATATTTCAGATATTTTAATACAAATCTTAAAATGTCAGGAGTATTCTTATCTTGTGTCGTATATTAGACAGAGACGTTGATATGTTCTACGAAGAAGATATATCTAAGCTTCCCGGGGCTTTACTGTCTAAGAATGTGGAGAGGTGGGGAGAGGAGTGTCCTAACACTAAGTTCCCACTCCTGCTATATGCGGAAAAAAGCGTGAAGCTGTATTATGTATGTATTAAATATTTAATGTTTAACTAAACGTAAATATCTTATATATTGTGTAACTTGTGAATCTTAAACTTATTTAAAATATTTGGCTTAGTTATAAGATGTTACACGGAACCAATGATTAAATAAATTAAATATGTTACAATATAAATTAAAATATAGATATATATATACCTACCTAATAAATAAAAGAAATAAACATTTTAATTATAAATTTATAATCTTGTATAGGTACATAAGTGCGCTTAATTTCAAATTAGGGCAGGCTACCATAGCGTAAGGGTCGGCAATTTGTGGTTGGACTAATGGGTCAAAATTATGAGTTGTCCTTGGCATGTCTAGATGGGAATGTGCAACTTATTGCGTCACGTCCCATTAATTATTTATGTCGATGTGGATGCACAAATTATAGCTTTTCGATGTCGGCTTCGGCCAAATGAAATAGATTTTTTTGTCCAATTATTTTGTACATTTTATTTTGTTATAGTAGGTACCTACTTACACCTACTTCTTAGTCATCTTCTCTCTTAATACTAAAATATTATATAGTTAATTATATAGTTTTATAAGTAATTCATAAAAAAATACTTTGTCCTTCACTGTTCTAAAGTCTAAATTATTACCATCCTACGCAACAGTGGATAGAATTTATTATATATAGGTACTAAATGTAAACTATAAGTTAAATAAAAATTACATCCCCATAAATAATTGTTGTTGTACTTAAGACATCATATACTATTGAGATTCTTGAAGAATATTTACCCTTTCTGTTATTTATCATTACGATGTTGATCATAAAAGGAAAAAGATACGAAATAACTTATTTAACCATTTCAAATGACTGTAGACTTTGTCAGGGACGTCTGTAAGATGTTTATCCTGTGTTTAAATACGGATGAGATCTTTGGAGCGATTTCGATTTAGGATACATGAATGCGTGCAAAGGATTTGGACTGTTTACAACTTCGTGGGTGGTTATGGGCGTGGCGTATACTATCCTGCTCTCGCTGATGGACCCTGTGTGCTTCTCTCTCATCCACGGGCCGCTCCCACAGGACCCTCTTGTTAAAATACTTTTTGTTCCTCTCAGCTCTCTTTGAGAGATGGTCTGATGGCAAATATTAACTCACGATTTTGAAAATCTTGTTATCATACTTTCGTCGTATACAGCTTAGATAAATCGTTAATTTACCGTTAATTGCTAATAATGTGATTTTATTGGTAGGTACTTACTTAATATTTAAAAATCTGTAAGTATAGTTCAATTTAGTCCATTAGAAAATTACACATAGGTATAAGTCATGCCTATACAGATTTATCGGATGTCATAGCGTCTGTACTGTAAGCACGATGGCTAGGGGTTCAATCTCTCACGAAAAATTGGTACTTATTGGTATATTATATAGATTTAAGTAGAACTACATATTAAAATTAGGTTAATATTTGGATCTGGCAAGATAAAAAGTACAGGCGCTCTATTTAATAAGCAAAATCCTAAATTTCCAGGGACAATGGACTGTTCTGTCTTTCAAATGGGGGGCAGAGTCGATCCTGTCTACCATGTTATATCTATGCTGGTAAGGTGTACCTACTAGTTGAGCCGTAGCTTAGATTTTTTTATTACGTAATTTGTATAAAGCGTTTTCGTATCTATTTGATAAACAAAATAATATCTACATAAAATACTTCATTATCTTCACTTATACTAAGTTAGTTACAAAAATATATTCAATTTAATAAATAAATGTATATGGATACAAATATATATTGTGTATCTGTGTGTGTATGTGTATCATTTATTTCTAATATGTTATCACCAATAGAAAAGCTTTAATTTTATTAAGATGAGTATCTTTTAGGGTTTACTTTTAGCGGCAAAGTATAAAGATGAATTCGGACCGCACGCAGTCCAGGCGATAAAGAAATTATCTTCCCAGCTAACGAGCCACGCACGTATCTAATTGGTACCCTGCCGAAGCTGATTCATTTATACGTTCCACTACAAAGTGCGTTGGGAATTGATGATGATCTCATGTGGTATCAATAAAATCTTATAATGGTTATCTCATCCAACGATTTTTTTTAATATTTAATTTTATGAAAAAACAACCAAGGTATACTAAATATCTAATATATGTAGTATATCTTAAATTTCCAGATCAGCCCGGATTGAAAATCAAATAATTATTAATTTAAAAGAGAAAATATCAAATTGTAAATGTCAAAAGTAAGCATTACAATTATACATTGCTTTACAAAACTAAAATGCCATGGTGGTGCATTGGACGTGGTGCATCAACGTCTGACTTAAGCTTGATGGTTGTGAGGTTGTTCCCTTCTCGTGGCAATAAATTATATTCATTACCCTAAGTTTACAAATATTTAAATAATGCTCTGGTTGGACAGCGTGAGGCGTTAAGCTCCGCCACTTTATACGCAATATCTTGAAATCGAGCGATTGAAATCGATTCGATTCGAATTAGGCTTTTCTCTGCTTATCCTGAAGAACTATCCTGAAAAACTGTAGCTACATACATTATGATTGATGAGTGTGGCCATCATGATCAAAATATGATTATATTATAGCTCTAGATACACCATATGTGCATTTTATATAGGTACATATTTATAGTCACGTTAGAAAAATATATTGAGTTTTACTCATATGTTACAAATGTTTGTTATAAGAAATTCAATCAGTGTACATAAAAACATAGTTTTCAAATATAAAAACAAAATTATCATGTTACGGCATATTTGAGCACGTCAAGAGTCTTTGTAGCCTGTAGATAAGATATCCATTTGGTCAATACAAAGATGCTCTTGCTACAAATTATATCTCACAAGAAATGTGTCCAAGATTTTTAAAATAATAAAAAAGACGTGAGTCATGCAAAGTGCAAACCTGAAAGCATGAATCATAATACATACCGCTTGCTACTTTAAAAAAAAACACTATTTTAATCATTCTAAACATTCTTCAGTTGACTATCTATTTTAAAGACAAACCCATTACAACAAGTTTTCGTAAATGGTTCATATGAAATATATCTCATGGTTAAAGTGGCTACTATTACATGAAATGCTTGAAACAATTCATTGTTAATGTGAATACAATAGCTTATTTTTCTGAGTAAAGTGGCTAGGACCCTCTGAAGTAGCCGCAGGCGCTTTCGCACAATGCTGATTAGCTAGCATATAGAGTCCTAGACAAAACATAAATACGTCATAATTCTATCAGAATGACAGCGACACTCTGGAAAAGTTAAAGATGCACATAAATGAGGGGCTTAAGATATCGATACGTATTTTTAAAAAACCTTGTTACTGTGCGGTCTTCTTTTTGTAATGAAAATACACAATCTTGTTATTTTCACGTTTGCTATCGATAATAGAATCTCTGGTTATTACCGGTTTATTTCTGGTTATTTCTAAATTACTTCTATTTTTTTATTATCAACATTTACAAGTTCATCTTTTCAATCATATGTTATTGATGAGACATTGGCTCAGTCTTAAATTTAAATATGATATTCACTTGATATAACTTAACCATAAACATGTAATTTTAATATAGTATTCAATTAAAATATTAACGTAAAACCTCTACAACATGCCAATGCGCTGACGCATATCAGGTAAATAAATAACACTACTTTGCTCGGCTTTGTAGGGTCGCAATAGTTTTAAGTGTAAATCAAGGTAGTGGCGCTTACGCGCTATTTAGCCCCATATAACAGCAGTGTCTGAAATAAGCGCCACCAAAAAAATATACCGACGGAAGTAAGCTCACAAAGCGAAATGCCATCAAGCAAAAAAATTCAAAAAAAACTGCATAATGCGGTAGAGAGGCAGTGTGGGCTTCGACCGCTCTTGTAAAATTTATAACAGCTCTATTTTGTTTACCTGCTTGACTCTGTTTTATATTGCCTTGTAATTGGAGGCATTTGACGATGAGTTATTAATTTATTGACCAGTTTCATTATAATTTTTACAACAATGCTAAAATGTAAGTTATCCTTGGCTTTAATGATTGTTTGTGTTGATATTGTTGTGCAAGTACAGAAACTTTATAATTTTTTTTTATATATTCATTTTGAAATAATAATAAGCATAATATTCAATAAACTAAAATAAATATTTATACGAGCTCTTAAATAAGTAGACACAAAATGATATACTCTGTTGCTTTTATATTAAAGTAATGAGGTACTTTTGTTATTTGAGTGGGTACTTATAAGATTTACACATATATTTTATATAGATATACATATGTCTTCTATATCTATAAATACAATAAAATTATGTTTTGGTTTAAGTGTGTATTACTATTGCATAAGTATAATTTTTAAGTCGGTTTGATATTTTTAGAAATACTTAATACTTACTTACAATATTTAATAATACAGATATTCTATTTCAATATTACTTGAACTAACTACTATACTAGTTGTTATATCAAATAAAAATAATAAAAAAAATATTAAATATATGAGGGAGTAATCGCGTAACGACCATACAAAAAATCGACTTGAGTACTTCGTCTTTTCTGAAGTCAGCTAAAATTAAACTTATTAATATAAGTATAAAATAAAGTATAAAATTAAACTATATATTATATATATTACATCAATCGACATCTCAAGTTATAATTTTTAATTAATTTATTTACTAAACTTACAAAGACAGCTGTTCCCAATAGTAACTACTTTAATCCATTTTGAAATCAAGACATTTATCGTTGCCCAAATATTTGTTTCCAATTATTCGTCAAATTAAATCGAAAGAGTGACAAAACCAGAGAAAATCTAGTGATTTGCCACTATATTGGTAAACTACAATGTCCTGTGATATTACTTTCGAGATTTACACAAATTATGACTAACTCTATCATTATTAAGTAAATAAATTACAATGGTAGTACCTAGATCATATTATATAATGTAATGTGTATTATATAATGTAATGGTAGTATCATATTATATAATGTATAAAACTAAAATTTATTTTAAAAAAACATATAATAATATCTAAGTTTCCTTAGAAATAAAATTAACAGAAATATTTCCTACAAAATGTAATGAGCTGAGTGATCTTACCTGATAGTGCATAAATTCTTGTATCACTGTAAAAAAAATATGTTTAGAAATATCTCAGCTAATAAGTAATACTTTTTACAAGTGTCTCCAAATGTCTCTAAATTTCATAGTTTAGTTAAGAAATAATGGGTTAGGTTGTGCATTTGCAATTCGTTCTAAATCCTGAAGTCCTAGACAATTTTTAATAATAGTCTTATTTAGCTGTCTCTATAAAAATATTACACTTATGTGTAACGTTTGTAAATAATGAATGATGTGATCGAAAGCGCGGAAAATCACTATTAATGGAAACTTTTGTAATAATTAAAACCTTGACAAAATGGCTATAGAAACGTAGGTATTACGACGCCGTATCTATAAATTACAATTAGCAATGACAACAACTACATAATTATTCCCATAACCTAAAGCAATGAGAGCTATTAAGTTATTTTAGATACGTGAATAAAGTATATTTTAATGAAATTATTTGAATATACATGTAATTAAAAATTATTTGAGACAGGAAACACAGGAAACGTTTGTTTTGTAGTTATATTCAAAATCCCCTTTATATTATTGTCAAACAATATTCCTACAAGTAGAACTTTCTGCTCCTGTATATATAACACAAACATCTTCAAGATTCATTCTTTTCATTTATACTTCATATGACAATTAAATTTTTAATTATTTTTCTGTTTTGCGTAAAACAATTATAAAGATATGAATAGCATTACTTTTTTGCTGACTTTCTCATACAAAACGAAACATATAGGTATTCCTCATATAACCTCTGTCAAACGCAGTTTAAGTCACATATATAAATTTATGTGCATACTATAAGATCTCTTGTATACGAGAATATTTTAAAATTCAAAGAGGCGTTATGTCCAAGTATAAAAAAATAAAATTGTTACATTTCCACACTGATGCCGCCTCCTTGTCTCGAAAGATACGCAGCCATCGAACCCAAATAATATATTTCAATACTATTTTAATTAATATGTTACGAGTGTAATGCGGAGTAAAACTGAAACTGACAATTTTACTTTTATATTCATTGAGCAATGGTGTACGTATCGTAGTACTAAGTTAGTAATGTTTTAAAAGTCATTTAGTAAGTGAGTGTTCCACACTCAGCGGCACCTGCAGACGAATGTGCCATTTACATTGTAATGCACGTACAGCCTCCAACCAGTTCGATTAGGAGGGGAATGCTGTCTACATACTTACTAAGCTCAGTAACTGATAAAGTTTTGTTAACGCGTAATACGTTTGAATTTAAAGTTTACTTTATAGTTGAATATCACAAATTGTTATTTTCTTACTATTTGTTTGTTAAGTTAGTCGTTTATACTAATAAATAAAATGATTTTATAGTTAATACTCTTACAGAATTAATTAAGTGTATTAAAGAAAAATATAAAACTATAACCGCCGTAGCATAAATTTCTTAAGGGCCTAAAAAGTAAGATATTTTATATGTATGTATGACAATAACAAAGCATATGTACACAAATATGTGATTGATTCAGGTGCGGGGTGCGGGGATGTGGGGGGTGATTGAGAGGAGGGGGTAAGACAGCGGCAGTGACCGCTGCAGCCAGGTGCGTGCGGCCATCGACACCATAAAATTAATAACCCGTCGAGCCTCCTAACCAATGCACTCCGAGACCCAAGTGCGCTCCATACTTATCGACGTAAACGGGCGTTCGTTGTCCAAAAGTCAATAATGTTATTAGCAATTAAAATAGATAATTCAATTATTGTATATTGCAACAATGCAAAAATTTAAAGTAAAAATTTAGACAATTATCGGTAATGACCTACATAACTACATAAATGATTATGATTTTTAATAGATAAATATAATTGTAGATAAAAATTTTAAGCGTCAAACTTTTCTCCATATATTTTAAATATTATAAACACATACATATATACATATATTAACCCATACATATATTAACAAACAAGCCACAATCAAAACTACTGAGCTTAGAAAGCTGAAATTTGATATATACAGGTGAGGTGAGTATTGAAAAAGAGCTGTAAGAGAAGGTTACTGGAATATCCATGAGAAACGGAATAAAATGAGATTTTACATTTCGCAAGCTTCGTAAACGAAGTAGCGGATACAACTTATAGGTGAATAAAAAACAAACGAAATTAATGAAAGAAAAACATTTTCATCAGGAAATTTAATATATTCATCTAAATATGGGCATATTTATTTTTTTTGGTTTGGTTAGGTTTTGTATTTTCTTGTACATACAGATGTGAAAATAATAAATGATTGTGTATCCAAAGCGTTTCTACAGTGATCTACAAATATAGTATGAAAGCGCTTTTAACTCTTATCGAATTGTTCACGTTACTGCGTTCTCGGAGTTATGTCTCGACATTATAGGGAATGTAATTGATTTTTTCTTTATTCTTTTTTACTAATTTCTGCACGACGCATCCGCTTCACCTAAGTAAACATCTTGTTATATAGAAATTGTACCAACACAAAAGATATAATATATCAATTTATGTTACTAAAATTAATGAATAATTGTCGTTTATAATATGTATTAGAATTAACTAATTAATTTTTTAATTAACTAATTAACTAATTAATAGTTTTAATTGATCTCATAGACGTACCTTTCAACGCGTTCATTATTCAGAATCGATAAAATTTAATATTTAATCGCGGCGTTAAGTATGATGCGGACCGAGGTGCGGCGGACGGCGGGAGGGGACTGGAGGAGCGGTCTCCGAGACGGTGAGTCTGCCTGACAAAGAAGGATTTTATCCGCTCGATTTAGCATGAAATTGGAACACAAAGTGAATAAAGCAACAAGATTGTAAACATTATGAGGTTCCTCTTTTTTATTGCGGCGTTTAAGTTATATAAAGTTTTTAGTTTTATTAATCACTAGTGACCACCTCGAAATCCCTATTTATTACCTCGTTAACTATGCGTAGCTAACAAACCGAACCCTTGATGCCAATTCGACATTTGCGATGTTGCTAATTGGATATTTAACGTTTATAGATATTTATGTAGAAGTAAAATTTTGGTTAAGCCTTCAATTCGATTTACCTTGAAGAAATGAATATTAAGTAGTATATATACTAGTACCATTATAACGTATAGAAAGCTTTCCATTTTATTTATAACTTTAAAACACGTAAATGGCTACGAGTAAAGTGGTAACTCTTGAGTGCCGCCCGTTCCCACGCGGTATTGAGCCGCTTCCACCGGAATGAATGACTCACTGAACTCGAAGCTCCATTTCCACAAGTCATAGTGCAATTAATAATATACGGCATCCTGTCGAATTATCTCTCGTCGTGGCAGGGGTCCAAGCGGCTTTAATTTACCACAATGGAAGATGGTTCTGAGAAGCGACGGTCGGCGAGGCGGGTCGATTCTTCAACGAAAACAAACAGAAAATAATTATCATAAAGATGAAGAGCGGCCGCTCGAGCCTCGCCGCTGCTAATGGGAGCCCACCTGGCAGCGCGCCCCGCGCCCCGTCTCGCCCTACGCCGCGCCGTACACGCTACACACGACACGCTCAC
Source organism: Dione juno (assembly GCA_037127375.1). Lineage (NCBI taxonomy): Eukaryota > Metazoa > Arthropoda > Insecta > Lepidoptera > Nymphalidae > Dione > Dione juno. Next base: position 10,749,102 of record JAXRJS010000014.1, on the reverse strand, counting down.
ACATTCCTCTCCGTACCCGATCTACATACTACACTCTACAGTCTACAGTCTACAGCCCAACCAGCAAAGTCATCTCCGCTGTGGCGAGGACGTGATTGTTTTTTGATATAAGATTAACCTACACACTACATTTATATTATAAATTCCTTTATTACGCCTCACCAGACTACACTAAAGCTGTATGCTTTACATAAACTCTTTTTCATATGTATATATATATATATATATATATATATATATATATATATATATATATATATATATATATATATATATATATATATATATATATATATATATATTCATATATGTTTGTAAAGATTTTATTTATCAATTAATTTATTTTTTTATATTCAAATGGAATATATTCATTGCTAAATAATATATCTCAACTAATTTATAACGGAACTAGCTTTAGCCTGTGGCTGCGCGATCAAATAGAAATAACTAGGAATCATGTAAGAGACGTGACCCATTCTAAGTGTCCGAGGTAACCCTGACCGCAATTTCGGCGAGTTATCTACAAACCAATAATATGATGTAATATAGACTTACTCGATAGTGGCCTATTCAATATAAAAATATTTTTTCAATGCATATCTGTAGTTCCTGAGATTAGGGCGTTCAGCCAAAAAAAAGTTTTTAGCTTTATAATATTTGTTACCTATAGGTATACCTAGTACCTACCTACAACGTGGGGCAAAACTATATAAGCTAAGTCCCTCATATAGCTGCGATTGCTGTTACAATATTAAAAGGTTTTTTTAAGGGTTATATATAAATCTTAAATTTTTGATGAAAGCAGATTAGCATTAGATGCAGAATATTCGTATCATCATCAGAAGGCAGCAGCATTACATTCAGCTGAGAAAGCAAATACAGGCAGGTACAAGCAAATTTCATTTGACCAGTCTAACTTGTCGTATATATTTTGGAATTCGATATTTTATAATGCCAAATAGTAAGATATCAAAGTGTAGTTGTCTGCGGAAATCCATTTTGAATATTTTTGCATTGTTGATTGGGAGGAGGAATGTGCCTCACATTAATACAATAACGAACACAACCGTTTTGTACACTTTATAGTAAAAAATCTGGGGTCTCATCATGGCATGATTAAATCACGCAGATGCCGTCACTTAACACGTGGCAATTAGCTTAAGCTAATGGACTAGTTAGCTTTTTTTAGGCAGGACATTACTTAGCAGTCCATGGACTCACCGTGCAGGTGCCGGGCAGTTGTAGGCAGTAATCGATATCTGTAATACCTCTTAATAATGATTTCATCGAAAATTGATCAAATTTATTTTATTTATAAAAAATCATTACATGCATAACAAATAACACACTACTACTAGTTTAACATTAAGTTAAGTTGTATAAACCTTAACCATTTTTTGCATTTAGTTGATCATTTTATAGCTTCACTTTACTTTACCTACTTATAACAACCATATACAAAACCAAAAAGTTAAAGTGTGGTACTTTAAAATACCAGGAGGTTAGTTACAAATGTGAATATTGTCATTACAAAACTAAAAAGAGGACTTATATTTAGTTATTCAATAGTACATATACTTCTAATTATTTCTAAGCTTTCTTATTCTGTAAAAAAATGTTTTTCGGTGAATTCATAGTCTTCATTATAGAAAGAAAAACTAGTGTAAAAAAATAAAAAAGTGTAAAGCAACGACTGACGGTATTCAAAAAGACTTAAAAGTCACTAGATATTTTTATCAAAGCAGTACAGTTACCAGCACAATAGAAGTCAAATGAACACGATAACAGTTCTTAAGCGACACTGCCTACATATCCTGAGAAATAACCAATAGTGAATGAAAGAAAAAAAGCTTACTTATGTACCTATCAGTATCGCCCGAGATGGCCGCTACTTTATCTGAAGAATGTTACATAATCTAGGGTACACGGGGATTTTACGGTACTTTTTTTAAGAAACTTGGTCACTTTATGAGGTTTTTAAATTTATTTTTGAAACTGTAAAGTAATTTCAAAAAATTATATTTAAAATTTCACTTAATGCTAGTCAACTTTAATCATTTGTAAATTAAATATACGTAACAACTAATAAAAAATAATGTAATATAATAATAAAATAAATAAAAATAATATATAGACAATATATTTTTATTTGCACTAAATGGTGAAGTATATTCCAGATGTAACTTTAATATTGAATCTCCGTGAAAATTCTACTATTACTATCATGCGTACCTATAGACGTTGTTATACTATATACTCATACATTTATTAGGTCTACAACTTTGCTCCCGCCGTTTATCAAAAGGTAGCGCTAGTAGCCAGTAGTGGTTCAAATAAATAAATCTCAGTTGTTTTACATCATTGTTGATGCCTATAAATATAACCTTACATTGTTATTTGTTAATTTTTTTTTTGCGTCATATTACTTACACGTAATTAAATTTGTCAACCTTTAAACCAAATTCACGTCATTTGCGGGAGATTTTACTTTTTCATTTCAACATTATAAAATCGGCGGCTGAGGCTCATCGGGTTATTTCAAGTACTTATGGTGATGATACTGTTGCTGAAAGAACCTTCCAGCGCTTTAAAAATAGTGATTTTGTCGTTGAAGGCTGGCATAGCGGTGTGAAAGAGAAAATTTTTGAAGATAAAGAACTGGAGGCTTTACTTAATGAAGACTGTTGATGAGATGAAATGCTGTGTATTTGGTGGGATCAGCTTGGCCTGATTTATTATGAGATGCTAAAACCTTCTGGAACAATTACTGGTGCACTTTATCGAACGCAATTAATGCGTTTGAGCCGAGTATTAAAAGATAAACGGCCGCAATACGCTGAAAGACACGAAAAAGTATGTTTGCATCACCATAATGCTCGACCTCACGTGGCGAAAGTAGTCAAGACGTACCTCGAAACAATGAAATGAGAAATTCTACCTCACCCGCCATACTCTCCAGATGTTGCTCCGTTTGACTACCATCTATTTAGGTCAATGACACACGTCCAGCACTTCGATTCTTTTGAAAAGGTAAGAGAATAAATCGATTCTTAAGTCTTATCAAAAGATGAAGAATTTTGCCTGAAAAATGTTGGAAAGTAGTGGAAAGTGATGAACAATACTTTGAAACAGAAATAAGATACCACTTTTTTGTTATACAATTTTTAAAATTGAAAAAAAATGGCGGGAGCAAAGTTGTAGACCATGTACAACATTTTTTTGTTTTTTTACAACAATTTACTCAGCTGACAGAATATATATACATATATATATATATAAAATACTATACTCTAAATACATATATATATAAAATGATTTTTTAGACAAAAAATTAGATCTACTTCATAATTGTACTAAGCTATACATAGGTATATATACCTAGCAACAAACTTAAGCACGAACTGAAAAGTACAAAATAATATCTTAATTACTTTAGAATAAAAACAAATTAAAAAAGAAAAGAAATTACTGATGCGTTCATGTATACCTATTTACTATTTAAAATCCATTATTCTTGGAGTGGTTGCCAATTAGGGGTGTTTTTTAATTAATTTTATTGTATTACGTTACTTAGTAGATGTTTCCTTTCTTCGAAAGCATCCCTTTCATATTACTTGTTAACGACATCGTGTTTCCTGGATGCTGTTCTTAGCTGGTAAATTTTCGTCCCTTTCTTTCTCGTGAGTTTTCGCGGTTTATCTTTATCAGTGTCTTCGTTTCGTGCTTTCGCAGCTTATAGTTTTTCTTTTTAATCTCTCTTACACTTTTATCTTTACTCGAGGCCTTATAATGTCGTCTTGCTTTCTTTTTCTGTATACGGCATCTTTCACTACATCGTTCCACCATTCGTATTCCTCTCTGACCAGTGGATCTTAAAGCTTCCAGCTTCTTATGTAATCGTTCTAATCTAAGTGTGCACAACTCTTGTGGTTTCGCCAACCTACAAACAAATATCTTATTCTAGCAACAACTAGATAGTGGTCTGTTCCCAAGACGGCCGCTGATACACTTCCATTTCCTCCCACGTATACATGTGAATTTGTAGATTGTTTGTGATCAAACATAGTGTGTATTACAAACAAATCCCTCATTAAAAATATCTAATATGAGCTTTCCAGTCACTCACCTGTCACCATACTAATCTAACACACTCTCGTTATCGCTTTGCACAGTTTCGACAAGTCCTTTCAATCCTGACACTCTCCTAAAATTATTTCAGTTTGTCTTAGTTCCCCAGCGCTAATCAATCGGAAATCCTACACCTTGACGCCCACGTTCGCTCACTGCTACTCTGGCCCAAAAAGCATCCCTGTCTTTTCACTTAGTCACAGTCACACAAACAACAACAACATTAACATTAATTAAAAAGTATGCTTTACCTTTATTCAATACCGATTCCAGTGATAAATTTCTATATGTAAATTAGTTCTATATTAATACTTATTTTATTCAACTTTTATTAATTAAGTTCATATAATTTGTTATATTTTCATGATTATATAGTTTGATTAATACATTTTTTCAAAATTATATATATTATACATTTTATGTTATTGTATTTTCTGCCATACAACTATACATACCCTTTAGAACTTGATTCAGCGGCGAATTTCATAAAAAATGCAGCAAAAATGAAGCATAAACGCTCGTAAATTTGTAATTGGATTGATTTACATATATGACTTGGATATATTTTGTTATTAATTTTGGTTAGATTGCATCCATGCGATCTTGACAAGTATAGTCTTGACAGACAGACAGACAAACAGACACACACACACACAGACAAACAGACACACACACAGTCAGACAAACAGAGAGACGAACAACAAAATGATCATGTAAAGTATCGGTTTAACGTTCCATATAACAAAGGCTAAAGACGACAAAAATACAAAAACAAAAGGATATGATTTTAATAAAACTATATTCTAAGGCGATTGAAATACTGTATTCAACATTAACCAAAGCTTGATTGTTTAATCCGCATTAATGTCAATTAGGTCTCTGCATTCATTAATCAACTTGCAAAGTCTAGGAATAAGAGAGTTTGATCCAATCCGAAATCACTGTTATCCGAGATGGAGGGTAGAGAAGGGTTATTTCATCACGAGGAAGGTACACGTACCTATATTATATTTATCTATTGAATAAGTAACTGGGGACAATCAATTACGTTGGTAAACATATTAAAAACAAAAAAATAGATGTAACCGTGTTCTACGATCTCTTCAAAAATCAAAGTTAAGGTTATATTTAGGCCAAAAGTCGTAAGCCGTGCTTCCTAAATTAATATTATTAATAATTTTTTCAATAACTTTAGAAAATATAGGGATCAAAGCTAAAATATAATGTGTCATCTAATTTCTAGCTTTATTTTTATGTATACGTTTCACTGTAACTTTAAGACTATCAAAGAAAATACTTGACATATCGTCCTGACCACGACCACTCTGCCATGAGTGTACGACTAAGAAGATCGTCAGGTATTTTAAACCAGTGTTAAGAACATGATATATAGGTGTTGCTATATTATTAGGTAACTTAAGGATTTATGTAGAAATGCTATGGTATCCCAACATATTATTTATTTTTTAGAAATTAACTTGTTCCTTCATGTGGAATGACAGGCGACTATTTATATATTGAATGGGGATGTAGTCTATCTCAACTACATTTTTTATTAAATCATGATTTTGATTCACAAGTATGTATTGATCAATAAATCCATGTCACACGTAAAACATGCAAAAAAAATACATTTTATTTTTTAGTAAATGTTTTAATTCAAGAAATGCCGTCCTCTACTTTCCCTCCGAATTATGACGAAATACAGAAATGATATTAATACTTTTCTTCGATTAAAAAAAAATCCAACGTGTACGCTGCGCCAGGTATGTTTAAAGGCTTAAAACATTAAAAATCATATTTTCTTTACTTTACGAGAATCTCATGGTAATATTTTTACATAAAATCAAGTGATTATCCAAAAAGAAATATACAAATACAATCAGTAGGTATTCACATAAATTACATACGTCTAATTATATTACGTCTTTTTAGTATAACAATAAATTTAATTAACATAAACTATTCTATTTTGATGCGAAGTACCTAATATATTTTTAAAATTTATATATAAAAAATCAACAGGTGCTACGAATGAGTCAACCGACGAAGCCAGTTATGCCTTACGTCTAACATTATTTTTTCTTCTTAAAACAAATATTTAGAAACTATTCGTCACGCTACCAAAATATTCTAATTATTATCATGTTAAAAGGGTCTCACTTTAAAGGTAAGTCTTTATTGTTAGCAGTTTGACACTGCGACCGCTATCAACCTGTGAAAGGCAGAGATAAAATACTTACGGAATTCTTCGAGGGACTAAGACGATATACAGTTTTTCTTATTCTTTTTTCGGCATCGACATTTCTGAACTGTTTTTGCAAAGATTCCGCCTCATATCGGTCGGGTGGTCCATTAAGACTGGAACAATGGCCCACTCAGTTTCTATTACCAATTTTATCTATATTTAACGCAGCTTATGTGAATTCTGGCGGTGTTTTTTACAAATTGTGCTAACGATCGATAGGTAGTCATTAAGTCACACTATTGTTTTATTGTTTTTAGACATAAAATAATAATATTCAAAAGACAGAGGATACGTTACAATTTGTTTATTATTATATATTTAGGTAGATACAGTTTGTGTTAGTATGTTACTATAAGTTTAAAGATATTGTAATTATATTATAAGCATCATCATTTTACATAAAATTTTATAATGACTCATGCCTAGAAATACCTATTTAAATGTAATATTTATTAAGCTTCAAATCCGAAAATACACACGTTTCGTTATTAAAACATTAACTTATATATATTAGTAACTTTTATTTTTTGTTCGTAAAATGTCCTACTTAACTGTTACACACTAAATAAAATAAAAATATACTTTACGGACACAATATAAAATTTAATAAAATTGATATATGCTACAAAATTTATACAGTGATTTTTGTTCACTACTAATAAGGCTATATGAATCAGTGAAATACCCTTTTAACTGATACATATCAATAATCATTCCACAAAATAAAAGAATGCAGAGAAGAAATAATTATTACTTAGTGTAAGAATTTTATCAATTATGTTACTCCAAAGCTGCGGGTGGCAGCCCCAGCGGGAAGCCGCCTGACTAACGTGGAAATAGCTTCCCATTTGTAGGCTGAATTAACCAAATTTACTCATTGTTTTGCGTTAAAAATGTTATACCTACATGTACAGATGTACCTAATTATATTAAGCTTGAGGCCGCCGTGGTCAAGGGAGACAGCATCTGACTGTAAATATGGCGGTTTTTGGTTCGATTCCAACTCGGACTAATGTGTTATATAAGCTCTGGTAACACAAAGCGTCCAATTGAGTTCTGCCACTTAACACGCAATGCCTCGAATTCGGACGGAAAATGGAGAGCACTATTTAGAGCCATAGCTTAATTTCAGATATAAAAATGAAACATTTGTATTATTTCGAAACACTATTTATAAAAGATTATGATTTTTTTTTGGAACTATTATTTTCTCATCTTCTTGGGTAACCTTTCTTCTCTTAATATTTTGAAACAATCAATACAACGACTAAACGACGCAAATTTAATAAATTAATACTTATAATACTATTTTTATTTACACTCTCCTTGGAAAATCATTTAATTTTGCACCATGCGAAACAAAAAACAGTACGACGCAATGTTTGTAAACGGACACAAAAAGACTGCTGAGAGCCTTGAAGAGTGCAGCAAACACGCTTCATCCTAACCTATTTACACAAGGCAAATTAAACTTTCATCACACCACAATTAACTCAAACTTCAAAAGCACTTTTGTATTCAAATGTGCCTAAATATAACATGAAGATAAGAAATCATCAGCTTTATGCCGTCACTAATACGGTTCAAATTAGATTTAATTATAACATCTGAGACCTGGAAGCTTCGGAATTGGGCACCCAAATATGTTTACTCATAAATCACGCTCATTGTTTGAATACATTTCTATTTCGAAGTATTACCATGAAGCGCTGGCCACGAGATTCGCTCTAAACACTGTTTCACCGTAAACGTGGGAAGTGCAAAGTTACTGAGCGCCATTGAATAGCTTTCGTATAATAACAATTTTCAATTTATTGTTATTGTTTCATGTATTTCGGAATCTATATTTGAAGGAAATGGATATAATAAATATCTTTATTTTCAATCAGTAAGGAGTATAAGTCAAGATTCAACAACGTAATATTCACGTCCGTTGTATTCATTTCGACGTCGTTCTTATAACATAACTTTAATTTTATTGCAAAAATTTTACATTTTAAGTATATCTGAAATGTTAAATTTATGTATTTAGGTGATTTCTATATCGGCACGTACATGTTTGCATAAAATTTTAATGTATACTATACCTATATATTTTATAACAAGCGGTTTTAAATACAATCGATATATATTAGTCCGTGATGACAAATTTGTGATAATAGTTTTTTATTGTTTTACTCTTATATATAATTAGAATATAAAAACTAATTAAACATCAACAAGATAAGTAAAGTTTGTCTTATACCTACTTGTATATTGTTCGTAAGGTATATGAAGAATGCGCGTTGGGTGGCAATACCTCTCGATGTACTTTTTCTGTTTCAGAAAATCGAAACCAATTACATAGCCCGCGGCTTAGAAGTAGTGTGTAAAAATACTGTTTTGTAATTTTCAATAATAAGTTGGGAGGTTTTCGGCACTCAAGCTTTTATTTAGGTAGATACCTACTTTAAAAGTCCTTTATATGCGTCATACACTAAAAGGTGATCAAAATGGATAAATGGATTAGTCGTATATACATCTTAGTTGAATATTATGAGCATATATTTTAAAGAAGAAAAATCATTCTTTCAAAAATCCTATATGCATATATAAATGGCAATATCTGCCTAATGTAGTCGAACCAGGGAAGTACAAAATAAGTTGGTGGGTATTTGTTTCTACTTACTTGATAAATTATTTTAGCTCATACGCACATCTGTTTGCACAACCCTTTAATAGACTTAGTATTGTCCTAGTAGTAGTAGTGTCCTTTAATAGAATTAGTATTGTCTCATCCATACCTAGGACTAATAGTTGATCATAAGTTAAACTGGCATGAACATATTAATTACGTCCGTCCGTCCATCCGTACGTGATAAATTACAAGCATTTTTGGCTATATATACATTGATGATGATGATGCTTTATAATGCACTGGCTGACTCAGTAATATCCAGCAGCTATGACCGAACGGACAAAACATCTCTTCGTTATATATATATATATATATATATATATATATATATATATATATATATATATATATATATATATATATATATATATATCAGTTGGAATATTAAAAAATATCATCCGATAAAGATAAAACTTAGAGCAGATTTTAACGAAATTATACTTTTTAATCACTGCAATGTTATGCATATTTATATCTATTATATAGACTGACAGCCAGTGTGCCGGAGACTTACAGTATAGTAGCAAACTTCATATTAATGCCAGGTATACTGTTTGCTGCTGCTGCTACTGTGTGCTGCATTGAACCAACGCAAGTCAGCAGTTATGACGAAGAGCAGCATTTCTTATTTTAATTTTCAATTGTACGTTTTGTTAGAAAGTTTCTTGCTAAATGAAAAGTAAGATAATCAAAATCATACACGTTCATTAGCACGAGTAAGATAATATTATGTTGTCTGCCTGCATCTTAGAACCCACCCATGTGTCGGCTTTTGTAAATATATGTACATAATGATAATATAAGTATCATATATAAATTTCAGCTTCGCTGAAATGACGTGAATTTTTTCGTTTTGGAAGTTAATATTTATGCCTTTCGACTTCTAGGCACGCTCAAAGGAACCCATGATGGGAATATGACCCCCATTTCACCAAAGTCAGATCAAACAGTATACCTGGCATACATAAGAGGTTTGCTACTATACTGGAAGTCTGCGGCACACTGGCTCTTAGCCAAAAAAAAAATTCAATATTTAATATTAAAAGAAAATTACTTTAATTGTAATTCTCATAATAAAATTTCTCATAACATTACAACGCGTAGTGTGGCACAAAAGAAATTAGTTACTTTGTCAGCAAATAACAAGTATGGCAAGCGCACCAGGGCATACATAATTCATCACTTAATAAATAATCTAGATTATAGTTTAATGAAAATCACTAACAAAAATATTAAGTATTATTTGAAAAAGTATTATGTAAAAGCACCATAGCAAAGGATAGGACGAACACGACACTCAAGATAAACCTACGTGGTTTTTGTGTAGTGTCTCGTTATTATTAAACAAATAATTTTAATAATAATTTAAACATTATTTAAAGTATGCTATACCTAACACAAAACCCGTTGAACATAACGTATTGAAATAATTTTAAAATCATTGAAATGTTATTTGGCGTGTTGAAATAGCTTCGTTCTTTCAATTTACGCTTATAGATTAGTGTTATTATAAACCATTATAACGTCAACAGGATCCTATCCTTAACCATTTAAAAAAAATAGTACTAAGGTGTTAATTTGAATAAGTGTAAGGTGATACCTAAATCTCAGCATAATTCAGGGTCAACAGTTCTCTAGCTGCATTGCATGTACAAAGAAGACTGTGCAGCTCCCTACTAGGCTGACAAAGCTTTAAGCGTATCAGGAACTTCTATCTCATTACGCGGTAAAGGAAGGTCATCCGCTTTTGGAGAAACTCCCGTTTTTCTAAGTACCTAGAAGAGGCACAGAGGCCCGGTCAATGATTGATGCCCTGAATGCCCTAATGGTCCGGTCGTTTGCCGTGATGGTAGAGAGAGATGTTCTTCTCGTCATCTCGTTGGACATGGTCAACGCTTTTAACAGGCTGCCGTTTGAGACGCTAAGAGAGGTTTTCCGATACCATACAGTGCCCTCCCTATCTCCGGCGGCTGTTAGATTACCACCTCGGAGACAAAGTAGTCTTATGGATTGGGAAAAATGGCTAGATCTCCATGCCTTTAGGCACTAAGGCACTTTAGGCGCTCTTTTTTATGATCGTCACAATGGTCCACCCCTTAGGGCTACTCTGCGCATCCATGGTCTGGAGGTGGATGATGCAGGCCCAGATAAAATGTCTTATTTTTAAAAACATATTATCTATCTTTACTGTAATAAATGAGTAGTAAGATTGTGTTTGTACATTAAATATCTTTACAGCAATCGAATATGAAGCTATCATTAAAAAAAAATCCTGTCTGTTTGTTTGTTTGTACATGTACATCTTTTAATATACTGGACAAATTTCAACAAAACTTTTTTGTCGTATAGCTGTCTAGGGAGGATTTAGGCTATAATTTATTTTGAAGACTGACACACATAATGCGGATCCAAAGCAATCCAGCTTAATTATAAAATAATTATGAGTTGCTGCTTTAACAAAAATAATTGAACAAAAAAAGCACTTTCCGTTGACATAAAAATCAAAGATTTGTAACACCTTATGTAGAACTACTATACATTAGTTTAAGTATAAGAAATAAGAAAACGGCTCTATACTAAATATTGTGGGGCGTGATGACCACTTGACGTTATTATACGAAAATCCAACATTTTGAATATCTCGTAATTAAACATAATATCCAACTAAACCATATAAAATTATGAATAAAATGAAAATGGCGTCTTAACAAAAGTTGTTCATCGTGATGGAGTTTTTTAAATATTTTTATGTATGAAAAATCAAGGATCTGGATCACCTAATGTAGAATCACAATAGGTAAGTTAAACTATAAAACAGAGAAAAATCGATAAATCGTTTAATGAAAAACGGGCAAGGATTACAAAGTTAGCGCTAACGATGGGCATCTACAATTTAAAATAAAAACAATTTTCTTTAATAATAATATTTTCTTAATTTCATTATAGCATTATGGAAAATAAAATATACTTATATGTTTTATGGTTCAACTATTTTTATTATATTATATAAATACTACTTTTTATGAATATAATTTAAAATGTTTCTTCTATTAAAAAGTTCTTGATGGACTTATTATATTTTTCAGGTAGCACTTCTGTTAATTCACTTCTTGTCAGCCAGTTAGGTTTGCACTTCTTATCAACGTGACCTGACTTGTAATTTGAGTAATAGAAAAATACCTGGAAAACAATTTGATAAAAAATGCATAAATTTGGTTGTTAAATAATTTTAATCTAATTGTATTCATTAATATTTAAATAAAGAAGTAAAGACATATGAGGCTGTCGGGGTGCAGCGTCTTACTGTAAACGCGTATATAAATAGTTGTGGGTTCGATTACCATTCTCAAGCGGAATGGACAATCAAGAATGAATTATCTTCATTTTCCTTGTTCTGATTACAAGACAAGGCGCGGCGTTGAGTTCCGCCATTCAACACGCAATGTCTCGAAAGACCGATGGCGGGTATAAAAGTTATGTATGTGGAAAAGAGCGTTAAGTTATTTATTTTGAAATTATATAAAAGCAGTTGCAACACTAGTATTGCATAAAAAAGGAATTTGGTTATTCCATTGATACAAGCTTACTAGAAGTAAAAGTTGCACCTTTATCTGCTCTAGGTCAAATGATAGGTAAATGTGTGTTAAATGTCTTAATTAAAAAGTAGTAGAGACTCACTTTTGCACCTATTTTGCCATTAACTTCTGTAGGATATTTATATTTGTAAAAGCCACAAGGAGCATTAGATAAAAATTTCACTTGTAATTCAGGTCCACATTGTTCTGAAAGTATTCTTTCTGCTGTCTGAAAAAGGTGTACATTGTTGGATTGAATTAAAAATTCTAAAATATTATTAGGATTATCAACTATTTTAGATTAAAGGCGCCTCTTTGAAATGCGTAGTAACGTTCACCTCCATTGGCTGAACTCCTGCCTCTACCTAAGTTTTTTTAGCAATATATGGAGATATTTCACATTTATATTACATACAAATTAACTGTAAACCTGGTCAGTTTGTTAGTAAATTCGAAGTACTTGTTACCTTTTAATATAAGTTCGTTTGTTTGTTAATGTTACCTTTTAATATAATATATTTTATAATATCACTAAACAGTGATATTTGTTTCCGATGGAACTGAAAGTAGAGTAGAAACTACTTAGCATTCCATGAATTCACACCCGTAGCGGTGTAGGGAGAGACTTGTGACCCAAATTGAAAGGGTACTCTTTAACTCTTACCTAACCAAATTCGAACCGATTCTAATTATATATCGACATAATTCTACTAATGCCGCATTTGAAGAACGTTCTAGAAATTAATTGATGATAATTCTAGGGCGAGATCTATTACTAAACTATAGAGATTTTGCTGTTATACCTCTCGCTCCTACTTCTACCGCGTACAATTCAACTCCTATTCCTGGTCAGTTCGTTAGTAAGATCGAAAAACTTGTTAACTTTAAAACTAGGATTTTCAAGGATATTTGTTTCTCATGGAACTGTAAGTTCTACCAGTATTACGGCTTCTAGAGTGAAGCAAGAGATCTGGTTTGGATGACGAAATATCCTCAGGGATTTTATAATGTATAATGTGTAATGTATAGTGTGTCATAAGAATCCAATCAGGAGCTGATTGTAAAATTGAGTTTGCTGATTGTTATGTTTCTTTGTGCTCTTGCTACTGAAAGACTAACCGGTTCACGTATGATTTTTAGTACTTTGTCATGGCGCAACGAGTATTGACCGCTATCTAAAAGTACCGTACACTCTACCAGCAAATGCTTAGCAGTTCCTACTACCTCCTTTTAGGTATAAATTGTTTGTGAAATTGAAATCTTGACTCGACATCTGGGGCACTTCTGTCTCTTGGAAGTAATGTAAGAATATCATTTTCCCAGAATATGTGTTTTGGCGACTCTTAGGTGCTTTTGACGGTTTCCTTACAATCAAATAATACCAAAGCTATTTTCGTCCTTAAATAGGGTTGAGGTGACCACCGAATGCGCTATCCCTAGCCAAAACTTGAAATATTTCTATGAAGCTTGCATCTCACTTAGCTAAGACGGTTTTATTAATATTGTATACGAGGAAATGCCAATTTAAGACTTGATGTTCGAAAATTATCGAAAATCCAAGACATTTTGACGTTACTAATGGGCTGAGGGTACTATAACTTTTCAATATCCTTTAAAAAGCTTTCATTAAATAGTATCTGACATTGCTTTATATTTATATTCATACCTGCCGTAAAGTTTCCCCCTCCTTCCAAGCACCCTGTGGCAAAATAGTTTTAAAGTCTGTTCCTAATTTTACCTGAGTTACAAGAACAAGATGTCTTTGGAGACATTTATCATTAGTACTTAAGTCATTTTTTTTATCTCCTTCTGAAATAAACAATATATTTATTTTAGTATTGATTTCTTACATTTTATATATTTTATTTAACTGTGCATTGTAAATGTGAATTTGAATACATAATACAAATATATTAAAAATACTCGACAAGATAAACCTAAGCGGTTTTTGTAGTGTCTTATTATTATTAACCAAGAAATTTAATACATATGTGATAATATACATTTAAATAAAAACAACTTGATTTTCATTATATATTAACATTGGATTCCTTATCATTATATAGGTTTAATACAGTCAAAAATACAGTAATACTACTATCAATATATTCTATGTCACAATCACATAATTGATGACATAGAAGGATCACTCAGTACCTGTTATAATATCTGCAAATTTAAATTGATTTAATTCCTCAGTTGAAGAATCTTCAAAATCTTGAGCTGTTATTTTACTTATAGCTTCTATATCAACATCCACAGTTTCATTTTTAAGGAGCTCAGCTTGTATTCTGTAAATAATATAAAATTTTAAATATTATCTATACGTAAAGATAGATTTGAAGTGTCTGTTTATGATTTCAAAATAACTGCGTTTTTTCAAGGGGATATAGTTATTTAAACATCACTAAACCAATATATTTTTAAGATTCGTGTGTCTATCTTTTAGATTGTATAGGTTCAGCTGTTCGAGATACCCGGTAGGGGTATCTCGAACAGCTGAACCAATTATTACAGAACTTTCACTTGAAAGAAATGAGATTGGGTATTATGCAGGGATACTCTAATAAAAATAAAATAAAATAAAATATTGCATATAAAATATAAATAAAATTTTTATTTTTAATTATTGTTTTCATTTATGCATATATTTTTCATTAATAACATGATTTGAAAGTAACAGGCACAGGCAACATATAATAAAACAGTAAAAAAAACTGTCTGTATCTTGAATATTTTTAAAATAAAATTATACAGGCAATATAAAAACACTAACAGAAATAATAATAATTTATTATTTTTAAAAACTTTGTCTGTATGTTTGTACACACACATTTTCTGATTTGTATCTATTAGGTCAGGGCAGGTTCTAATTATATTTTGAACCACAGTAGACCAGCTGAAGTGTAAGGAATAATAAAATGCTGCCATAATTAAAATGAATATATAAACACTTTTCAATGACATATAACAATCAAGGATCTATCGGAATACCTAACCTCATGTAGAACCACTAAAGAATATCTACACTAAAAGAGACCAGAAAATGGCTCTGGAGTAAAAATTTTAAGTGTGATAAGCATTTTTCATAATCATGTAAACATCTCACATGTGGAATAAAATTTTATTAATCTCTGAAAATCAATGAAGAAGGATAGAAGTCTATGGCAAGGATCATAAAGTTCACTGCAACAAGTAGCTGGCATCTACTAATTATAATATAAATATGTAGTCTTGTTTTAATCTAAATGCAAATATATTAATCATGTAGATTGACCTACTTGTCATTTTCACGTCTGATTTCATGATCAGATTTCAGACTCTTTTCAATTTCTGTAGTCCACAGTAAGTCTTTAATTTTTTTCTGTACATCATCAAGTGGTGGAGTCACAACTGGTAGTCGTTCAACACATATACCAGCTACTATATCCCAAGAAGATAGTCCTATACAAAGACGAATATTTCACAATCATCAAATTATTAAATACATTATATCTTATAGGTAAGTGTTTTTAATATTAACTTATTAAATTTTAGTTACCAAAAACCATTAAAATAGTGATATTACCTCGAATTAAAATTTTTTGACAAAATCTAACTTCAGAGCTAATGATTTTTCTCAAAAGCATTTTTATGAAGAGTTTAAGTAAGCAATATTTCAAATATTTTAGTTAATAACCTTACAACTAATCTGATATTTCAATATCTATATTGAAATACAGAAATAATGACACTTGAGATTTGACAAATGACAGCCTACACTAAATAACTAGTACTATTATTTTTCTATGGCAATAGCCAATAACTGACGAAATCGATTGGGAACAAAATAATTCAGTGATAAGCAGGTAAATATTTATAATCTAAAGTAAGCAAGTCAATATATATTACTTAAAACATATGTTTTAGTACTTTTTACATTGTAAATTTTAATTTCTAGTGTTTTTATATCAAATGAATTTTGCCTTCGATGCAATGATTTTCGTGTGACTAAATTTATTAATAATATATCGAGTATTTTTTATATAATGCATTATATGAATTTAATTCATATTTTCTTATCAATGCTAGTTAATGAAGAATTTCCGTCCAGAATTTTATTTATTTTGGATTTGAGCTACTGTATTTATTTATTTTTAATTTTTATAAATTTATAAACAAGCATTTTACGGAATCTGTTAAAGCAAAGGTAGTTTTTAAGATTTCATTAGTTTTTCAAGGTGTCTTATACCTAGAAGATAATTGATACCACTTTTTTACACATTTCCAAAATAATGTATATTTTATATTATTTTTTAATATTATTTATTATTTATATTATATGTAAATTTCATAATGGTGCTGCTGTACTGATTTAAAACCAGATTAAGCAAATATTGCCATAGATTTCTTATCGTTTAGGTCTTGTTCAAATAGATCACATAAAACAACTATGAAAATACTCTAATTAATATATGATTTTAAATATATTAATTTAATAAGACCATAATATATTTTTAGTATAAACTTATTAGAATATTACTAAGTAGTGCAGCACTACTATTAATAAAATAATAAAATATCTTTTTTTAAATTAATTAAACAAATTAACTCTTTTTTTTGTATATAGTAGTGTTACTAAGCTCATTGTTTATATCGAGAAGGAATCGATTTTAATGTTTAAGTTTGGTTAACAGACCTATGGATATGGCAACTTCTTTCGATCTTTTCCGGCTTTAGGTGTCACTGAATGTAAGCTGTAAATGATAGAAAAATTTAAAATCTAAATGAATCTTTATTAAACTCTCATAAATTTTATATTGTGCTAATTTTGATGAACGTTTATGTAATTGAAACTCAATATCTATTCATATTTTGGATTTACATTAACAAAAACATTACCTTCTTGTCAAAGTTTAGATAGGTTATGTTGATCTATATGTTGTATTTTTAGGCCCCAACATGAAGCAAATCGTTGCTAACCAAAAAGTGAAAATCCCTGAGGGATTAACTGTTCATGTGAAATCACGATTAGTGACAGTGAAAGGTCCTCGCGGAGTGTTGAAAAGAAACTTCAAACACTTAGCTGTCGACATTCGCATGGTTAATTCTCGGTTATTGAAAGTGGAAAAATGGTTTGGATCAAAGAAAGAACTTGCTGCAGTAAGAACCGTATGCTCACACGTTGAAAATATGATCAAAGGTATTTATTTTAATATTTATATGTAGTTTTGGGTTCGCATCGTTCTTTTAAGTTAGTATGTGCAGTTAGATCCCTACTAATCTAACTGAACTCTTTACATACTTTTAATTTTAGTTTTGATTAATACAGTAGTATTAATCAGTACTAAAATTGATAAGATGGTAACTACAATTCTTTAAGTACATTGTTGATTAGAACTTAATATATTGCTTTTGTTGTCCATGTTTTCGATAGTTTTCTCAATTTTTATTAGATTCTAGATATTATAAATAAAATAAGTAAATCTAAATTAATTGTACATTTTTAGGTGTAACCAAGGGATTCCAATATAAAATGCGTGCTGTGTACGCCCATTTCCCTATCAATTGTGTCACCACTGAGGGAAACACACTTATTGAAATCCGTAACTTCCTTGGCGAGAAGTACATCAGGAGGGTAAAGATGGCACCAGGTGTGACTGTTGTTAACTCTCCTAAACAAAAGGATGAGCTCATTATTGAAGGTAACTCCCTTGAAGATGTTTCCAGCTCAGCAGCTCTTATCCAACAATCTACAACTGTCAAAAATAAGGATATCAGAAAGTTCTTGGACGGTCTTTATGTATCTGAGAAAACTACTGTTGTACTGGATGAGATATAAGAATATTATAAATTTATAAATTGAATCTCATCTTTTATTTACCTTAAAATTATGAATAACAACTTTTAAAACTTTTCTGTTTTCATAATATAAATCATATTTTTTTTATTGCTATTTTAAAGTAATCTTGACATAGTATAAAACAAAATTTTTACAAATAAGCCAATTGATTTAAGAGGAAAATTTGTAAATGTAATTCATGGGTTTTATATATAAGCTAAAAATAGTAATATATTTCTTATTTGATAGTGTTTAATATTTTTGTGTGCTTGTACCAGCCAAATTGTAAATAATCTACATTGTGACCACATGTGTAGTAAAGTGGTGAAGTCAGGTTGCTAGAAATTTTGTGTATATTCACTCAATAGCATTGTGCAATTTTTAAAAATGATAATACTAGTATTTTTTTGAGCAATATCAATGATAAACTTTGTAAGACTTTTTTGAAAGTATAATTGAAAGATAAAATTTAATTTTGTTCTTTTTTAATATTAATGGAATTTTGTTGGTATACAATTAAGGAGATGAAATCTAGTTATATAATTTTTTTATATTGTATAGTTTGTACTTCTAAGCCTTTTAAATTGCAAATGTATGTATAAGCAATACAATATTTTCTTAGACAAAACTTAGGTCCTTGCCTGGTCAACTACTATAAATAGTAAACTATTTTAAATATATATTAGCTTGTTAACTATTTTGTGAATTATCTAACTCAGTGAACTATTATTTAACATATGTTTATTTTCTTCTCTACATTGATATTGGAATACATCTCATAAAATTCACATTGCCTAATCTAAAGCACACTGAATTATAAGATGCTTACATACAGATAGACATTTAGTAGTCTACCCTTTGCAATGGATTATTGGCGAAATAGTTCAAAAAGTTGATAAGCACCCAAATTTTGCAACCTCCTATAGACCAATAAGCCTTCTGCCAATCATGTTCGAACTATTCAAGTAATTTTCACTGAAACAGATCACATCAAACCACCAATTCTGAGTCACTGTACCATAAAGCAAACACATCGAGTATGTATGGTAAAAAGAAACTCGTTAGTAAACAAGGAAAAGTATTGTAATATAATTGTTATTGATCCTCTGCAAACTGAAAAAATCACTTCCACATAGCTATCTTCTGTTACTGGAATCATACTTATCAGACCGCATATTCAGTCAAGGAGAATGGGGATTTGCCTGACGTTCGTCATAGATCTGTATCGGACCCTGTACTGTACATGCTGTATACTTTAGACCTTGCTGAAACACATGATGTTACTACCGCTACGTTTGCTGGCTATACCGCTATCCTAGCTAGTAATAAGAATCCTGTCCTGGCATCTGCAACACTCCAAAAGTGCCTTAATAGCTATGTGACTGTCTGGCTTCATAAGTGTAAGTCCGCGCATATCACCTTCACCCTAAGAAAAGATAACTGTCCACCAATTTGCTTGAGGAAACTTGCACTATCTGTCACACAGTGATACTATTAAATGCCTCAATCGCCAAATGACATGGAAAATACACACACAAACAAAAAGGGATTAAATCAAGTTACGATACAGAAACCTGTACTGGTTAATGGCCCACAATTCAGATTCTTACACTAAATCCGCTCATTCATTCATTGCAGATCATGTAACAAAATGAAAATTATAGATCCCCGCTTTATTAAAAAATCCACTTGATATTACATAGGATTTAGTTGACTAATCAATATGTGTGAAAAGGTTATTTGATTATATATTTTTAAGTATTAGGACATCAGGCGTATAAATTGGAGTTTGATACGGGAGGAACAAAAAGTTGGATATTTTTTTAATATAATATATTTATTTAACTATAGTATGAACCATTGTTATATATGCGCTTTTGCCATTTTATAGGTAGGTAATTCATTGATCCCTTTACTAAAAAAACTATTCGGATGGGAATCAATAAAATCTTTAAAAGCAGTTTGGAGTGCCCCACCGGAGTTGAATTTTGTCCTTTTAAGAATAACTTCTTAGGGTAACCACTAATTTCGCAAAAAATAGTAATTTGTTGGAGCAAAGTCCGGGCAGTACAGTTGATGTCTTAAACATTCCAATTGAAGCTCTTTTAATTTGGTAGCCGTCTGTTGTGCAGTGTATGGTGCAGCGTTGTCGTGAAGCAGCAGTGGCGTGGTAGTGGTATATATATATATATATATATATATATATATATATATATATATATATATATATATATATATATATATATATATATATATATATATATATATATATATATATATATATATATATATATATATATATAATAGGATAGAAAAGTCAATTCTGTACATAAATTATTTAAAAAAAATTGATTGGGTCGCTCAATATATCTATAATAGAAGCTAAAAATCCACAAAACAGAATTTTTGTCTGTCTGTCTTTCTCTCTATCTGTCTGCTTATTTGTCTTCCAATCAGGCAAAACCTACTGGACAGACAGACGATAGAGACAGATTTTTATCCTGATGTGCAATGCAAACGACGAACGAAAAATAAAAAAAGAGACGGTTAAATTACGTCAATTACTTACAAGTAAAGGTAGTTTTATTCCATTCACACTTATTAACAGTGACAAATGGCAAAAGTTTTTAAGCTTAAACTGAAAATTATTTCCACAGTCTAGCTAGATGTCACAGTAATAGTTACAAATCATTTGATTTAACAGTTTATAGTGACATTTAACGATCAGAAGGTAATCTAGAAGTATCTGATACCATTTAGTAGTATATGAATATCGTCTATTCATAGGTAACTTAAAATCATTTTCGAAAACCATTATTGTGTTTACAAATTTTAGAGGTGTTCATGACAGCTTTATTTCGTCAACGTTATAAAGCAGTATGCTGTGTATAAAACACCTGCTTCTTTTTAAGCTATATGATATATTACTTTCATACAAAGACTTCAATATCTAAAAAAAAAAAAAAAAAACGCTAACAAATTGCAACAAATTTTCTCCATACATTATTTTAATACGTCATTCAATGGAATTAAGCATAATTTTGAATCTCACAAATAAAGCTATTTTGCAACGTGAACAATAGATGTACCCAATATATGAATATATTTTATTATAATTTTCTCCAAAAAAATATTCACAAAATGATGAAATCTGCTGATTTCAGTACTCATAACTAATACACTTCTTATTTTATTGAGTTAGAGCATAATTTAGAATGTCAAAAATGTCTATTTCACAACGTGGACACTAGATGTCGATGTATTCAAAACATTAATGAATATTACAATTTACTCCAAAGATATATTCACAAAATGTTTAAAGCTGATTTCTATACTCGTTACTAATATACTTCTTATTCCATGGAATTAGAGCATCATTTAGAATGTGAAATATTCGTTAAATGCTTATTAAGCAGATTCAATATTCGTTATTTCTTGTTCATTAATATACTTCTTATTTCATGGAGTTAGAGCATCATTTAGAATGTGAAATATTCGTTAAATGCTTATTAGGCAGATTCAATATTCGTTATTTCTTGTTCATTAATATACTTCTTATTTCATGGAGTTGGAGTATAATTTAGAATGACAAAAATAAAGCTAAAACAAGCGCAACGACATCTGTCAACAGATGTCGTTATTAATTGAAATAAAATTTACTGCACTACGCTGGCGAGATATTTTTATTTGTATTAATGTAGATTTAATTTGCTATTTCTTTTGGCCATGGATAATTTGGGTCTTACCTTAGAGACTCTCCCAGACTCCCACGGGTCCGATCATCTACCCGTGTTGGTGACAGCCTTGGGTAGTCTCGCCGCAGCAAGGCGTCTCCCACCGGGAGGCCTTATCCACTGGCCGATATTCGAGGCCTTAGTTCTCGAACGGCTCCCTCCATCGATCGGGCCACTCGACAGCCCCGCCTCCATTGACCAGCTAGAGGGCACCCTCACCCAAACGTTCTGCAATGCCTTGAAGGACGCCACAGCACCGCCGCAGAGAAGAACCCTTCCTCCCATTCCACGACGTCTCTCTGAGCTCATTGCGCGGAAGAGGAGGACGCGCACTGAGTGGCAGAAGACCCGAGAGCCCGCCACGAAAACCAAGCTCAACGACCTGGTGGAGCGCATCCGCGCTGAGCTTGAGTCGAAGGCAGCAGAGGACTGGGAGATGCGCATCCGCGAAGCCAGTGACGATCAGCCTTCACTCAACAGACTGTGCCGCCAACTCTCAAAGAAGGAGCCCCCGGTGAGACCACTTTTACACCCGGACGGCTCTCTCTGTTATGATTCCCAGGGAAGGGCGGAAATCTTAGCAGACCATCTGCAGACTCAATTTGTTCCCAACCCAAGTCTGAAGGCGGAAGAGCATCTGCGACTGGAAGGGGAAGTCCTCCGTGAACTTAACAGCCCACAGGAGCCTGAACTGACACCACTATTCTTCTCCCCGTCGAATGTGAGGAAGGCGATTGCCTCACTGAAGCCAAGAAAAGCTCCGGGGAGGGACAACGTGACGAACGCGTCCCTACGTCACTTGCCCCTGAAAGCCATAGCGTCACTTACTAGGCTCTTTAACGCCAGCCTGAGCCTGGGATATTTTCCCAAAGCGTGGAGAGAGGGCTTGGTGGTGATGCTGCCCAAACCGGGGAAGAACCCGCGTCGCCCTGACAGCTACCGACCAATCTCCCTGTTGAGTTCGACATCCAAGCTGTTCGAGAAACTGCTGCTACCGCTATTTCAGGCGCACCTCGAACCGCGCCCCGAACAGTTTGGGTTTCGCAGTGGTCACTCCACAACTCTGCAGCTAGCTAGAGTGATCCACTTCGCATCGGCCGCACTCAACAGGAAGGAGGTACCAGCAGCAGCCTTCCTGGATGTATCCAAAGCATTCGACCGCGTGTGGCATCCAGGTCTGCTGCACAAAGTCCTCCGTGCTGGTGTTCCCCACCAACTAGCGCGGGTGCTCCAGGACTTCCTTCGGGAACGCACTTTTCGGGTGAGGGTAAATGACGTCGTGTCCTCCTGCCGACCTATTCTGGCAGGAGTTCCCCAGGGCAGTATTCTGTCCCCAATTTTATACACAGCGTTCACGGACGACATTCCGGTGGGTCAGGACGCTATGTTGGCCTTATACGCCGACGACATTGCGCTCCTGACCAAATCCTTGAACGCAAACCACGCTGCCATCAAACTCCAACGAGCGTTGGACCTCCTGCCGGACTGGCTGGCGGAGTGGAGGCTGTCGCTCAACGTCGCGAAGACCCAAGCCATCGCCTTTGGGGGCAAAAGAAAGCAGCCTCCCCCTCTGGTTATTCATGGCACGGAGATCCCTTGGTCCTACAACGCCACCTACCTAGGTGTGGTCATTGACAGGCGTCTGACAATGACTGGCCAGGTGAAAAAGGCCAGAAATGCTGCCAGGGTCGCACTAAACTTGCTGCGGCCTATATTCCGGTCTCGACTCCCATTACGTACAAAGCTGTCAATATACAAAACATACGTCAGGCCCCACCTGACGTATGCAGCACCGGCCTGGTATTCACTTACCAGCCCGCGCCAGCGTGATCTCCTTCAAAAAATACAGAGCGTTAGCCTGAGACGTGTGACCGGGGCTCCTCATTGCGTGAGAAACGCTACAATACAGCGTGATCTCCGCATTGAGAGTCTCGAAGAGCATGTCTCGATGCTCGCAGCCCGGATGTATCACTGCGCTGATGCCTCGGATCATCCTCATATCCGAGGCATCGCACCATGGCACACCCGCCCCCCGGATGCCCCTAGGAAACGACTCCCCAGGGATATACTTCCCCCCCAACACGACTCCTGATCTGCTGCTCAGGCCGCTGGTCGCCTGGCCGGGTTTTCTCTGCAAAACCAGAGGTTTCAACTGGCTGGGCTGATCGCCCTGACAGCAGCTAGCTCACCTTTTTGTTGCTTACCCTCAACCCAACAATAATGAAAATTTCAGGGCCTAAGCCCATCACGACGACACGCCCATATTAATGGGCGTCGGCAGAACCCACGGCCAGAGGGCATTGCCCTGATGCCGTTTCCCCTCTCCCCCCTCGGGGGTTGAGAGAGATGACACACATCGTCGTTCTTTTGGCCTAAGGTTACCTGGCAGAGATTACTATTTGAGTAATAAGGTCGTCTTTTGTATATAGACTTATATCATTATATTATTATCATATATCTTAAATATATCTATAGACCATAGATGAAATTGACGTAGTATTAAAGTATACAAAAGTCAACTTTGGTCATAATAGATTTTAAAAATATATTAATGGGTTGAGTTATATAGCGTTAAGCTATCGTTATAGTTATTGAAATATAAGCTAAAGAATTATGCCGTGGATTTTTTGTCCGTATGTTTGTTAATTTATTCGCGAATCAGGTAAAAGCTATTGGCCAAAAAAATGAAAATTGATGATTTTCAACATTGCAACAGTTTTCTTAAAAAAAAATAATTACCGATAAAGTCGAATTACTTTGATTACTGGTATCTACTAAAGAATGAATAAATTTTGACAGCTTGACACCTTTTTGACCTAAATCAACATATAGAATAGTTGTCGTCCTGGCATTCAATGAGGTTTCCGTAGAAAAAAATAGGCATATTTTAATTACGTCGATTACTAGCAAGTGCAGCTAAATTATATATAATAGATTTTATCGAATAAATTACTTAATTTCTTTGTAATATAAGCACTATCTAAGCTCAAATAACGTTTTTTTAGTATCATATTTTATTTTAAACATTGGCGATGTTTGAAAAAGAAGATAATAGTAGTACATTTGTCTGGAATAGATTAAAGAACGCGAAGGACGCGGTGTATTTAAAAATAAAAAATATTCAATTTACTTATTTTAAATAAAAAATAAATAGTGTTGGTATGATTTGGATTATAAATTTCCAGTGTGGGAAGTGGATATTGTATTTTTTCTACGCTATGATAGAAAAGCTAGAACATAATCTGCTTAGACTAAATGGTAATTACATATACGTTTACGTTTTATTATATACATGCAAGAAACATATATGTACATTGATCGTGATTTTCAATAATAGACAAGAGTGATTCAAAAAAGACGACGCGAAAATCGAAGAATTGCATTGTGACGTAGGTATAAAACTTTAGAACGAACGCCATCTAGCTAACATATATGTGAATATTATATACAAATAATTTTCATGCAAGAATCAAATACATTTTACATGCGATTTTCAATAATAGATTGAGCGGAAAGTTTACATAAATAGTGCTTGTACAACGCATAAGAGTAAATCCGAGTATACTGAACATGTACAATGTGATTTTGTATAACAAATCGAAACAAAGGCAATTTAGTTTACTTAAGAAGCTACAAAGCCAAGTGTGACCCACACTTGTATTTGTATTGTTTTATTGTTTTACTTATTGTACTAAGATTTAGATTTATTGTACTTAAAAAGTTCATATATTGTTCGTCTTCTCGTCTCGTCTCGCTCCTCTTATACCTCGTTCCACAAAAGACGAACAAGCGAAACCAGAGATATTTCCTAGGGGGGGCCTGGCATCTACATGATTTAATGACAAAGTCTCGCGAAATTTAACTGTTATATAAACGTAGTTCGCGTAGTTTCGTAGTTCTAAAACAAACATTGTCAAACTAAATATTTTATACAAAAAAAGCGTGATTATAAAAAATACATCGGTACAACTTGATCTTGACTAGGTTAACGCTTCATTCCGCATATAGCAGGATTGTCAATCCAGATCGAGGGAGGCTAACAATACGGGAGGGAGGCTTACAATTCGACGTTCGATGTTGTATATTTGTATTGTGTAATTATTTAATTAACCTCTCAAGCTTAATTCAATAGCTTGTATCAAAGTCTTACGGCTGACATTATTTTACTGCTTTGCGAAAACTACAGCGTATGGACCTATTAACGGCTATTTAATTTCTGTCTATGTGTTACAGGTATTAGGCTCAAGGTTGCACTTGCGTGAACATCTGTTATATTTTAAAATTTTATTCGAAAAATATTACAATACTTTGAAATTTTATTTATAAACTTATATGCATTTACCTTAATGGTACAGAGGTTGAAAGAAACAAGGGTAAAATTTTCAACGTAAATAATTTTATTCAAACTAGTCTATTGAACATCACTAACTCATAAACATTGTACATCTGCAAATATGGGAGTTGATAAAATGTTAAAATTAACTAGTAGTTAAAACCATTATTAATACTTATATTTTATTAATATACACAAATTTAACACATTCCATTAATTTAATAGAATACCTATCTTAGCACGATAAAATAAATAACCATTAAAACAATTATCCTTAATTGTTAATACATCAGTATAGAAACTTAAAATAATACGACAAAGTCTACACTCATGTGTAGATCCATATTAGTGCATTCATATTAATCATAAATTTGTATTAAAATAAATATATGTCATGCATTAATTAGTAAATGTATCAATATTTACATCGCATAGCTCTTAGATTGAGCTATGGCGTAGAAAGAATGATACACTTTTTAAGTATAACATTGCCATTTTTAAAAACATCTTTGGTGGGAAAATATGCACACGGTTACTGTAAAAATGAAATTTAGCATAAAATAACACAAAGTAACATTATATATTTTTAAATTGTTTGTCATGCAATTAAAATAATTTATTAAATTGAGATAACATTACGCACAATGTAAACTCAGTCTAAAATATTTAAGTACAGGGAGCAGTGAACCGGTCGTGTCGTCGTATAAATATGTAAAACGATCATAAATATCTTCCGTACAGTGCCATATTTGCAGATGGCCATTTTATTACTCCGTAAGAAAATAAAATTCTCAATAAATAAATGTCGAACACTATGCAGTGAGACATTTCACACTGTATAACACAATCTCTTACTATAAAAATGATCAACAAACAACGTTGCACTTCGTCTAAATAAGTGTCAAAGAGGATGTCAGTGTGCACTATGTCATGAGATTCAATGGCTACAATAGGTTGCCGCTTGAGCAGGGGAGGGGGAGACGCAGGCTCGACTACGGTACACCATAAACATTATAACTATTCTTGTCATATTTCCGCATCATCCGGTGCAGTTTTTTCGAGTTATTAATGGGAGCAATATTAAAATTACTATATTTAATGTTGAAAAATTCACAATTTACTCTAGCAATCTGAGTCAACAAATTAACACGAACGATATCATTTAAATTTCTACAATATACAATTCATTTACATTAAATAGAAGCATATAACTGTTTTTCTCAATATATATTTTTTTATTTAATTATACAATGCAAACATACTATGTCACGAAATATAATCGCTAGATTCGACATTAGCAAAAACAAGCGCAATGCAATATACTACGGTGAAAGCTCTGTATTACAAACCGATTGTTTCAGCTCGCGTGTACGTCCAAAGGAAACGTCATAAAGGGATTCAATCTACCGAGCGGTATTTATAAAATATCGTACAAATCAATATATCAATAGATTTTAAAAATATGTGACTATCTACCGCTACTGCGCGCCTCGTTATACTGCAGCCCGATACTTTTGACTATGTTGCGGATCTCAACAATCTTATACCTAAAGATCGTAATTAAAAAAAACAGAATACTGTCTATTAATAAGGCATATACTGATTTCAATATCACCAGTATCATATAGAGAGAGGAAATAGGACACTGTTCCCAGTAATATGAAAGTTTACTCTAAGCTAGTGAAACTGTAGCATTTGGAAAATACCAATAAAAATTTAGCAATTCCATATTTAAAAAAAGATGTTCTTCATGACGACTGATACTCGGTAGCTCGGTAGCTATAAATAAATATTCTCGTGACTCGAGTAGCAAGAGAATATCTCATTCAGATACACATTTAATCAGTCACGTGATCATACATTTTATTGCTTCATTGTGATAGTGTCGGGCAGTGCATATGGCACGTGGGGGCGAGGGGCTGGGGGCGCGGGCCGGGGCTGTGTGAGGCTCACAGCGGGTCCCGGCGCGGCACCCACACGGTGGGCCCGCTCTCCGCCGTGATGACCGCCTTCACCTTTGCGTATATCTCCTCCGGCGTGTCGCCAGTCACCACCGCTGGAAGACACATTTCATTTTTTATCAACCGGTGAATTAATGTATTAAAAAAATTATTTAATCAAGGCGCAGTGTCCGACTGTGAACGCGTCGATTACGCGTCTTGGCGGATTAAATTATTTTCATGTCCCCGCTCCGGGAAGAGGCAAACGCGACGTTGAGCTCCGCCACTCGAATGCATCGCAATGCCTCAAAAGTAAGTAAGATAATTATTGGGAACGTAGTGTCTTAACATCCATAAAGCTGAACAAGAACTAAAGTTAAACTTTATTATTGTAAAATCAAATTTTAACGTTAGTGCCAGTACGAGTACCTGTAAAATATTCGGCGAATTCTTGCTCCATCTTTAGAGCACGTTCGTACGTTTTTTTAGCTTGATCTTCGGTCATTCGTTTCGTCATTTCCCTGAAATTATTACAAATATTTCAATGAAGTATAAAAACGTATACAATATCTAAAATAAAATAGATGTACAATACTTACATTATAGATTCTACACTCTTTGGCTTAATAAATATGGCTATGGGGTAGAGCTGGGCCACTTGTAACCTCTTAATAGCGTTACCGCTTACGTCCAAAATGCAATGTTTGCCCTGGAAACATACGATGGTCGCTGTATCAACAACTCATCAAGCATACACTCCCTAAGCAAAGGAGAGCTTCTCTCCCAACAAGGCGACAACAACAAGGTCAATGCACTGAATATATACCTTTTCAGCGACTTCTCTAACGGAGGCCACGGAGGTCCCATAGAGGTTCTCGTTGTACTGTCCGGCCTCTATAAACAGGTGGTTCTGTATGTCCCGCTCCATTTGTTCGCGACTGCCTACAAAGTGATAGTCGCGTCCGTCCACTTCGTAGTCTCGTCGAGGTCGCGTTGTATCTGCTCATAAAATATTATATAGTATCTTACAGATTTATGACAACTTATTTTGTCAATTTTTAAAACTATTTTATATATTATAAGCCGTACTTGTGAACACAACTCGACAGAGGACAGAGAGACGTTTTAAAAAAGAAACAACATACAACAATAGTCAATGGACATGATTAATAAACAATAATACTCACGTGGCACGCAGCTTCCGAACTTGTCAGGGAATTCTGAAATCAGGTCGTCATTGATCCTATCCTTTAGGGGGCCGAGGATAATGACCGGTCTCGTGTAATTAATCGTCAACTGTTGGACAGTTTCGTACGATAAGACCGCTTCGTCTTGACCTAAAAACATAAAAAAAGACGTACAAAAACATCTTCCATAATATTCTTGGTACAAATCTCAATAATGCGGTATGCTATTTATAGGTGGGGTGTTTAACCAACCACGTCATAAAAATTTATATTAGTATCAATTTTCATTGTAAGCCACTATCATACTAAATTTCTAGATTTAGCAACACTTTTTCTTTACACAAAAATATAAGTACCTACTGTATTTCTTAGAGATTTAAGCTTTCGATTAATCGTGCGTCGTGCTCTATGACTAATTGCTACATATATTACTAATAATATCGTCCATGATTTTATATTTCTGCATATTTTTGTTTTGCCAATAATGTAGATGTAATTTGAATGTCCTTATATCAGAGCATCGTAGATACAGTTGGGTCATCAATATTTTGATAAAAATATAGTTTAATCTGGTCAATTGATGACCTAACGGTAATATTTAGCCTCAGTTATAGCTATTGCCAAGATAACCTTAGAACTAAACTTATAATACAAAAATAATTCTATTTAACTACGAGTCTACGTTCATAACCTACTTACTCAACAACAATTTTAAATTTCATTGTATTAAATAATTAGCACTAGTATGCATAATCCAATGCCTTGTTCTTAGTTAGAACATGTCGATCAAAGAAATATATATTTATATTTTCTTAATGCTCCAAATGAACAACACGCAAAATAATTACTATGTTTTTGAGCATAATTTACTTTACAGTTGGACCAATAACAGTGCCTAGGTATTAAAATGAACAAAAAACTTGATAGTATTTTGTAATAATAATAAGAAATAATTTACTGGTGGACTGTGTGGTTCAGTCGATGATTATGTCAGTTCATAACTAGTCAGCTTATAAATAAATACAGAGTTTTCTAAAGCGACACAATCTACTTTCGAAATAAAATTGAGCACAGCAAATATTTTAAATATTTAAAAAGCCCATAATGATGGTTGTCATAATTGATTTACGGTGTACATGCTAGTGACGATGTAATGTCTATAGGCAAAGCGCATACGAGTGCGAACTGTGAACATGCGGCGCCTAGGGCATCGACTTGTGCTAGAGGCAGCTCTCGTGTCCTCGTGTGCTTCTGGTGGCCCCCTCCCTTCACAAGTTAATAATGACTATCGCTATCACGTATTGAGTGTTAACCTATATTTAAGGAACTTCAAACATCACAACGTAAGTCACGTAATTAAACCGCATCTTATTTTAGTACACATAATCTTTAAATTTCGTGGCAGGTGCAAGATTTTAATACGAAACTTACATTGTTCACTTTGATAGTATTGCGCCGACGGCCTGTCGTTAGGACTAGAGAGCGCGACGTCACTATTTGGTGGGTGAAACAAACTCTGGGCTCGATGTGATATAATCGTGTGCTTAGCTATTAGATTCATCGCGTTGTATGAATTAGAAAATAAAAACTAAACATATGACAAATAATAGAAAATTCGAGTGTTATTGAAATGGAAACTACATTTCTAATTGATGATCATAACCAGAATGCGGGAGATAAGGTATCGGCTACTGCACTCGCAAGCTACGCCTCACTCCCAAAACTTACTCTCGTCCTCGAGATAAATGAGCGTTATCTCCTCCATCATGGGAAGTTCCACTCGGTACAAGATTTCCCCTACACGTAGAAAAATTCACGTTACATATATTCAAATAAATTGCATAATGCAAATGGTCCGTCTCATGGAGAAGATCTAAGTGGGAGGCTAGCGTGTCTGATAGGTGTAGTAGGTAATGATGACGACGAGCCTGTGGTAATATCTGTACGAACATAGCTCCAGTCGGAGAACTAGAAACACGGGCGCCGCGAACGTGAGTTAAACCCAGGGCTTGCACTTACAGTTTTTGTCGAACACAGGTAACACTGACCTCGAACAATACCGGTACTGTTATGATACCGGTTTCATTTAGTTCATTATAATAATGTTTATTTACTTTATACATTTAATTACGGTAGCTACCGCTAGGGATGTCACGTAAGTTGTTTAAGGGAACCGAAGTCGAAATCGATATTTATGATTTTGATTTGTTGGATTCGGAACCGGAGTCCGGAAAAGGAGACAAATATGTTAGGATTGCTAACGGCTGCTTATAAAAATCTAGGATATGTTTAATTTAAAGATTTCGGATTTTCTTTACATTAAAATATCCCATATCGAGATACTTTTATTTATATCAGTTCTCGCGACCGCGACCGGTGTGCATCATACCGGCGTACCGGCTACAAGCCCTGGCTCGAACAGCCCACGCGCCACCTACGAGCGGTCGGACATTTTCTTGTGTTTAAATCGCTCACTCACATTTTACTTCAATCAATAAATATAATGTTCAATTATATTTATTTTCTGTAGTAGTAATTCTCAACATCGAAAGTTATTGTAATTTTTCTGAATAAATATAAATCCACATTAATAATAATAATTGAGTATATTTTCATTTAATTTAAAATTATGTTATATTTTAAATATATTTTTAGTTAAGCCAGTGTCTACATGTTCAGAAGCTTCCGACCACCAATTATATCGTCTAACCACACAACCGTACTACAAGTTGCCTTTTCGAGAACAGATAACCAAAAGTGCGTTTTTAATAATATGTAGTTTTAAAAATAAATACATATTTTAGTTTTAATCTTTGTACGAAATACAACATTTAATATAAATATAATTAATTAATCCAATTTTTTTTTCTCTTTCCTCAAATATATTTTATTGTAAACGAAAAATATGAATATCAACATACTTAACAAATAACAAAACATTTTTTCTATCCAAATAAATTACGAGTGAATATACTGTACGGTTATGGGATTAGCTACATCAATTCTATTAAATGTATGAAACAGTACTGGTAACAGTAATTAGTTCTCGGGGCGCGTATACCATTTTTAAGCAACAGTCATATTACGCATATAGTTTACTAGTATCTATTATTAATTATGAAGCATTGTCATGCTTTCCATAGACACTACAAGCGTTAATTTACTCACACAGATCCAATTTTATAAATAATAATAATTGAAAGTCGAATTCGCTAATAACTTTTTACATTTAGTATCTTGTAATACAACCTAATTGATACATAACCATACAGGGTTATATGGGAAAGTATTATATTAAATATTTATCCTATCGATATAACCAACAGACCGTGTGCAGTTGTTACATATCAGTGACACAGATGTATAGACAACGAGTTAACATATTTTAATGGTTAGAAAAAGCACACAGCTCCAATTAAAACATTTCGAAAAGTGATCATATAGCAGTCGAATGAAAAGTTGCGTACTATCGTCGAGATCTTATCGATCCGATTTTGTGAACTAATATTTATATACTCTAATAGATAAATCATACTTACACAAATCTATATATAACATAAAAACAATAGTGCTCAAATTATACTATAAAACTTTACATAAACGCCTACAAGTGGTAAATAATCACAATCGATAGGCAGCCATTTTGTATTGTGTATATTTTTGGACCTTTTTTTTTATATTTTTTGGGTCAATAAAAGGGTAAATCCAAAAATGAATTATTTCAATATGGCTAACTGACGTTGTTTACCTTAATTTGGACAGATCGATAAGAAAACGTCGTGCTATAATGACCTACATACGAACAGCGATAGCGAAAGTAATATATATATGTGTTTATAAAGATATGGAGAAGTGCACTCACCGTCCGCGTTGGCATCCTCTTGCGTGTAACAAAGCATGAAAGCTGTAACAATATTATATATCACAATTTTCGTTTCCATTTTACCGTGAAAGTGTAAAGCAAAGCCTGGATATATATATGTATATATATATATATAAAACATTTGACATTTGAGTTATAAATAATTATCCAATATATTATGAAATAAGTAAATTGGACAATACTGATAAGTAGTAAACAATGGCAGAAAAGATATATTTTTTTTAACCAACACTTAGTATGTGCATATCTATGTTATATTTTGTCACAGAATAAGAAAACCAGGTTAAAAGTATAAATTGAATTATAAAATCTTAGTGAGAATTTTAATTCTCAAGTACAACAGTATTACGTTACTATTCTTATATTATTCAACTAGTTGATGAATACTTACGCTCTTGATCTGAACCATCTTCAGATTTGCCATCCTCTCGGCTTTTCATAAAGGGGAACTTTCTGCTGAATGACAACGTTTTCTTTTTCCTTTCCAATGTTGATTGACTCTGTAATTGTTATAATATATTAATATATTTATTGTCAAATTAATTATTACATTCCTTAAATATTTATGTTTACAATTCAATAAGAAATAATAATGACAGATGCCAATGTTTATATAATGCAGTTAGTTGAACATGAATAATAATGTTGCTGTGTATAATTCCCGTGGACTCAATTTCACAAAGTAAAACATTTATATACAGGAAAAGGTAGTTTTATATAACTCTTTAATGTTGTGATAGTAAAATATAACGCAAGAGTCTCACGGTGCTAACAGGCGTGCCCTGCCCCTGGAACTTGACCTGGCGGTCGCGCGCGCGCTGCTTCCTCTCCCAGCGCCGCTTGGACGGGATGATGCCGATCGCCTCCGGGTCCGTCGTGTCCAGACGTCTGAAAATTCATTTCAATTAATAATTAGCATTTATATATACATATGAACTACAATATCTCTACAATATTATGCATGCATATATATACATACATATATACATATATATATATATATATATATATATATATATATATATATATATATATATATATATATATATATATATATATATATATATATATATATATATATATATACATATATATATACATATATATACATATATATATACATATATATACACATATATATATATATATATATATATATATATATATATATATATATATATATATATATGAAAACATGTAAATGAAACGTGTAAATGAAAACACGTTGACTGTGGTTCGATCCCCAATCACGAGAATGATGAAATCTAAATTATAGTCATTTCTGCATTTTCAAAGAATTCTGCCACTACATGGAATTATTATAAAACTGGACGGAAAGGAGGGACGGAGTGTTTTTAAGTAATGGTATAGACGACGCGTCACGCGGGCGAAGCTAACATAAGTACTGACCTCGCCTGCCACCACTCGTCGTCGGACGCGTTGGTGACGTGCAGGATGTCTCCGTACCGGAACGGCAGGCCCCGCGAGGGCAAGCCGTCGTCTCTGATGGGGTCGTAGTCGAAGAGCGCTCTGAAAAATGTTATTGACATCACTCATCATCTAAATTTGCACCAATACTTTGTCGGTTATTTCAAAGTTCATTAAGAGAGAGAGGGAGACCACCGCCGTCGTGTCAGTAAGCACGACGGAAGTGGATTCGATTTACACAAGGGAGAACAAACCGTATATTATCATTTCCCCACTCTGGTTGATAAAGTCCGACGTTGAAGTTCGCCAGTCAATTAGCAATTTCAAGTAAGTTAATGATGAGAGAGATGATAATGTAATTGATCAAACATATAAATAATATTTACCTGACATATAAAGACCGTTTTTGTGATGTTCTTAGAAGGGTATGATGTTGTTTTAATTCATTAATCCTGGCTTCAAATTTGTTGTATTCCTGTGGCCTGTATACTACTGTTAACTGCACGTTTTGGCCAGTACTCTGAAAGAGTTATAACATAGAAAGAATATTATTTATTTTAATTAATGCATAATAAATAGATACATTAAGAATAATTATAAATAAATAGAATAAATATTCTCAAACAAAATCAGTAAAATAAGAGCTACACTACAAATTTAATTTTCCACTCCATGCCACAATTAACCCCACCCACCCAGACATTCTTGGATAGTAAATATACACAGCGGATAGTCCTACTCTTCATAAATAAATTGTAATCAGTGACTATAATAAATTTATTATTCAAGGACAAACACAAAATGACACATGGTTGTTCAAAACATAGTGTTTCACAATTCAATTAGTCAACTCTGTCAATTACAACACATTCAGGGCTAGATTTTATCATGAATTATACATGAGAGCAACACATTGTGAATGTTATATAATTTATTATGACTATTCCTATGTTCACTAACCATGTTACTAAATAGCATCTGTAATAAGAATATATAACATTGCTATAGGGAACTATTGTTTATATTTATTGTTATATGACCGGCTGTTGTTAAATGGAAATAACTTAGCATTATGTATGACACATCCTAAATGCCAGGTAACTTTGACCACAGATACATTGACTTATATCGAAATGATTAACATGATACAATAGCATATATTCTCCAATTAGAGGACCATACGAAACAAAAAGAGATGTCATTTCGAACCATTAGTTCCTAATATAAGTGCATTAAATCTAATAAACTCTTCAGCTTGATAATATTATAGTATAGAAAAAGATATTATAAACATTCTCACCCAATATTATAAAAAGTGGTATGTTAATAAGTTGAATTAATTGACTCTAATTAACATTCAAGTAACTATTTACACGGCAGTTAGGGTACTGAAGGATTTTACACAGATTTTATAATTAATAGTAAGGGCAATATTCCTTTATTAAATATACTGTATTATATTGTACTGAATAAATTGTAAGATGAAAAAGGCTGCAAAATAATAAATTTACTTGTTACGATAGTCACGTACATATAACACTAGCGTATAATTCGTGAGCAGCATACATAATAATTGATATGAGGTTAGCAGACAAAAATATACGGTATGTCAAAAGTACAAATGAAATCAAAGTCATATTCACAATTGCTTCCAATTGACAATCACATTAAATGTGTTTTCTCTCTCGATATTAGAATGTACCTTGAGAGCCTTAGCGGCCTGCTCGTGCGTGGCGTGCGTGATGTCCGCGTCGTTGACGGCGAGCAGGCGGTCGCCGCGCCGCAGCTGCGCGGACCGCTCGGCGGGCCCGCCGGCCAGCAGGAACGACACGTAGATGCCGTGCCCGTCTTCGCCGCCCACTATGTTGAAGCCCAACCCCATCGGCCCTTTCTCCAGCTCCACCACGCGCGGCTCCTCGCCGCCGTCCGTCGCGTCTTCGCGCCGCAGCGAGTTCGTCGCGCTCGAAGCTGAAACGTATCACTTTAAGCTCACTATCGTCGTTTATATATTACTTACCCGGCTTCATTGAGCAGAACACATTGCTAACTACGTTTGGGAGTAAATAGCAGTTTTGTATATAATGAAATAACGTAAAAGATCTGAGAAGTCCTCTACAAATTTATTCACATCCATTTTTTAAATAATATTAAAACTGAATAACGGTAGGCATTTACTTTAAGTTAATTTAATTTATCACAAATTGCTTATGGATTCTACAATATATCTCAGCAGTTATAAATAAATAGCGTGCGTACGAAGTACACAAGTCAGAACTGAAACTTTCTGGACAAACTAATATTTAAATATTGTTTATGTTTATACTTGTCTAAAGCTTATGATTTGCGAAACTTATTGCTAGGGGGAGGGCAAGAGGAAGATATTATAGGAATTTAATTAAAAATTAAAATAGTAAGTGTCGAAAATTACTAGAAAAAATATAATTAATAATTTATTTAGTATTTATTATATTAAATGTTATTTAGTATTTATTAATATATTTATAACATTTACAAAAGGTAACCCGATGGAACGAATCGTGTTATATGTCTATATAACACAACTCCCATCGGGTAAAGTGTTTCACTTTGCCACTGCAAAAATGTCCTGTACAATACAGGTCACATTATTGCGTTTCATCTGTAATTTTACTCTCAGGCACCACGTTCCACTTGAAAAATATTTCTATTAAATTGAATGGCAAAGTCGGCCAAAGTTTTAATTTGAGTAACAAGAGTAACTTACGAGTATTTGCTCTTGAAGTTCTGGGCGAGGGCTGTCCATGGCTTGGACCGGGAATGAGTACAAGGAGCACGCGCTCTCCGGATGCTTTTAAAGCACTAACCGCATCTTCGTGAGTTACGTTATCCAAGTTCACATCACCTTTCTAATTATAAATGAATAAAATATTTATCTAATGCTTAAATTTATATCTTCAGTAATTAAATAGCATTAAATAAAGCAGTATAAACCATGTTATATAATATTACTCTATAAGAAAAATAAAACACTTACAGATGTGTTTTTAACCATTAGTAATTTGTCGCCGACCCTTAGTCTTCCGTCTCTGTGAGCAGCACCACCCGCCATTATCTTTGTGACATATATCCCATTATCTCCTGGTATGTGTTGGTTTCCGACACCACCTGCTATGCTGAAACCTAGTCCCGATCCACCTTTTACCAACTCAATCTCCACAGCTTCCTCTTTATTAGATATTTGTGATACATTTAATGTGTCTTCGCTGGTTGGTCGTCGTCTTATTTTCTGTAAGAATTTAGTGTGAATAAGTGCTTTGCTAATTATCTTGTTGTTTAGAAATCATGTGAGCAGGTATAGCATGTAGAATTGTACTTACTAGTCTTACATTACTGCCAGCCTTTTTTAAAGCATCAACTGCCTCAGCATGTGTCACATTTTCAACTGATGTGTCATTTACCTGAAGTAGAAATAGTTATATACATAGTTAGAAATATATTATTAATAAAATAATTAATGTCAAAATAGACAGAAAGTAGACCTTGAATTGCATTTTAAATTGGAATAATAAATAAAAATTCGTGAAAAAAGTCTAAAGTAGATTAGATATCACAATACCTGTAATATTGCATCATTGATTTGTAGTTGACTGGCCGCCGCGGCCCCACCGGGTATAAGTTTTGTGACATAAATAAGGGGATCGTCGGCAACATGTGGATTGTCTGAACCTCCTGCAATACTAAAACCAAGTCCTGCACCTCCAGCACGAGACAGCACTACTGTTAAATATAACGAACCATCATCGCCTACTGTACGCTCCGCACCACCTTCTATCCCATTTACCTGTAACTTTCAGTAACATAAATTCAATTTTATCCTATCCAAAATGGTAATATTTTCATATAACAAATAATGAGAAGTATGCTTAATCATAAACAAATAAAGCAAAACCACTATTGTTTTCTGCTATTACTAGCACAGTTAGAGTATTTAACATTAGATTTCACTGGCACGCTCGAAATGCCATATATAAAGACAACAACAACAACAACATTAGATGTCAAATGTCAATAGATGATGTAAATACCAAATATAATTTTAACTATACAAATATGTAGTAGATCAAGGTTAGATAAGGTTTCAATCTATTATGTAATTGTCAAAACTACTTGTACATTATAAGATAAATATATTTTGTAAATTATTTGTTATGTTTCAAGAGGTAATCAATAAATGCTTGAAATTTTTAATCATTTTTATGACCACAACATAATCTGTTCTAGTAAAAATTTACAATAAAACTAAATTTCTTATAAATGTGAAATACATTATATATATATTTTCTTAAATTACATTTATTATACCAAATTTTAAATAAGAAATAAAATTACCTGCTTCATTTCAGGTGTTGAAACGTGAGCCTGGAATATGCAAATAGAATACTTAGCAAATAAATCTCAGGATCAGTATGGTCACTGTATGTTATAAATGTTTAGTTTCATGAAAAAATTGATACAAATAGAAAGCATATTCTGAGGAAAATCAATCTTAAAATATCTTAATAATTATTTTATTAATGTGGCTGCTGTTTGTAATAGTATCAAAGACTAAGTAGAATGATTATTAAATAAAAATTTGATATAAAAAATGATACTATAATAGGGAATCTTAAAAAACTTATTAAATAAATTACTTTTTATTACACATATTGTTAATTAAAATACACATATACATGTATATATATATTTTCAGAGGGTTTATTTTTACACTTGAAGTGATGAGATCTAATCACTTTTATGGAAACTAGCAATAACCTACTCACCGTATCAAGATTAAATAAGGAGGAGACTTTCCGAAGGAATCCATTATGAGTTTTTTTCTTCCGTCTCTCAGTCATATTGGAAACCAATTGTGCATAGCCTTTGAGTAGTTGTATTCATTCAGTTCTATACTATGTACACTGCATGCATGTTAGTTACACACTTGTGCCGCTGTCAGCACCTTACTGGCTGCTCTCCGGCATGCACCATTCTCTACCTAGAACCCAGTTCTAACTTGCACCAAAAATATTTGCCTAAATATCGCCACTTTTAAGAAAATGCAACTCTTTAAGTTTGCATAAAATCCCACAACATTAGCTAAATTTCCTGTTACTTTAATTGTAACCTAGTTCTTATCTTCAAAATTATTTATGAGCCGAGCCCTTCTTGATAGCGGATTTTATTAGATTGTATGGGTATGTAGTTAATTGATTGTTACTAACTTGTGTGTAATGATAGGATGGTAAGTATGAATGTCAAAGCGATGAACTTTAATTAGAATGTCCGAGTTACGTTATTTAACGTGCAATATAGACATTTGCTTTAATTTAGAAGATAGGTGAATCGTTCAGCAAGTAACGTAGTAATTGTTACAAACAAAACTATTTTAGAAGATTCATTAGTCTCACCAAAGGTTTGAAAACGTTCCCAAATTGTAAAGAAATTACTAAACGTTTAAAAATAGATTAGTGTATATTAAATGGCCTTACTTGCGACGAATACGAAATAACAGCAGTGTGAATGTCAAAATTTTATGTACAATATCATTTCACTTGACAATCATTTACGTGTAGTTTCCTTTAGTCCGTGTATCGTACGCAAGTCATTGGCACAATTGAGAAATTTACCAGCACGAATTCACACAAACATAAAACGTTAGCGTACATATCGCTGAAAACTCGTACTATGTTTTAGGTTATAAATAGTACTATGAGACGCGAAACACCAACTATCCGCCATTACTAACCATTTGGTTAGCGTTCGGCTACGTACCTTTGGAGACGTCACGTCATCAAAAAGGAAAAAAAAAATAAAATTAACTGCTACGTATCGGTAAACAGCTCAGCTTTTAGAAGTTTTCCAAGAGATGGCGCTGATCATTTTCAACTAAACAAACAGTATGCAGTACCATGTTGAGTCCATATTTTTGTGTTTTTGGTGTTTTCTTATTCGACGAGTGCGAAATCTTTTTATTGATATTCAAAAACTAAAGCAATTATTTTAGTGTTAATGATTTGGGAGATTAATTTATTCTACATTTTATTGACATAAACCTAACTTATTTTTTTAAACACTATTTCATATTATATTATTTAATAGAAGATAATTAGAAAGAGAATTATTTAAATATTATTTTATTTAAATAATTCTCATAATATTGTAAAATATGTAAGTATATTTGCAAAATGATTTGCTTACTAGTAGGTATAGGTTTTATATTTTACGATACTTTCTTGCCTCTTTTAACATTACAACAGCAGCCACATTTTGTAATGGGAATAAAGTCTACTACGTTACTTACTTTTTTTTCTTCTGTCTCACTGCTTGGGGATATAATAGATGGTATCGCCATCTGTCAAGAGATTATATTGTAATGTAAACGTTAAAAGTTAAAAGTAATATATCTAAATTAATCGTTAAAAGTTTATATATCTACATACCCTGCCCGAATCTGGAGTTTCAGCATTGCAGTTGTCTGATTTTTTATTGCTGTCTTGTAGGAAAGCGTTTGAAATTGATCTATAATCGCTGTCTGCAACTTGTGCCTGAAACAATAAATAGTGATTAATACAAGTCAATTAATGTTATTATAAATTTAACATTTTGTAAGTATGTGACATAAAAGTAAGTAAGTATATGACAACTTGATAAAAAATGTACGTTTACTAACGATTATCATAAAAATATATTTATTTATGAGATTTACTTATTAGTTTATGGGATGTCATTAATTAATAAGTGTAATCTTTACCATTGTTTCTATAATCTATTGGACTATTTTGCTTTAAATACGATTTAGGTACGAGATGGGTTTTCGCATCCTGAGACATTGCTTGTGCCTATAATATGTTTATATAAGATCCTAAGCAGAGAATAGCTCGATGCTAATGGTTTGACACAGTAAACGGGACTACGGAAGGAAAATATAGACGACAATTACTACGTTATAAAACTATGTATAAGGTATAGGTATACGGGAGTAAAGCTTGGTACGTTTTTGACCTGGATACTTTAATAACCACTGCAATGATTCAATAAAATGGGTTCTGTAATGTTGGTATTTATTAATTATGTACAAATTTACAATACAAATCCGTAGCAGTCAGTAGCAATAGTTTGCAGCTTACTCAGACATTTTCATTTATTGTTTTATTCATTAATAAAGAACGCTTGTTGAACAAGCTTTTTAAATAGTTATCTTCTACGGAGATATAAATCTCCTACATTACTACTGCCTTTGGGCTGTTTTAAAGAAAAAAATTCTACTAAAATTTTAAGAAATATATGAGGATATAATATTTATATACTGACATGTTTAAACGCGGATCTACATTAATGACATAGAAAGTTGAAGACAGTACAAAGAAAATTTAATAATTTGCTATATGTGTCCAGGGGTCATTATGAGCGGCGGCAGCACTACTGCTGCCAACCCACTACTACAGCGGTCAACCCAGTATGAGCTCAATGGTATGAAATTGGCAAGGTCTTAAGTGAGATAATAGTTTTTGAAAATATAGGTGAAAGAAAATAGTCATGTGACTTACTTCACGACGTACACCATCAGATTCCCACTTATTTGCTATGCGAATCGTCTCTGCAGTCTTCTGTTGTATAGTTTTGTTGTCGTCAAGTAATGTTAACTCGTAAAACTCTTGTATATCTGTTGACAAAAAAAATCTGTTACGATATTCATTTAAAGACCTATCTCATCCAAAACCAATTTTTACTATTTATAAAGTAAATCTTACTTACACGTGTATATTTAAATTTATAAGAAAGGAAAAAACTTTATACTTATGTACTTCTATATGTATCTTAAGAATTACCAAAATTAGGTAAAGATTTACCTAAAAAAACATCCTCTAACATTTTAGAAAGATATATTTTTAGTAAATTGTATCCTAAGTGTTGGAGGTAGTGGGATGTCGTTAATTTTCATCTACCTTTCCTATATTTGAGACACCTACTTACCCAAAGCTCATTCATTGGATATGCCACACGAAACAAACGCTTGAAAAATTTATTGAACTGGAAACTTCCATAGGCCCGTTAAGCATTAGAAAATCTTACAAACGGACAGATACATGAATCTTTTAGGGGTTCCGTTTTAGTTTACAGTTTAAAAATAATCAAATTCTATTTTCAATGTTCGATAAGAGAGCAAATCATTTATAAATAATGAAAATAAAAGGAATGGAATACACTTATATTCTATAAAATTTTAAGCAAGATATAAAATAATAATAAGATAATGAGAATGGGAAATATGAACGGTTGTTGTTGTTTTAATGTTTTCAATTAATCATTTACATATTTAAAAAGCAGTAGGTACAACCTCTCTCTCTCTAATATATTATCACTTAAATTCTTCATGGAAGAAAAGGTCTTGAAAATCCTTTGTATAAGTTTTGTTTGGTTCCGAATTTAAAAAATACTGTTAGAAATACAGCTTATTGTGATTTTTTCTAATTCGAAACAATTACATAATATGATAAGGAAAGACAATTTATTTAAAGAATTTTTCCACACTAAAAAAATAAAATATGTAGGGGAATGTTACCGTTAGTACGCGGAGTACATTCGTAAGGTACCTATAACAGAAAAACTAAACTACCTACAAACATGCCATTGCTTGTGAACATAGACGTACCGGCACCATGTCGCTAAAGAAATTTCGCAATAATCGAACTGCATTATGACAGTTGGCAAGATGTAACGAATTCTTACACACGGTAAGATAATTTTTACAAATATCCAGCTCGTAATTTTAAGTAATTTTTAAGAGATTCTACTCTTGTATTTATTTACATAACAGTGATGATGGATTAACGTTAGCATTGTTTATTTTTACTTTTAATTTTAACATTGCTTAATGTACCCCACGCAGAGGGTGCCGTCTTACAAATGATTTATTTATTTAAATTATGATAACCATATAATATTTTGATATAATAATTTTAGATTTTTTATAACTTACTAAAACATATTTATTAGATGCTGGTGTGTAAAATAATGTAAAAAGTGTACACAAAGGGTGACCACTTTCCTCTACTTATTTAGACATATCTTTAAATGCTTTAAAACGTTGTAAGCTTCTTTGACACATTCAAGTATTTATACGTTTTCTAAGTATTTTCCTTTTCTTTAAAATAATGTATCTTCAATATTGTGTATAATATTATTGTGAAGTTCATTTTAACGTACCTAGTGTTTATAAAATACTTTCCGTTTATATAGCAGAACAAATAAAGGAAATAATCCGAAAATTAGAAATTTAAAACTCTTACAAACTTGTATCTGTAGTTTATTTCATATTTATTTTATAGTGTACACATAAATATAGTTTGAGTGTGTGAAAAATGTTCGAGATAAATATAAATTTTATGTACATTCTTTAGTCTAAATCTAGATTAGTATTTTTTCTTTTACCTGATATGAGCGTTGCCTTGTCGTTGGCTGCATCATATGATAGAGCATTGTAAGTATTTGTGATGTGTCACTTACAATTAGTTCAATTGTGTAACATAACATATTTGATACTTTGATATTCATATTAAATACATAATAATACTTCCTATATTGTTCATGTATGATTCCCAACAATCTAATTAAGAGAACACTTTAGCGAGGATCATTTGTGGATTGTAAGTAATACAAATTAGTTACTTTAATGAACTGTGATATTTGAGAATATGTGAAATTAAAAACAAAGATATACCATTATGCCGTGGGTTGTACGGCTGGAGGTGATGATGATGGGGAACTGAGAGTAACATTTCTTGATGATGAAATGGCA
This sequence comes from Dione juno, assembly GCA_037127375.1. NCBI lineage: Eukaryota > Metazoa > Arthropoda > Insecta > Lepidoptera > Nymphalidae > Dione > Dione juno. Next base: position 10,704,331 of record JAXRJS010000014.1, on the reverse strand, counting down.
CTGTTTAAATTAAATGAGAATTATGTAGCTGGTGTCCCTATAGAAGATATATACAAAAAATACTAGTTCCAAATGTAATTATTAACTGACCTATTTAAATAACAACAATAATATTGAATCGGTCCATAATAGTAACATTTTTCAGTCAATAATATTAATTCCCAAAATGCATTTAAATTTACTCTTGCTAAAATTGGAATAACTTTGTGCTTAAAATACTTGTCATAAGTTGGCTGTTATAATTTATATTGTTTCTATATAACTTAGATAGAGATGAAGAAATGTGATCTGGATCCAACCGAATGGGAAATAATGGCCAGAGATCGGCCTAGCTGGAGGCGTATCGTCAACACTAAGGTGTCGGAGTTTGAGATTAAAAGAAAAAACGAGCTTAATCTGAAACGCGACGAGCGCAAGGCCCGGACAACTGGAGCCTTTTGTTACAATTATATCGGAGATGTGCTGACTTGCAGGGAGTGTAATCGTACATTTACTGCGAAGATCGGTTTTAGTCAGTCACGTTAGAGCACATGACCGAAGCTCACGTTAATCAGGTGTCAGTCGCTGGGAGAAAACGCGAAAATGGACAGGAGGATTATTATTATATAAGTTAAGTTAGGTTATTGACTTAGTTAAGTTATTGACTATTTTAGAATGTAGAAGTATGTTTTTGTGCATTTATAATTGTAAGATGTGTTTAATTGGATTGTAAGAGTTTTCTTAAATTTTTATTATTCTCGTGTTACACAATTGAAGTGTCGATATAAGTTCTTATAATAATATATAAGTTCAGTTCCGATATAAGTTCACTCCATTCCTCTCTTTCCACCTTTCGAGACATTATCTGTTGAGTGGTGGAACCCAACGCCGCGCTTTGTCTTTTTATCAGAGCAATGAATCCATCTAGTGGTAATCGAAACCACAACCTTCGCGTTTACAGTCAGATGATGTTCTGCGCCACGATGGCCTCATATTAAGTTTAATTAATTCATAATATTGTTTTTTTTACAATTATGTTTTGAAAATAGAAAATCTGCGTACCCCTAAAATACCGTAAATCAAAATATGAAAGTATATATTACTAGCTAGCTTAGATATGGTATTACAAATTATTCGGTTTCAATAAGGACTCATTATTGTACGGGACAAAATCGATCAAACTGTTAAACGAAAGTTACGGAATTGCCGTAAACCCCGGTTAAGATAATATGATTTAGCGGGAAAGAGAAATTACAACGTTATAATATTATATGTTCTAATTTAGTATATCAGTTGCAAAAAGTTTAATTATATCATAGAATATTGCGACTCTAATGCCGCTGCAATGTTTCGAATCACATCATGCACATTGCACAGTCAAGGGTGGTTTGCTATTAGGGTCTTCCATTTTTATAACATACGCGATTACCCTTAGGATTATTATTAGGTGATTTTTTATGCTCCGTCACACAGGTGGCGGAAAAAACATCACAAACATTAACAATAACAGCAACGTAATATTTATTAAATTATTGTTAAACGTTATCGAACATATACTTACCTACGTAAAATTAAAATATATTGTGATTAGCGACAAATACTATCACCTAATATGTATTTGAAAATAGTAGGTCCAGGTAGGTAAACATCAGCAACAATTTAAGAGCTGGATAGGTCATTTCTTTATTCTACATTTAAATGTGATTAATATTAACGTTTACATGAAGAACATAAGTAGCATAAAACATTTTACTTAAAGTATCGCGTGCTTTGTTTAAAAGATCGATAGCACCAGGGGCATCGAACTAGAAATGTATAAAATACTGTTCGTAAAGTATGAAACAAAAATAAAATGTCAACATACACTAATTTTTTAATTGAACGCGTGTATCTTAGGAACTACTAGTTCGAATTAAAAGGCTATTTATTTATTTACCTCTATAGTTGCATGTGTCATACAGATTTCTTAGATATTTCCATTAGACTATGCGGGCGAAGCCGCAGGTAAAAGCAGGTATAATTAAACTAAAAAAAATTTCGTAACCTGCCTACGTTGTTAAATCTCCTAAATCTTCAAACGATAAAGATAATATCACAGTACTTGTTTATAGAGTATAGAATAATTAATCAATACTCATTGACCCTAACATTTAATTCACTTTGTATTAGCAGTATACACTTAGCTGCTATTAAGTTACATATAATATATTTGACATTAAAATTTTATTTTAGGGGAATAGGTACATTTATATATTATAAGATACATTTATGTAAGTATATAAGAAAAACATATTTTGTATTAATGCTACATAAATATTGGACCTAAAAAATATTATACTGACTTTACTATAACGTAATATATTAGGAAAAATATGTTCTTAACAAGCCATATTCGCTGACGACTGTACCTATGTAAATAAATATTATAGCTATCTACAAGTTAAGCTTTCAGTAACATCGATTGGCATCGCTACAATAAAACACTTGCTACGTGGCTGAAGTTCCATTTATTGCCCGAGCGTCCGAGTTATTTTAAATTTTCAATTAAAATTGTTTCAACAAAACTACTACAGCTCCGACCGTTAGCCCGTAGAGGACTAGCGTTGAAGGTAGGCTATGACCCATATAAATATATTTGGGTCAAACAGAACACGCTAAACGATTATCTTGCTTGCCAACATGGATTTAAATACTTATAAAAAAATTCACATGCCATTTTTAATCCGACAATGTAGGCAATCATGTATGTTTATGATATATGTTCAATAAAGTACCTATTCTAATCAACCATATCAAATGTGGATAACGCTAGATCCTACCCGCCGACCCTGCCTACCAGCTATATTGCGGATACAAAGTAAAGCTGAAAAATAAATTAATCAAAATAAATAATTTTAAAAGTATGGTAATGTTCAAATCATCGTTGTTTAATTTAAATACTAAAGTAGCAATGCAAAATAGTACCTATTTCCTTCAAAGATGAGTTTATTTAGATGATTAGGTATGTTTGTATGTCTGTTATTGATATTTACTTATTTACCCTTTCTGTTTAATTTGAAGAAAATATAAGTTTATGTCTATTGGTACAACTATTGACGTAACTAGAGACATTTTCCAGAGGGGGCCCGATCTATAGGGAGTCCAGGACATCAAGATCTAGATGATATATTATAATATAATATATATAGCGTATTATTAATAACCCAGATTAAAAAAAAAGAATAAGGGCAACCTTGTCACATTGTTAAATTATATAACATAATTCTCAAACTTCTCCACAAATAAGCTAATATTGCCTTTTAATTACTTTTGTCCTCATTTTAGCTTTTGTTTTTGTTAGTGAATATGTTAGTTAGGGTTTAGAATATGTTAGTTAGGGTCGTTTTTGGGGTGGGCACGGAGCTTGTGCATACATTTCCTAGGTCCATGGGTACAACATTAATTACATTTTTTGCTTATAAATTTATTGTTACATTTTATTTGACTTATTTCAAACATCAGATAGTAGATTTAAATGTATGGTGCTCAGTATCAGCTAAATATACTAAACACAATGGCAGTGTCGTGGTCGAGCTCAAGAGCGATAGTGACGCGTGTTGCGGTCACGCGCTTCTATATTTATAGCATGTTAGCAACAATGATGATTTAGTTCAAGATAACGATTTATTTAGGTTTATTAATTGTTATAATATCGCTTAATAAAAAAATCGATCGTTCGTTAATATATTTGTCACTTACTCTATATATTGGATGAAACTATAGTTTAGTTTAGTCGTATTATCTTATTTCATATAGTACACATTTAATACGAAATCTGTATTCGTATGGATATTTTTAATATCTAAATCGAGATCTACATAAATATATACATATTCTAACATTTGAAATTGAAAAACAATTTGATTCCTTTTTAAATTTAATTATATATCAACCTTTCATTAATATGTTATCGTAAATTTAAACAAATATTTTAATTTGACCGTAAAAAAATAAATTTTCACTTACCGAGAAGAGCTTGGAAGAGACGTGATTTGAAAATTCTGATCACTCTTTCAATAGCAAGTCGAAGCTGCCGGTCCTGCGGCTTTACTAACTTGCTGTGGTAGTCTTCCAGCAATTCCAATGCTCGGTGGGCCTCTAATGAAAAAAATAATCATAAACATTATAGAAATACTTAATAAAAAATTAAAAAAAATAAATAGAAAACTTTTTGTAAAAATTTTGTTAAATAATTACGAATTTGATAATATAAATGACGTGTGTGTATTTAATTATTAAATGCTATTCTAATAATAAGAAAATGGAAATTTAATTAATAATTTTTAATTAAATATTCCAAAAAAAGCGTCATAACAAAATATTCCAATAAAAACTAATGAATACCCTGTTTTTAACAAAAGTTTTTATGCATGATAAGCGTAAGATCTGATATCTCCACAATAGTTCAGCTAATAAATAAGGAAATTTAACAAATCGCCGTGGCACAGTGGGACAATAATTATCTGTACCTAAAAACGTTGTGGGGATGCGATCTCCACTCGCGAGAATTATTAAATTCAAATTGTTTTTCCGGCTCTCGTGAATTAAAGCGAGATATTGAGTGTTGCCACCCAACAAGTATCAAAACAAATACATTTCGTGAAGAAGTCAACAAAATTAAGCACCTTAAGAAAAAGCCTGCTGAACATTTTTATTGAAATACAAGAATATGAAATAATAATAATAATCATTCACCACTATTTACAGTTTTACTAGCTTAGATTAGTTTACTTTAGGATTAGCTAAAAATTTGTCAATACAATCCTAGCGGAGGACACTGTTAGCATAAGCTGGAAGTAGCACCATGATGTAAAAGCAATATAACTTCAACTTTAAATTTCAACGTCAACGGATAAATGTTAAATAAATGGCAAAATGGTAAGGTAAGGGTTATAAAGTCCACGCACAATTTTTCGACAGTAACTATTAGATGTAATAGTTGGACATTGTTACTGTTCATATTTTCTACGGTTATCAAATTTATTTATAAAACTAGCGACCCGCTTGCAGGCTCCGCAAGCTTATTCGGTGTCCTCAGATATATGTAATATGTTATACCTAATGTACATTTTATATAACTTTTTTATTTATACACCAATTGAAATAAAACAAACTCTAAGTTTTAAGTGAAGTTGACCATAAAACAATGGTGAAAACTACATTTGAATCGGCTAAGCCGGTTCGGTTAACAGATAATTTTTTTATCTATCAAATTTATAAATGCCCCCGACAGGTAATAGTTTTTTTAATATATCTTCCTTGTACAGACAGCGATCAGTTACATTTTCATTATACATATACATATAGATAGATATAGATTAATTTAACTGTATTAGTTTAAATATATGTTTTAAATGTATAATCTACAAAGCTGACATAACCTACAGGAGCAATAAGACAATATCAGTGCACATTAGTTCGATCAATAGGAGAACTATTTTAACAAGAAGATTGTTCCGTCCTCAGTCTAATAGCATTCTAATATCATCGCATACACAGTTCTGTTACTAGTACAAGGTCGATATTAATAGAAATAAATCGATATACCATCATCTCTAAAGAATTATTGGATCGTACTTGAAGTTAGCATTAATAAATACAATATTATTATCACAATAAAGAGATCCTCAAATCCTACATTGAACGAAGATTTGTAGGTTGCTGATATTTTCATATCGTATTAGATTATTATAATATTTTATTATTTAAGTGATGATTTTGATTTTCAGATTTTCTTGATCAGTTTTTTATGAGAATAATAAATTGATTAATAATATTGCTACATAAAGATCTACATGCTACAGAATCAGTTCAGTTCCTTATGTATGGCGTTTCGAGCGTGTACCCAGAATACCCAGAGTACCCAGAACCCACGATGCTAAAATAAATTATGCTAGGTATGTACCTCCATTTTACATTTAATTTGTTACCCTCGGAATTCTCACCGCCGCGGTGTCGAAATATGTCGAGGTCTAATATAATTTTGGTCCAAATTAATTATTTGTCACTGAAGCCCACGGTGACTCTTCCATATAATAAAATGAATTTATTATTATTATTTACTTATATAAAATAATTTTATTTGAGACTAGTATAGGTTGCTTTCGAATATATATATATATATATATATATATATATATATATATATATATATATATATATATATATATATATATATATATATATATATATATATATATATATATATATATATATATATATATTTCACATAGGTACGTTGTCTCAATTATCTATTATATAACTTTTAAGTTATTGGTTTAAAAAGTTTATTTGAGACTAGTATAGGTTGCTTTCGAATATATATATATATATATATATATATATATATATATATATATATATATATATATATATATATATATATATATATATATATATATAATACATATATATATATATATATATATATATATATATATATATATATATATATATATATATATATATATCACATAGGTACGTCAATCCTCAATTATCTATTATATAACTTTTAAGTTATTGGTTTAAAAAGGTGTAAAATTTTATTACTATGAAAAAAATACAATTATATTAAAATTAATAATGATTGTTGACTATTACATTATATCGATCTATTTAAATTTCGTATGCTAAAACTATCAGAATATTCTACACAATTTAAAAGTTATTATATGTTTAATTATAAATAAGTATAATATTGTACCTAATGAGTGTTATAGATTGTAGCGAGTGGGTTAGTATTATTTTTAGAATTGTTGTCTCCGCTAAGAATAATTTAATAAAGCATATGGCCTCTAAGTTTAAAATACTTAGTAGTTGTAGTTTTAAGACAGAAGCGAAATCAACCCCTTTTGTAGTTACGCTGATGCACGACGACATTGGGGTATAACAAGCCCCCGCTGTCGCCTGTTACTACCCCTTGCATAATATCTGGTCAATAACAACGCAACTAAGCCACAATTTACAACGTTACTATTGTAATATTCACCTTGCTTACGAACTGGCATCACGGTACCGCCCCCTAACGTGGTTCAGTCACACTAATAAAATACTGAAGAAATAAAATAAATGTTTCACGAAAATGAAGAAATTAAAAAAAATATTACACATTATCATTCACTTTTAAATACATTTTGTAATCGCCCATAAGATTACACAACAAAAACATTCAAATTATAATATATGCTATAAAACGTTATGCGGTAGTGATTCCGCTTATAAGGACCGTCGACTACTGGGTTCGTTTGTATTGGTCGATTTTCACTGTGACGTCAGAGGGTGGAAGCAAAGACAATATAGATCAGGGAGGGTGAGGGAGAAATATAGTGGAATATATCGTAAATTATAATCTGCAGGAGTCTTTTTCGTTCTTAAACGGGGTTGTGTTATTGATTCTATGAAAATATGTATGAACTTATTAAAACAATAAAATATAATACTTAATTAGAATTAATGCAAAATATAAAAAAAAATATAAGCCACGCGTCTACGAGACAGTCTACGAGATATAGAAGAAAAATCTACTACAAATGGAACAAAGAAATTATCTTTATTTATCTTTACCAATCATAAGATCATAGCTTTTTTGATAATATTATTTAAAAAATATATGAATAAAAGATACGTATTGTGGAAGCTTAGATTTCATAAAATCATAGCTTTGCCAAAAATAAAGCAAATAGAAAATTGACCCTTAATATTCATTTCGTGCGAAACTTGTGAGTTAGCTCGTGATATCTGTAATATGAAAAGTGGATAATAGATGAGTTTAACTCTGAGCTGTAAGTTGTGAGACAATAAGCTACATTCCTAGAGTTCTGTCGTATTTTAAAGAAAATATTTGAATTTATTATAAAATACTTTACTTTAACACAAGCGCAAGAGATTTAATTTCATCTTCAACAGCCTCTCAATAGTTACTTATTGGGATTTTTGACCATGGGTTGCAAACCATCATTATCGATCTTATATACAAAATGATACGACTGATGATAATGATGTGGATACGACTGTTTATTTAAATTTGAATATTTTTATAGTATTTTTTCATTTAACAAACGTCAGAACTTTCCGTTCATCCATATAATAACAAGAAAAGATCTTTCATTAAAAATCAAGCTTATAATTTTATTATCAGAATTCTATTACATTACAAAGTAGGGATAATAGCTAGCTAGTTAAACAAATAATTTATTTAATAGCGTAAGCAGAAAGTATAGGATACTTCCTGTTAACCGACCGAGTTATGAAATTTAAGTTATAGTACAAACAAAGGAAAATTATACGAAAATTGGAAATTTATAGGCATATCGAGAGTGGATTTTTTAAAAAAGTACCTACAGATAAAAATGTCACTATTTGGTGTCATTGTTTAGAGGATAACCCAATTGTTATTTAATACCAATTGTTAGCTCAGAAATAGGGGCCTGCGATAGTAAAGAGAATGTAACAAAAATGAATGAGAATATGCCATGAACAACAAATGGTAAATAAGTACTTTAATTTAATTAAAAATATCTTTTGTTCGGTGTATTTAATAGTTATCTATTAATTTTATATTTGCTTTGGCTCTGTTTATTATTATTTAGTTTTCTTTATCCTTAAATAATTATTTAGTTTTCTTTATTCTTAAATAATTATTTAGTTTTCTTTATCCTTAAATAATTATTTAAGTTTGCACATATAAGTTGGTACAATTTTGAAATCGGTCAAAATAGTTTTTGTTTTCTACTTTTTAGCTTTTTGTTTAAGCCTATTCTTGGCCACTATTGAGTGTAGGTTATAATATTCTCGTATAGTTACTATTTTACAAATATTATAATGGGTTTTACAACTTCGTACAAACAATGTATAAGACTGAAATTTAATTTTCGTATCACTTGATCAAACCCTAACATCCCATATATAACATTTATATGGGACCATACAAAGAACTACAATCGACTTTCTAGATTTTTAAGTCGGCTAAAAAGTCAGTTAATTGATCTTTGTTGTAATATCAATAGGCACTGCCAGTAACTATTTTATATTTTTTTATTTTGTATGTAATTGGTATACAAGTTAATATGGGCAAGAAAGGATTTGGAGTTGAGGAAATATACCTTCCATCATCACCTTACGTGATTATAATAATATTTAAATTAAAGTTTTATAACTCCTAATTATTGAAGAGTCGTGTCTCCTATTATAATCAGCTTAGCAATATCGTGATCGATCGATGATGAAAAACATAGACAAGTGCGAATAAAATGTGAAAGTTTCTCTTGATTTTCATAGAAGTCCGATTATGAGTCCTGGCGTGGCATCATTGGTACGTGGAAGGAAAATTTCTTTATTATATAAAAATCTTTCTGGTCTTTAACATCCTCAATGGACAGTCTATTGGCTATCATGTCCGGCATCACGACATCCAGCCATCGCTTCCTTGGGCGTCCGGGTGGTCTAACTCCAGGGACAGACCTGCCAAGGTACTTCCTTTCGACATAGTTCTTAGGTCGGCGCATAACATGGCCATACCATCTCAGGTGACACTCTTGGAGCTTATCCGCTACGTCACGGACCCAAGACTACCTCGTATTACTACAGTGTTGCGTATGCGGTCGGACCGCGTAACGACATACATCCACACACACACACACACACACACACACACACACACACCAGAATTATTTCGGCACACTCCTGAGTGTACCCACATAATGCTGGCCAACATTCGCTGCTGTATAAAAGAACAGGTCGGATAATGCACTTGTATATCAGTCTCTTGAGCTTGGGCGGTATTCTGCTATCGCAGACTACACCAGTGATCTCCCGCCATTTAGCCCAGGCAGCGTTTATATGGGCATGTATGTCGTGGTCGATGCCTCCAGACTCATGCATAACAGATTCAAGGTACCTGAACTGGATATGGTTCCCGATATGGATGAAGGTACCCGATATGGATGGTGCTCCAGTCCGGGTTCCCTCAAGCCATGTACTCGGTTTTCGGCACATTCAGTTTAAGACCACCATTCTTAATCGCACCCTTCCAGGCGTTGACTATACGCTCCAGCATCAGTCGGTTCTCGTCAATGTCACTACTACTACTATGTCATCGGCATAAATCATCACCCACGGAGGCTGAATTGAATAAGAACGGACTAAGAGCTGAGCCCTGGTGAACACCTATTGTAATCGGGAAGGGCTTGGTGTCGCCAACAGCGATCCTAATCCACTGAAGCGGTCGTTGTCTTCAGTCGTAGGCTTCAGGGATCCCTGTGGATCGCAATGTCCACCAGATACATTGACGTGGCTCACAGTCAAAGACCTTCTGTAGGTTCAAAAAGGCCACATACAGAGTTCCTCTTTTTCCCTGTAAGCCTCCATCAAAGTTCTGAGGCAAAAAATGGCTTCCATAGTGCCTGATCCTCGTTGAAACCCATACTGAGACTCAGAGACAGTACACTTTTGGTGGAGCCTGTGTCCGATCATGCACTAATCGAATAGCTTCATAGTGTAGCTAATAATCTTGATGCCCCTATCTTCTAACTACCGCAATCTTGAACACTGCCCCTTTCTTTGTAAATAGGGATAATAAAGCTGTGTCGCCACTGATGTGACATCATTCCAGTATTTAAAATACGGTTAAACAGGTCAGTAAGTACATCAAGACAGCCCAACGTTCTCCACGTCTCGATTGGGAGGTCTCAGGTCCTAGCGCTTTTCCGTTCTTGATGAGTCGAAGAACCGAGTTTCGTCATGGGTTATTGGTGCAACAAGTCCGAGGTTAGGAGGTAATTCAAGAGGATGACAACAATAGTGCTGACTGTTCATCAGCTCCTTAAAGTAGCTTCTCCATCTCTCCTTCACAGAGGCTTGAGCAACGTTCCCTGAGAACCTCTGACGCAGAGACATTTTATAATATTCTGCGTCGCTTTACCTCGAGCACGAGCCAGTTTGTATATGGCCTTCTGCCCCTCCACAATTTCATGTTGATTATATAATGGCATCAAACTTTCACTGTGGCTCTTGCTGGCTCCTTTCGCTGCAATGTAGTCCAGTCTGTCTTCCGGAGAATTAGAGTGCTGCAACTCTTGGATTAAATATAAATATACAAGCAAATTAAAATTACGATGGCAAGGACGGCAAAAAATTAACAACTAAACATTTAAAATTTCTTGAAATAATATCTTATGAGTTACGTTTACGTACGGTCCACTCATATGTATTGTTTGTGTATTCCATGTCATCATCAAACAAACTACATTTGCATAATGTAAAAATCTTAAAAAAGAATCAAATATGGATTAATAATCTAATCAAATTATCTATTGTAAAAAAGAAAAAAGTTTACACAAGAATATTACTATATTATACCATCATATTTATCTTTTACGATACAGTTCATTAATGAAAAATATTTTAATATGCTGGTCTTTCCATTATTTACACTTCCCGTCTACTGGTTATCTGTAATTGTAAGGTTAGATAAGGAAGTTGGTTTTTTCTCTTATTAAGATGTCTTTAAAGTAGACAACATTTAAAAGAAAACTTGCGCTGATTTAGAGTCTCAAAAACAGTGTCACTTACCTTTTTGTTTTATGTAGACGACGACATGTAACGCCATAAATGCTTGTAAAATATTTTATATAGAAATCGGGATCTTGAATGTAATAATTGGAACTAAATAGCATACCATTTAAAAATAAAAGACACGTGATTTGTTATGATAAAAATCAATGTTTTGTCACATGAATGTCATCATTTGTCTCTGTAATATATTTTTTCAAATTAACTTAATTGTTTGCTTTCTGAATGCAACCTACCTTAATGGGAGTGACTACCTATTACTACCTGCATGGGAGGGTACGCAGCTTTGTGGGATCTAGTAACTACTAACTACTAAGTCGACGTTAACGTTTCGATAAGTAAGAACGTATACGTTTCGATGAATATGAAGTTAACTAAAGTGACTGTTTGTTACGAAGAATGAGTTTCAACTGTTCAAGCTGGCTGTTTTAAAATTAATTAAGTCTTTAAAGTTTTGCATATATAATAATTTGACTATGCTAGTATAAGGGCCACAGTCAACACAAAAAGTGGTGGACAGAGACAATTAGTTTGTTAAAAACTTTAGCGATTCCAAGTTGCCACTAGAACTTCTGAGAAATTTGATTTCTAGCCACCTTCTAGAAAATGCAATAAATTAAAATAAAAGGAATATAAAAGCAGACGTGAGGAATATTTTATTGTTCTGGCTAAGGGCTAGATAATTAGAGGGATTGACCTTGCTGGCGGTGATGACTTGGCAAAGAATGCGGCACCACTAAGACACCCATCTGTTTTTTGTCACAATTTATTTTAGTAAACATCGTTATTATATCGTCCTTTTGCACTTAGTATTACATAACCATCATTCTCAGCACATCAAGTCATTTTGATCATCATGTTTATTCTTAGGATTCTATATCATTCATCTCAACACATTTCTCTTAGAGTTAAAAAAAAATATCATAATGAATAAATATAAGTATAATATAATGTTATAATAATGATAACGACAAAAGTAACTAAATAAAAGTAATATTATTAATAGCAAACAAAACTTGATAGTCAATAATAAACCGAAAACTAGATGAAACCGCAGTGCTCAACAACTTCAGTGGGCTTGTAGATAGATATTTGTGAAATCTTACTTTGATTATATTTGAAATATCAATTTGATGCTAAAATTATTTTTATAATATAATTAAACTATTCAGTTAAGCTCCATAATATATATAGCGTTAAAATTTGCAAGCACTATATGTAGGGTAGAATATGGACTGCAATCTTGTAGAGAAGACACCAAGACTTGTAAACAGCAAATCAATCAAGTGTCTAGTGTAGCAAATTGAATTCATATGAATGAAGCATTTACATACATAGTGATATGTACATGAATGTGAATTCTAAGCTGGCATTTTTTTAATAACTTTAATATTTGATAAAAAAAAGTTGATAATATTTTATAAATTTATTATTTTTCGTGACCTATGTTATTTAAAATATTATTATTAAAATCTGAACCATGTACATATCTAATTTTAATTTTAAAATCCTTCTCTTGCTACTGTGGCGCAGTCTTAATTCACTTCGTTTTAGCGGACACTTTACTGAATAAGTTACTTATACTGAGTTAGTACTCCTTTTGTCTACATTCTATATAAAAATCTATATGAACTTTACAGATTACAAATATTACCACATTATGAATTAAGTTGCACCGTGTAAAGCCATTTTAAAATTTGTCTAGCGTGTGTTGAACGTAATAGAAATACAGAGTAGGGAGTTTTGGTGTGATGTCTATTGCATTTAAATATATGTGTATCGATATAGATTATAGCTTTTAGCTACGTAGTCGTAGATAATTTTTAGAGTAGAGCAAATTGAATCTCTAGGGAATAAGTGCGTGCCTACAAGATGCCTCTTTTTGGCAAAAAAGATTTCGGTAGAAAATCTAAAAAAGAGAGTAAAGATGTTGAGAAACAACCATCAATCGAAGATAAATATGTTGTAAAGGATCTTCTTGGAACTGGAGCATTTTCTGAAGTTCGTCTAATTGAGAGTAAAGAGAATGGACAATTATTCGCTTGCAAAATCATCGATAAAAAAGCGCTTAAAGGCAAAGAAGATTCACTGGAAAATGAAATTAGAGTCTTAAAAAGATTTAGTGAAAATGCAAAAGTTGAGGGTGGAGATAAAAAAATGTTTTCACACCCCAATATTGTCCAGCTGCTCGAAACTTATGAGGACAAGAACAAGGTCTATCTTGTAATGGAATTAGTTACAGGTGGTGAATTATTTGATCGAATCGTTGAGAAAGGATCATATACTGAAAAAGATGCGTCTAATCTTATAAGACAAGTTTTGGAGGCTGTGGACTATATGCATTCTCAAGGTGTAGTACACAGAGACTTAAAACCCGAAAATCTTCTTTACTACAGTGCAGATGAAGATAGCAAAATTATGATAAGCGATTTTGGTCTCTCTAAAATTGAAGATTCCGGTATAATGGCAACTGCTTGTGGAACTCCTGGATATGTAGCTCCAGAAGTCCTAGCACAGAAACCTTATGGCAAGGCAGTTGATGTTTGGAGCATAGGAGTAATATCTTATATTTTGCTCTGTGGCTATCCTCCTTTTTATGATGAAAATGATGCTAATCTTTTTGCCCAGATACTTAAAGGAGACTTTGAATTTGACTCTCCTTATTGGGATGACATAAGTGAATCTGCTAAAGATTTCATTCGTCATTTGATGTGTGTAGATGTTGAAAAGAGATATTCTTGCAAGTAAGTAGTTTATTATATTTTTATTCTAGCTATTGATTTTCATTTTTGTGTTTTAGAAATGTAGTCTTTTGATTATGTATAATTTTTTAAAATATAAATGCTGTTGACTTGAACTAATTCCATATATTTCCATCCATTCAATATTTATATAATATAACATATTACATGTAGTATATTTCTTTTGTTATTTTTATTTTATTATGTGTGTGTTTTTTCTAAATAGTAACTGTTTTCACCATGACATTGTTATCAGCATGACCTTTGATATATTTTTGTTATTACTATTAGTTTCTATCTTTGTTTTCATATTGCATATTTTAAAATCCATTTGTATGAGGAAATATTGTATTTATTTCGTCATATATTATTTTAATTTATTATTTGATACAAATTAAAAAATATTTGTTATTTCAGACAGGCTTTGGCCCATCCATGGATTTCTGGTAATGCAGCTAGCAATAAGAATATTCATGGCACAGTTTCAGAGCAGCTTAAGAAGAACTTTGCGAAGTCTCGTTGGAAACAGGCATATCATGCTACCACTGTCATTCGTCAGATGCAAAAAATGATTCTCAGTAGTACCAGTTCAAGTCGCAACTCTAGTACCCAGCCGAAGCCTCAACAATAGGAACATGATTTATCAACTACTTAAAATGTGATGAAGGTACTTAATAATGAAAATATCTAATTAAAGTACACATTTAACGTTAATAATCTAAGAAGCTATTTGATATGCCATTGTTACTTCTGTAGACTACATTGATATTTATTGCTCTGCCATAAGCTCTGTAGCATCAAGACTTGTCTTTGCTAAATTGTATTATTGCTTTAGTAGTCTTGTTTGAAATATTTTAAAATGTGAATATATTCACTTAATAAGACACTGATGATAATCAACGAAATGTTTTAGTGTATTGGACTAGTCACAGCATTTACACAATTATAAAATTTTGAAATGATCATATAAACTTATATTATAGGAGATTGCATAACATTTAACTTGTGTAATCTAAGTATATTTCTTACTCAATCTGCTGCAAATTATTCTCAGAATCTCATACTACAATCCATGTCATTAACAATCTCTATTTAACCTTATTACATGACATTGAATACAAAATATATAAATATATTTTATATCTTAAAAATAAATCTTTGATGAATCTTCATTTACTTTTTATGAATAATAATGATAAGTAGTTAGGATATACTCTCTTCTAAACATTCTGTGCTAGTAATTACTTATAGTTAATGTGATAATCACTTAATGCTAAGGTTTGTTGCAATTGTTATAAATTAACTGTGAGACAAGTGTCTAATCGCTTTATATTGGTCTGACAAGGTGACATACTGAATGTATCGTCAATGTTAAGTGACTACTGATTGTTACTATTTGAGAAGATTGTCCAAAGTGTATTCATATAATTTGAAAATATTGCTAAAATATTATTAGAATTTGAAGTTTGTTAAAAATGGTAGTTATAAAATTGCTAGAATTGTGATTAGCTTCTGTCTTTATATTGTATAGAATAATTGTGTTAGAAATTATTGATCTGAAGTCTGTAGTAGGCTATGGAAGTGCTTAATACAATTATTGTATACATTTTAAATTGGAATGTTACTATGTTGGAATGTAAGTGAAATTGAAATGTGTGATTATTACATTCACATAGTGGTCTTCTTATATATTTTACTATAACATGTAATTTTAATATTCTAAATTTTACTCCTTCCTCTCTAAACAAATATATGAAATACTATTTTATTTTAATTTTGGGTATCTCTAGTATGGTGTGTCTTGAAATAATCAATTTGTACACTAGTAGAGCAAGGCCTAATATTGAGTTTAATATTTTTTTATAATCCTTTCCACATATATCTTACATAATAATAGGAGCTGTAAGGTTATATTTTAATGATTTTGTAAGGTTATATTTTAATGATTTATGCTATGCTATGACATTCATTTATTAATTTTGTTAATATCGAATTTAAAACTTGTTAGTTAACAATTTTTGTGTCTTTAGGCTTTTCATGTATTATTTCAAGAAGTTATTAACTAATGTGTTATAATATATTATCTTTAAAAATATAATTTCATAAGTATGCCAGAAACATTCCTATAATAGAAAAATTATGTTTTAATAATATACATTCCAACTTCAGTATTTCACTATTGGTATTTCATTTTTGATATTTTTGTTTATTGACTTAAGAAATTATTTCTTCTTTGATTAAAAACAATTCAAATTGTTGAGTGAGGCATTCCATAAAGGTACCATTGTCATGAATAAATTTTAAATACATATGTACAAAAATATAGTTTCTATAAAATTATCTATTGATTAAATATTAAAATATTCAGACTATTATAACATGGACATTGTAAATTATTATAATTATTTTTCCAATTTTTGTCTTCCGTCCACCTGCTAAAACCAATTCTATATTGTAATTTAAATTATAAATTGTATTATTTTTAGTAACACTAGTGAAAATGTATAAAGAACTTATAGTAGTTCTATAATTCAAATATTGATTGAAACAAAATTTATTAAATATTTTTTTATACAGTTCTACATACAAGTACATGTTTAATGTATTTTGAATATAAATGAATATATTTTGTGTTCATGGGGGTTGTGACGGGGGAAATCAAATTAGGTAAATATTCAATCTATATAATTAAAATTGCCATAATTTTTATAAAATTCATATATGTTTTGTTTCATATTATGTTATTTAAAAAATAACAGATTATGCCAGACTTAGTACCTTTATGAGTCAACACTACTTCAATAACATATGTATCCATGTTTATCCATGTTTTGTTAAATCAAATTTTGTATAGATTTTATTTTAATAATTTTATGTAATCATAGATCTTTATTCTATTATGTAGAAATATGAAAAAAATGTTATTAAAATCTCTATTAAATATCTGATCTGATCTGATATATTTATTATGACAGTTATATTTTATAATGGTTTTCTTACAAATCAGAAATTAAAAAATAAGTATGTCTGCTTTGATTTGTCGCTCTTATTAATTCTTATTTTTTTAATTAAGTAGTCTCTTGGTTAATTTGAGGTTGCAGTGTACTTCATAAATTATATCGTACTTATTGTTTTTAATATATACCTACACTATATGAATATATCGTTTAAAAACGCCTTCTTATTAAGATCTAATATAATGTACTTGTAGTGTTCGTCACTGTTTTTATAATGTAAGGAGTTATTATGATATGATATAATCTGTATGACTATCAATTGTAAATGTTGTTTTGTGCCATTAAAATTGTTTGAGCCTTTTAAAAAAAGTGATAAATAAATTTTAAAATAAAATAGGCTTTACTCTTTCATTATAATGTACTAAATAAAAATTGTTATTATACTTTTGCTAAGTAAATGTCTATATTCGAAAAATTGCGAAATAACATATATTTTTAGCATTTTATTGACTTATTGTTCTATAAGGAAGCTTATTGTAATTGTGAGTATTGTCTATTGTTTATTTGAGTATCAGCTTTGCTTTGTTATTTGAATTTATTTTATTAACGCACAAATAAAAAATATAAAATCTTAATCATATTTTTGCAAAAAAAACGTATGGTTATTTCAAACGAACTATTTGATTCTTTATTTCGTTAAACATGCTTTGGTCGTTTAAAACAAGATATATTTTTAAACAGTGAGAAAAATGTGCTTAAAAACATAAACAATGGACATTGCCAAATTAAATGCCGGTTACTCTAGATCTAGATGTTTTTTTGTATTGCTCTCTCTTATGTTAGAAAAATATCACTCATAAATTTTTTACTGTGCCAAACCATATCATAATCAGTGATAACATGCTACTTTTAAATTAGGGTTTCTAATATCTATTAGAAATAATACGAAAATTAACTATACAATTCTGGTTTACGCAGTACTACTTGTAACGCATTCAAGTTCCTTGAATAAAACTATGTATCTCTTTATTTTATATAATTATAAGTACATACCTAACACATTTACTATTTTTCGACGATTATTACTTAGTGTTCGTTACGCGACACATTTTTTTTATTAGCACAATAGTTTTAAGGGCTGGGATAAAACAAAAAAATATATCGACAAGTTTCTTTTTATGTAATAAAAAAAATATTTTGCCGTATCTCTGTCTAGCTGATTCAGTTGTGAAATTTATTTGCTCCATTTTATATTAATATAACTGAAACGACGATGAAATATTATTTATAAAGAGATCTGATCTGCTAATGATTAATTCGCAATCTTGTGATTTAGATTTTATACTTCTTGTTCTAAACAATAAAAATTATTAGTAGATACTAGATGTTAGCTCTATTTTCAATGTCATTGTAAATAAAATGCCAACTTGTTGATACTCGTGTTTTATTTTATAGGATGTCGATTGAAACGAGTTCTCTTTACAGATTCATAATATAATATAAATTATTATTTTCAAAGGGAATGCTTATTGAAGTTCTTCTCCTAATAAAGAAAGTTGTTTTAGAAACTGAGACGCGTTTGGCAGTGTCGTGGCACCGTAGATAATTTTTCTCGATTGTCCACTGGCAGCTTGTTGCTGAAAGTAAATTAAAAACATATTATTGTGTAAAAACGAAATGTGCCAATATATAACGATTGGGAAGCAACTTAGTGAAAAACTGTTGTGGGTTCGACTCCTGCTCGTCTTGAAGAAAATGACATTGTTGCGTTAAATTCCCGCACCTTGATCATAAATTCATTGACTTGATGATAAATTCAGCATAATTTTTTGTGAATCACTCATTACTTGCTGTTGCATTTAACTATTACTCAAGATATTGACAGTATTGTGTATGGTCATTTGTGACCACGACATGTAATCTTGTCTAGGAAAAGGAGCCTTCACGCTTTATCAAGTAAGCAGCAGGAAGAACTATTACGTAAGGTACCTTACCCCGTTCCCCACTTCCTGCATAATTTGGGAGAAATTGCGTGGTGGAACCCAACGACGCTACCTACTATATACTATTAGCACAGTGAGAAAATGAAAATAATTCATACCGTCCAGCGGGGATCCAAACTACGATAGTCGCGTTTCAAGCCAGATACTGTGCCACTTAAATATTTACATTTCTGGTTTTTTAAACACTTATAATAATTATAAATGCAGCAAACAAATAGTAAATTACTATGTATATAACAAGCTATTAAAATTGTATTAATGGGTAATTTTTCATTTTTACATTGAATTAAATGCGGTTTGCGGCGTTGCAATACACCGTTCAACATGCAATTCATCTAATTAAATGGATAATTAAGAGCAGTGTCTTAACAGTAGATTCTTCCTGCCCACCCCGCTAAATACGGGAGATACGTTAAAGCAATTAATTTTTAAAAAATGTATTAATGCTGACTTTGTTTCAAATAAAATTTACATAAATTTTGTATTTATACTTATATTATACAGTTGAAGAGTTTGGTTGAAATCGCTAATATCAGGCCCAATTAGTTTGAATAAAAAAAATTGTACAGGATAGTCCATATAGCTCACTGTATTTGCGGTCAGAGTCACATCTTAGTTATTTCCATTTAACGACGCAAAAGAAGCCGCAACTAGAAGCTGTTAGATTGAAAAATGTGAATGAAAATAATAAAAAAAGGTAACCTTAGCGAAGTCAACAACATTATGGTATTCTATATAACTGCCGCCCCCCACCACGAACACGACGGCGTCGGTGGGCGGCGGGTTGCGCGGCGCGCGCGCCCTCGCCGCCGCGTCCGTGCGCGCCGCGCGCGGGTCCAGCCACGACAGCTCGCCCTCGCTGGACGCCAGCGCCGACTCCAGCGCGCGGCTTACTGGCAGATTCTGGTTCAAAATGCAATACGATAAGACACTTACTAATAATCATTATTGGCATCTCATACGGATTCGGAATTATCCGGATTACATGCCTAATCCGGTATTTGTAGAAGTACGTCCGTAAAATTTGATTGAAATGCAGACTTTGAAAAAGTTGTATTAAGTTTGATTAATATGAAAAATCTTAATATATATTTATTACAATAAAAGAAACCCTTCAGTCCATGGATTGACTGTGCCGGTGCCCGTAGTGTTGAAGGGAGAGGAGCCTGGAGCAGTGCCGATGACTTACCTACACTTGGGTAAGATTTTGCCAATTTTCTTAATTTGAGTTCAAGGGCAAGTACTCAATAATATAGATTTTTATTACGCGGAAAATTTTATAAACACTAATTTTGTTATTGTTACAAAATCAAACTTCTAAGTCAATTAGAAGTTTAATTTTGCTGTGATCCAACCGACATGCACCTGGACATTTGATTATAATTTCAGCTTGGTAACTTCACACTATCTTCACAAAAATCGACACCAGCTAGACACACAGACAGACGGATTGCCAACAAAGTGGACATAAGGGTTCAGTTTTTTAATATTGCCAAACATTTTTGACTTTACCTGGAATCTGATATTTTTGTGTGGAGCTATTTTCAATTGTGCATCT
Organism: Dione juno; assembly: GCA_037127375.1. Lineage (NCBI taxonomy): Eukaryota > Metazoa > Arthropoda > Insecta > Lepidoptera > Nymphalidae > Dione > Dione juno. The sequence goes on along the minus strand of JAXRJS010000014.1, from coordinate 10,683,486 downwards.
TGGTTTTCGTACTATTTAACAATTCTAGCGCGGGTACCCGACGATTCTGTGATGAGCGAGGACCACCCGCCTCCCTTATGCATACGCCCATGATTATACCCTACCTATAATCGAATTATAAAAAACTTATAAACTCACATGTTTCTTCACAACCAAGTTTTTAACGCCTTCCATAACAAAAGATGAACCTTGTGAAACTAATTTCGAAAACATGGAAACTGTTTTAGTGCCTCCGCCCTCATATTGACCTTGACTTGACATTTTTGTGAATCCTCTGTAAAAAATATTATTTAATTATAGTTAAATATTTCAAATTATAAATAAATTTTATTATTAAAAAGGAGGAAAATGCAGGGGATTAAGCTTTTTATGTACTCCTTACAATAGTCTATATAAAAAATGTACTATACATTTGATACATTTCGTACATAAATACGAGTACAATATGTAGGAATGTTAAAATTATATTTTTAAAACTATTAAGAATACGACCGGCTGTTATTGAAATTCAGACCCAAAATGGCACCGCCTTAACCACGTGGGGGTGCTCCCAGTTCGTGACATACGAAAAAGGTATCATAAGAAAATTTATATCTGAGCTGATTGGATCAATACGGCTGTACTTTTCGTTACGCTCCATATAAGTCAGATCTTTGACTTTTGTACGATAATGAAAATATCTATCAGCCTTAAAAAAATATTGTTAAGTTACTTGGTCTTGCCACTGACATTTTTATAATTTTTAATAGTATATAGATTATAAAGTGGAATGTTCATATGTGTGATTATATCATCATCATCATAACAGCCGTTGTTCCGCCCACTGCCAGACATAGGCCTCCCCCAAGGATCTCCATGACGATCGGTCCCGCGCTACCCGCATCCAGTGGCTTCCGGCGACCTTGACAAAATCGTCGGCCCACCTATTAGGGGGCCTCCCACCGAACGTCGTCCAGTTAGTGGCCACCACTCAAAAAACTTTCCGCCCCATCGGCCATCGGTCTTCCTCGCCATGTGTCCTGCCCATTATCACTTCAGTTGCGCAATTCTTCGAGCAATGTCGGTAATTTTTGTTCTTCTACGGATGTGATCATTTCTGATTCTATCACGTAGAGAAATACCAAGCATTGCTCTCTCCATTGCACGCTGCGTGACCTTGAGCCTTTTAATGAGACACATAGTTAGCGGCCACATCTCGCTTCCGTAGGTCATCACTGGCAGCACACACTAGTCAAAGATTTTCGTCTTGAGACATTTTTGTAGTTTCCCGAATGCTGCCCATCCGAGCTCGATTCGACGAGAAATCTCTTTCTCGAAGTTAGACTTACCTAGCTGGACTGCTTGTCCCAGGTATATGTAGTGGCGCGGTGGTATCCTTTTGCGAGGATGTGATGTCGCAAAAGGAAACTGCGGAGACAGAGATCATGAATCCCTTCCCCGGCCGCAGAAGACACATCAGGCGCAGGAGAAGGGCGGACAATGCTCTTTTCCGGCCCCCTTGAATGGGTCCAGGGGCGAGGGACATGGGGAAGTCTCCGCCCCCTATTCGATGGACATGAGGTAGAGGCGGGCGCGTGTGTCGGCGCTCGCCTCTGAGGCGAGGCTTCGGGTAGTTGAACACCTTACTGAATGTGGATTCCCGCGGCCCTGCGCGCACGTGCGAGGAGACGCCGGGGTGGTTTTAATCGGTAGGAGTCCGGCACACCCCTCCGCCTTTCCCCAGGCGGAGGTCTTCCATGAGGATTTCCCCCCGTTAAAAAAAAAGGTGTACGTAGTGGTCAACAACCTCGAGTGTAGTGTTCCCAATATTGACTCAAGCAGGTATAATATGAGTGTTTAACATAATTTTAGTAAGGTTTACGCCGTTGACATTTATGCCGTATCTTTTCCAATCCAGAAGCTTAAAAATATCCTCCGACGCGGTAGTGAACAGTTCCGGAGAAATAACATGTCCCTGTCTCACACCGCGCTGTAGTTCGATAGGATTAGGACCGACATAGTGGCGTTTTCGTACAGATACCTTAACATTTCGATGTACCTGTAGTCTACTTGGCACCATTGGAGAGACTGCAGCACTGCCCAAGTCTCGATCGAATCAAAGGCATTCTCATAGTCCACGAACGCAAAGTGGCAAGTTAACCTCTTTGGACTTCTGTTTAATTTCCCGCAGCGTGTGAATGTGATCTATGGTGCTATAGCCTTTCCAGAAACCGGCTTGTTCGGGAGGTTGGAAGTCGTCAAATCTGCTGGTGAGACGATTCGTGATGATTCTTGAAAACAACTTGTAAACATGGCTCAAAATTGAGATTGGTCTATAGTTCTCTAAAAGAGTTTTATCATCCTTTTTGAAAAACAGAACAACCTGACCTTCACTCCATGCTTTCGGCGTTTTCCTTTCAAAAATGAAGGAATTAAAGAGGTTCTGGAGGACATTAAGTATTGGCCTGCCGCCCGCTCTCAGAAGTTCTGTAGTGATTCCGTCTCTACCTGGCGCCTTGTTGTTTTTAAGTTGTTCAAGAGCCATACTAATCTTAGACAGGTTGACGTCCGGGATATTTATCGGTGTAGTGTCGGGGAAGCTTGTCTCTGGGATCTTTAGCCAAGATATCAACTGGTGCCAGCGTGGAGTACAATTTTCAAAAGAAACTCTCTATCTCCCTCAAGATTTCAGATCTACTCGAAACAATGCTACTGTCGTCAGTTTTCAGCCTCGTCAGTTGGTTTTGCTCAATAGACAGATCTTTTGTGAACACTTAAGAGCCCTGGTTTCGCTCAATAGCCTCTTTGATACAATTTGTATTAAGCCGGCGATGGTCGCGTGTTAAGGACTTAGAGATCTGCCTATTTAGCTGTCTATAACGATTGGCATCTTCTGAGTCCTGTAGCTTCATCTCGCGTCTCTGTTCCATGAGTCGGAGAGTCTTGTCTGAGAGTTTCTTTATTTTGGTACGATGGATTTTGAAAAGCTTTGACCCTACTGTACGGATTGTATCCACCTTCTTGTTGTTAAAATCGTCCACATATACGCTGTTCTCAAGGGCTTCGAAGCGGTTTTGAAGTTCGGGTTGAAAGCTCTCTGGGTTTTGGATATGGGCGGGTACTGGTCGGAGCGTAGACTTTATCATTCGAGACCTTTCGAGCTTAATGTTAATATTCAATGTGCCTCGAACAAGTCGGTGATCGCTCCCTGTTTTAACATTATTGATCACAGAGACATCATTGAATATTTGCCTCTTTGTCGACATGTTAAAATCTATCTTGTTTTTGACATTATCATCCGGACTCATCCAGGTGCACTTCCGAAGTTGAGGTTTCCTGAAGAAGGAATTCATCATGTAGAGGCCCTCCTCCATGAAATCGATTAACATTTAGCCTCTGGCGTACTGTTGCCCAATTCCAAATTGTCCCATTCTTAACTCGTCGCCGCAACGTTTTCCCAACCTTGCGTTGAAGTCCCCATCACAACTGTATAGTGAGTTTTGTAGCTATGCATGGCTTTAGAAATATCCTCATACATAGCCTCCACTTTGTCATCTGGGTGTGCCGAGGTCGGAGCGTAAACCTGTATGACATTCAACAAATATCGTTTCGATAATCTGAGTATCAGGTACGCTACCCTATTCGACATACTTCCGACAGTAACCACTATGTTGACGAAGGTCTTGTGGACGATATACCCGACACCACCTAGGGACTGTTGATCGTCCTCCCGGTAATATAGCAAGTTACCGAAATTCAGGATTACCGTGTCCTCCTCCTCTCTTCGGACTTCAGATAGCCCAATAATATCCCAATGTAACTTACTTACAGCTTCTTCCAACTCTGCTAACTCTGCTTCGCGTCGGTCCTCAGTGTGCGCGTGTTATATGTTGCCAGGTCGAGTCGTCGTTAGTGGTAGCCGGATCATACCCGGTGATTCTTCGCACCCCTTGCTCCGCCGTTACCGTAGCTAGGGATAGCAGGGCTGTCGGGGACTGGGGGCCGTTTTTACATGTGCTTCCTCATGAGGGGTATTTGCCATAATCACCACGCTTGGCATACGGGTTGGCGATCGCAGTTTGGCCTAGATTTCAGGAAAAGCTGCTGCCCTTCACTTGCTGGCTGTATTCCCTTAGTCGCCTTTTACGACACCCACGTGACGAGATGGGGTGGTGCTATTCTAATCCGGCATCCACACGTAATTATATTATGTACATTATTTAGTTAAACGTAACAGTTTTCTAATAACAATACATCTTAGTAATATTATGGTTAAGGTTATATGTTGCCATATTGATTGATAAATAACCAGCCATCTCTGATCAACATTTTAAAATATGAAATGAAGGAAGCAAAGAATGTATACTTACTTCCATCGCTTCATATACAACATAGGCTTGATATCACAATTGGCAGCTAACAGTGCGCTTTCAAACTTTTTATATTCCTCTTCAGGTATTTGTGAAGTGCACAGATAATAAATTATAAAAAGGCGCATTTTGTCCTCTTCAGTGCCGGCGCTAGTGTCAGTTATTAAATCCATTACAGCTTTGCTTTCAATAGCAGTGCTTTTACTCATTATTTTTTCTTCTAATTCGAAAAATGAATCCAGTCGCCTTGATTTGATCGCGTTTAGGATTGCTGAAATAATTGTTATTATTATTATTACACAGTAGGCAGGTAATGCACCTATATTATTAAAAACTTAATTTTATATATAGCTTTTTGTTTCATGTAAAAGAGTAGAAACAGAATAGAATTATATTTCTCTATCAACATCAGAGATAAATATTTTGTACGATATTTAAAAGTGGAATTCATAAATAATAAAATGAATACGACGCCTTTCATCTTGTAAATCGTTACATGGGCGGGACAGGATCTCATGTAACGTATATATACTATAATAAAACAGTAAAGTTATGTTTGTACATTGAATATTATTATGTAAAATATATGTAGGGGGATATAAAAACACATTGAATACACAAATCAGGAAAAATATTAAATTTTTCGTCCCAACATATGTGACAATGTTTAAGACTGCTATATTCATATCATTTCCATTTGCTACACTAGCGACAATATTTTGCTATTTACAAGTGGACACTTTTCTAACTTGTCCCCTATACAAGACCATTTACTTCTTTCCATAAGCTTCTACCTTCCATTATGGAGGGATTTAAGATCATTTATGAAGTAATATGTGACGTTTTTTGTGTATAAACACTTACTTACTGTAATAAAATCTTTTGAAATAAAAATGATTTTGCAGAGTAATGAAAAATTGTACCTGTTGCAATAGTAGTGTGCATATCAATGAGTCTTTTCTTTTCCATTAATTGTGGCAAGGAGTTAACGGCGCTGGTTAATCTTTGGGTGTTATCACTAACCATGCTGAGAGCTATATCACTATCAGCATCTAAGCCCATTGATGTTTTTAGTTTTTTCATTTCTGCTTCGGAACTCCTGTAATGAATTAATACAATAGTTATTGTAAGGTTTTGTACACGTACACAAAAAAAAAATATTATTGACATGGGTCTTATTTTGTACAATAATGTTTGCGATGTACTTAATATAAAGAAAAAAATATTAGTGTTATGTTTGTAATTCTATTTTAAAATAAATTTATAATATGAAAGTTGAATTATCACAAAGTATATGCTGTCATGGCGAAGTAGTAAGCACTATCGTGTCTGCTTGAGAGGAATCGTCGGCGGCAAGGGCGTCCCCTGCGGGACTCGAGCCTCGGCTTGCGGCCGACGAGCGGGACCATTGAACCATTGTGGGTTCAATCACAACTCTAGGATATTTATTTTGCTTTCATTTCCAACTACTTTGGTAAAACACAGTGCGGCGTTTGGTTACATTTCGAAGTCGAGAGTAAAGCGGTGAACAGAGTGTTTTGACACTAGATTCTCTATAGCTATCCTGCTATCGAAAGTTAAAATATAAGAATTATAGTACAGAGATACTGATTTTTTAAATTTATTCATGTGGATTTAAGTTCTCTTTGCCTACCCTATTATTAAGGGGTACACCGGGAAGCTGTGTTAAGCTGTGTGCGGGTAGCAAATTACTCACTTATGTAATTACCGCAATAAGCGTAGAATGTAAATTCATAATTACAGTAACAGTGACAGGTGAATATACCAGTAGTTCATAAATATTTAAGCTAGCAGAACAGACAACATTTATTATAAGTAATTTTTAAATGATAATATTAAAAAAATATCGATCACGCACCGAGGGTTCCGTATGAATTTCATTATTGTAGGTTTTCCGATGAGGAAAATACAACTTATAAAAATGGACAAACTTAAATTTGCGGTCGCATCCACTTATTTTGTATGAAATGAATAATATTAATTTGTAATAGTTTTTTTTTATTAGATATCTATAAATATCCAATTTTTGGTAATAACTTAGACATTTCATAACTCTAGGTCAATGGGACCCTGTACCGTGTAGTATTAGCTACGCGGCGATTTTCATACAAAATGCAAAAAAATTAAGCATAGACGCTCATATCTTTTGATTGTGTTAACTTAGAATTTTAAAATTTTACTGTTTTCTAAGTACCATAAATCTGGATATTATAATTAATTTCAGCTTGATAGTACCACGCGATTTGGTCTTGACAAACGGACAGACAGACAGACAGACCTATAAGGATCACCTTGTTGTCCGCTTCAGTTCTTTTTGAGGTACGAAATCTTAAAAACAAGCACTTGTTTAAAAAATCTGACACAACTTTCTATTACATCTACTTATCCAAAAAGTGGAAATTAAACTTGTAAAGATACTAATACAATTGCATCCAGCATTGTTTTAAAACATGTCTCAACTCAATTAAAAATTTCAAATATTTTTTTTTTCAAATGATTTAAGTGTCCAAAAAAATTATTAAAATTTTACATTTTTAAATGTCGCGCGTGTTTAACGGTTGGCCTTGTAAACCAATGCACTGTGATTGATAATTGGTAATACTAAAAGAGTTTGCGTTGATCAGTTAACGCTTGGTTTACAAGATTATATCAAAACATATCATGGCTGCTTTTGAAGTTTTGATATAAGCTTGAATATTAATATTATTATTTTATGAACTAACTCTGACATTTTTCTGAATGCTTATTACCCAAGTTATCTCAATAAAATATTTTTGCACTTTTTGTGCAAGCAACTAAGTAAAATTTGCAATTGTTAGTTACCTATATTTGTCTAGATCTTCTTGTATTGCTTCTGCTACAGTAGGAAAAGGACTGCCTTTATGTTCGGCCCATAAAGGATCTTTGTAATCCAAATCACATACCCTCGTTTTGGTTTTCTGTTCAGGAATTACTGGTCCAGAATTCTCTGGTACAACTGCTCTAAAATAATAATAATAATTGTTTGTAATTACATCAAAATAATATTCTGATGATGCACAATTCTGTACTTTTTGAATATTATAGTAAATACTACTCCTGTAATATCTCCTATATAAAATAATGTAGTATATCTTTGATTTATAAATTTTAATGGTCTTCTTAGGACTAGTAAGTATCCATAGACCTTGGTAACAAATACATGGAGATATCATTTTATACAATATGGCATACCTGTTTAAGGACAAATCCAAAACATCATGAGCCAAAGCCTGGTATGTCCAAGTGTGATGTAGTGGTGTTGCCATATCCACATTTCTATCAAGCAATATCAGCATTGGTCGAGTGAAGCTAAATGATCCAGCTTGTCCATGGAACAAGTTGTTCCTTGCATCCCATAGATTCTCTCTTAACTTTTTATCGAGTTTCTTTGCAACCATTTCTGCTGCATTGCCTTTACTGCATCTTATTATTGGGACATTACCTAAATGTAACATTTGTTACTTAGCAATTATCTATATATAAATCTGTACATATTGTTCTTAAAATTTTTATCTTACTATGCAGACCTAGCAATATATTTATAGTTGTTATACACCTACATATACATAATATACTTATTTAAACTTTAAAATAATCTTATATAGTGTATTCTATAGTTTATAATATGAATGTTTGTGTAAAGTTTTATTTGTATGACATGTGACACATTCTAAGTATACACCAAAATAGCTGTACCAAAAGGTTTTAGGTACAGTGGATGACATTGAAAAGTTTAATATAATGTCATATAGCCTATAGCCTTCCTTGATAATGGATAATGGATATCCCCATAGCACTTTTCACTTTGCCCCCATAGTTTCTAATATTAGTTTATAATATAGTATAGAAAAGTAAAAATTAAAGATGTTAGTATTCTTTATCTGTACATAGTAAAAAAGCCTAATTACTGCATAATGTATGCCTAAATCTTTCTTTTATATTATCAACTTAAAATATGGTTTTCACTATAGGCAGGGTTGTCCAAAAAGAAGACTCACATGTATAAAACATTAATATTATGAGATAAAATAGATTGAAGTGGAGAATATCAAATATTTATATTTATATATTATAATAAATATATTCTTGTGTGATTTCCTGCTAAAAGGAGAAATAACGAAATAGACAGTTATTTACATCACATACCAAGTGTAACAAAAACTGAGAAGAGACTTTCAACTATTTCATCCATTATAGCCTCCATTTCTGTGTCCTTAGTATCTCCTTTGTTTATTGCTAAAAAATTAATACATTTTTTGTGATGTGATTTTGAAAATTTGAATTAATTAACAATTTTTTAAACATATAATTATATCAAATATATCAACATAACATGCAATTAATTTCTTAATTTAAAAAAAAAATATACCATAATATGTTAAGGAGTCAGACTGTTGGTGTTTCATAATAAATAAATCATCTTCTAAGCATATAAAATTAAGGTACTGGTCAAATATTCTGTGAATGCTCATTACAGAATTTGACTGAATAGCTGATGCTGCTAGATCTTCTAATTTTTGTCTTGTTATTGGTGATATAAAGTTGAGATGATATTGGTCATATATGCCATTATCCAGGTCTTGACATATTCTACCCAAGTTTTCCTCTGAAGGAGCACAGAAGTAAACTGCTGGTACTTCAGGTATGGAGTCTCGATCTGAGTGTAACTGCCTATAAAGATCAGAAAATAAGCATGATCACTTAGTAATTGATCATTAAAATTAATAAAATTTAAGATAATCAGAAAATTTAGACATACACATGAAGAGTCACCCCCAATTCTCTTAATTCTTTTATTGATATTAGTGGTGAAATAATATCTTGGCCAACTCTGTCATAGACCAGTACTTTCCATGATGGTTCATTTGCTACAGCCTTTGTCAGTGGTTGATTTAAGTTAAGCATCTGCTTAAGTGCGTCTGGAACGTATAAAACATCATAAACATAGTATTTTTAACACATTTAAAATATGATTTCTTTTTGAACATGTTTTACAATTAATAACTTTATCTTGAATCTATTTTGTTTAAATTTTATATATTGAAATTAAATAGTACTATATAATTAAAAAGAATACAAGAACAGTGTTTTTATTGCAGAATTGAAGTGCAAAAGTTTACATTTATACACTTACTAAGTTGGCGTTCACGTAACGTAGTCATTATGCTTGATGATAGAAACTGCCATCAAATATTAGATTTTGTGTAACAGTAATTACGTTCTAAATTTTTTACTTGTAATTTTAGTATTAATTACAATATTTAAACATTTTATCAATTCACAACTGTCAAACTGACATTACTAAGAGTTGAAATTTCGACAGCCGACACGTCGGCCCTGTGACATCGAGCAACACAGCTCGGGTACACGTACGATTTTATTCATAGCCTATATGTGTAAATTATGTAAATTATAAGTACTTTTTTTCATCTTTATTGATTTATGATTTATTTTAAAAAAATTAGTTGAAATAGGTGTATCCAAATATTGTAGCCTATATATATAGGATAAAAAATGAAACCAAATATTAGTAATTTAATAACACTTTATTACTTTTTGTTGTGTCCTCCAATTGTTTAATATCTAATAAAAGTTTAATTAATATTTATTTTGTCAATTCATTAGAAAGATTAATTTAACAAAATTGGATTGTAATTTCAAACATATCTAAAAATGAAAACTAATTTAAATCCAATGCACTAAAGAGTATTGTAAACTTTATATCAACTTTACAATGCTAATCACCCCAAAATAGATTTCTACAACTTTTTATTTAATTTCAATAAAATTCGAAACAAGTCTTCCATCAATTTTGTAAAGGAATATATATTTTTTCCGTTTTTCACCCCCTTAGGTATAAAATTACAAAATATCCTTTCTTATCGAAAGCCTAGGTTATCGAAACGTCTCCAAGTTTCACTTTTCTACTAACAGCAGTATAGGTTGTGTATCCATCAGTGTCATTTTATACGTATAGAAGACATAATTATACAATAATTCTTTTGTATTTTTTATTTCTATTCATTAGTCGAACTCGCGAACCGAGAGTTCCGTTTTAGTTTGTGTGATAGGTCGGTGGGATGTACAACTTATAAACTTAGATAAATTACTTTTGTTCTGTGATACTTACTTAACGTATCTATACATTTCCAATTTTCACATTTTTTATGTTGCTTATATATACAGTAACATCTCACTTCTTGTAATATTCCAGATATTTCCAGATCAACGAGAATTTCATATTTCATACAATATACGGTAAAAAATAAATTAAATAAATCAACAGACATTTTTAGTTAGTTCATAACATAACAAATATAAAATAAGCTTTCAAGAATAATATATATATATATATATATATATATATATATATATATATATATATATATATATATATATATATATATATATATATATATATGTATATGTATATGTATATATATATATATATATATATATATATATATATATATATATATATATATATATATATATATATATATATATGTATATGTATATATATATATATATATATATATATATATATATATATATATATATATATATATATATATATATATATATATGTATATGTATATGTATATATATATATATATATATATATATATATATATATATATATATATATATATATATATATATATATATATATATATATATATATATATATATATATATATATATATATATATATATATATATATATATATCACAATAGATCCGATGATTTAGAAGGAGAAAGCCTTAAGGTCGATAGGTGGTGGAAACATGAGGCGTTTGAGTATTGGCACCTTGGCAGTGCGCGTGCGGTGGTGAAAGGTGCTATATCAATGTTTGGAGTGAACGCAATACGGACCGCCATGACTGTCTTTACGCGAATATTTTTTTTTTGTGCTATACTTGTGAATGGTTAGTTCATATTTTTTTGTGTTATATATTTTTGTGATATTATTTTTCATATAATTTATACTGATCTTGTGTTACGATTGTTAATATTTAGTTAGGCCGTAATTGTTATGCAAGAGAGTCGGTGCAGGTATTATTTTAATGATTCTTTTTAAGTAAGCGGTTATTAACGTAACAGTTATAACAAAATACAGTGAAAGCTATTCAAATATTATTATATATAAGTGTGTAGACGTAAGCTATAATAGAAAGCAAAAACATTAACTTAGCAGTTCGCGAAAGTATTTTTAAATGGATGTACCTACAAAGTTTTAATATTTGATGTGTAATATATTAGAAAGTGTCGAGTAGTATGTAATATTTATAGATTTTCAATTACTACTCGACACGTCCTTTCTTTCACTTGACATTGAAACGTGACCAGTTATCACAAAGAATAAGTATTGTTATTTCTTTTAAATAATAATCAATTACGTATATTAATGTAGCAATGATTTTATTATACAAGTTAATTGAGACAGAAAAAAATCATTTTTTTTTAAATCTAAAATTTTTAAATATTTTTAGTAAGTACGTACACGCCCTGTATATGTTTAAGAGACTACCCTCAAAAGAAATAATTTGAATCTTATACTATTCCTATAATCATAAGTAATATTTGAATTAATTGACAACGATAAAATGTGTACCTATTTAAATTACCTATTAAATAAGGTTCGTAAAAAACAGCCTGTGTACGTTCAAAAACTTTTTGCCTTGATGTAAATGTTATAGTAAACTGGTGTTCCGACAGGTTTATTGAGTATGTGCAGTTGCTTGCATTCATGACATTTTTTATAACTTACAAGCTCTTGGCACCCTTGCATCACTTGTGAACGTACAATTCGTGCTTCACCAATTATTGACGCCATAATGACACAGATAGCCATTGTCTGACTGTAAACGCGCTGCGTGTGTTTTACAGGTTCAACCTTCCTAATATTCAAAGTATCAATTATTTCAAAATGTGACAATGCTACACCTAAAATTAGGAAATGAAGATATATTTGATCAAATGTGCGCCAAAAAGAATCAAAATGAAGAATTACAAAATAAATGAATAGAATAACAAAATACAATTAATTGAAGAATAAAAAAGCTATTTAATAGCTAGCTAGGCTATTTAATAGCGTTTTCAATCGCAGTCATAGAATTATTTTTTTAATTCTATTGACATTCTCACAACAAAAAATTCACATTCCAGTCGAGTACAGTGGATGCATATAAAACAGTTACAAGGCTCGACAATATTTAAATAAATATATTGTGGGTAAAAATATTTCTATAAATGAGTATTTAGTAGTTCAACATACGTTCTGTTTAATAATTATTGTATTTTTGAAGTGTTCTAGTGACATTATTAGGAATGTGCTGTCTTAGAACACGTCGGAAGTCTTGATGAAGTTGGGCTCAATTCGAAAATGCTATGTAAAAAGTAATTGTGCGTTGAACTTGTTTACAGTATAGGCCATTCGTGACCCTTATTGGGTCGGGAGCCATGGGTATTAGTCCCAACTTCTAACTAAATACGGAACTGCGAATATGTAATTTACATATTTATTTAAATATATATGAAAGTTGATAAGAAAAAAACTTAAGCCGGTATTATATTTTGATCAATTTAAAATGGAAAACTATAATTCTAAATTAAGCACTTTAAACGGTTCGTACTTAAACATAAGCTTTAACATTTCTATTAGAAATACATATTGAAAATAAAAGTAGAACAAAATATAAAATTTATGTAAATACCTTCACATTTAGTACGAATTACAATTTTAAATTACGAGTTCATTCTTTTTTGTAGTAGGTAAATAAATAACAAATATTTTTCACGATAGTCAATTGCCTTATGTTTATAGGAAACGAAACTACTATTGTATGCTATAATTGTTATCTAACATTGACATATTCGTTTTGCCTGATCTTACATAATACGACTGTTCACATTTTACAATCAAATGTTTATTTTGATTACGTAAATAGTCAATAATATGCCATATAATCATAATATGCCATATAATATTATAATTTATGGTAGTTTGGATTAAACACGTTTTTCTATTATCTGAATAAATTAAGTTCAATTTAAAAAATAGAAAGTTCAATTTAAAATTGTTACGATCATAATCTTATGTTTTCTTAATAGGTATAATACAAGAGGTCACGGGTCACCCGTATTTTTAAACATCTACTAAACTACTAAACAGAATTTCAATGTGTATTGGTTATCGGTTTAGATAATTAGAGCTATTCTAATAAATGTATTTTTAACATGATAATTATATTAAGTAACTAGCGACCCGCTAGCGGCTTCGCCCGCTTAAGTTAGCTAGATCGCGTTTGTTCCAAAGTTTTATACCTACGTCAGAATGCAATTCTTCGATTTTCTCGTCGTCTATTTTGTATCACTCTTGTCTATTATTAAACATCATGATCAATGTACCTATATGTTTCTTGCATGTATATATTAAAATGTAAATGTATAAGTAATTAACATTTAGTCTAAGCAGATTATGTTCTAGCTTTTCTATCATAGCCTAAATAATACAATATCCACTTCCCACACCTGAAATTTATAATTCAAATCATACCAACACTATTATTTTTTTTTATTTATTAATTTTTTTTATTTAAAAGAAGTAAATGGAATATTTTTTATTTTTAAATACACCGCGTTCTTCGCGTTCTAGTTCTAATTCTAGTCCTGACAAATGTACTACTACTATTTTCTATTTCAAACATCGCCAATGTTTAAAATAAAATTATACTAAAAAAACGTTTTTTGAACTTAAATAATGCTCATATTACAAAGACATTAAGTAATTTATTCGACAAAATCTATTACATATAATTTAGCTTCACTTGCTAGAAATCGACGTAATCTAAATATATCTAATTTTTTTTCTACGGAAACCTAATTGTTGAATTAGGTCAAAATGCTGTCGTCCTGACGTTTAGGCTGGTGCAGATTTTGACGGGGCATGGTTGCTTCGGCAAATACTTTCACCAGATTGCAGGTCGGGAGATGTCGCCAGCGTGCCACGAGTGTGGTGCCTCGGAGTGTCGATTCGGAGGCCTGAATGCCCCGCTTGGTCTCAGCAACGCCACGCCTTGATGGCTGCAGTTGGAAGAGACTTCTCACTCTGTAGTGTGGTGGGGACCATGCTGAAGAGTGAAAGGAACTGATCTGCAGTAGTCTCCTTCTGCGAATCAGTTATCGCACGGAAGGAGGCCGCGGAGCGAGCGCGTGAGTTAAGCGCAAACGCAGATCCGCTCCGCCGCCGCAGACTAGGGGGTGGGAGAAAGCGGTACGCGCATCTCCAACCCCCCTCACGATCCTGGAAGTCATCGAGGCTGCAGGTGCCCTGGAAAAAACTCTGGGGGTGCCCCAAGGCGATGGTGGCCTACAATAGGTGGGCCTTCTACCGAGGCGCTGTGGTGGCGTGCGCGAACGATCCTACAGCGTCTCATATAGGTGAAGAGGGTTTCCGCTGGGTTTTAGTGGGTAGTGTCAAGTTTCGATGAGTCCCACAGTACCATCAGTTTGTTGGAGATATTTCTCCTACACATGGATGGTCTGCGTAAAAGCATTTCCCAGCGACAAAAAAAAATGGTCAAAATGCTGTTAAGCTGTTAAAATTTATTAATTCTTTAGTAGATACCAGTAATCAAAGTAATTCGACTTTATAGGTAATAATTTTTTTTTAAGAAAACTGTTGCAATGTTCATTTCGTTGCAATGCAATTCATTAATTTTAATTTTTTTTGCCAATAGCTTTTACGTGATTCGCGAATAAATAAACAAACATACTGACAAAAATCCACTGCATCGTTTTTAAGCTTATATTTCCTTACAATATATAATTCGATCCATTAATACATTTAGAAAATCTATAATGAACATTGACTTTTCTATACGTTAATACTACGTCAATTTCATCTATGGTCTGTAGATGTATTTAAGATATATCAACATTAATACAAATAAAAATATCCCGCCAGCGTAATGCAGAAATTTTATTTCAATGAATAACGATATGTGTTGACAGATATTATAAAATATTACTATAAATTTTTAAACACAATATTGGTTTTCGAAAATGAAACTAAGTTACCTATCAATAGATGGCATTCTATCAAATACTACTAAATTACCTTCTGATCGTTAAATGTCACTATAATAATTGTAAATAAAATGATTTGTAACTATTACTGTGATATCTAGCTAGACTGTGGAAATAATTTTGCTTTTATGTTTAAATTTAAAAAAACTTTTGCCATTTGCCTAGGTGAGAATGGAATAAAATTACCTTTACTTGTAAGTAATCGACGTAATTTAACCACCTCTGTTTTTATTTCTCGTTCGACGTTTGTATTGCACATCAGGATAAAAACTCTCCTATATATATTATGTAAGCCTATGAACTATTAGCATGCCAAATCTAACTCACTTCTCTTCAGTAATTTAATTTTATAAATTTTTCATTTATTTTCCGGGAACAGCATGGAATACCGGGATAAAAAAGTAATAATGTATGCAGGTCGGGACTGTAACCTATTACTATGCAAAAATTAATTAATTTCTGTCTAGTAGTTTTTGCGTGATTAGAAGACAAATAAACAGACAGATAGACAGAAAGACAGACAGACAAAAATCCTGCTGAGTCGATTTTTAGGTTCTATTATCGATATATTAACCCAATCATTTTTTTTTGAAATATTTAATGTACCGAATTGACTTTCCTATCCTTTTATTATATATATAGATAATAATAGTTTTAATTCATGATCCTAAATTATGGTTTAAAAGATAATAACAAAAACTAACAAAGATCTAAATAGATCTGTAAATCATCACATAAAGTTTCGAAACAAGTATAATATTTTTAAATAATTTATAAAAATAAAGGTTGACTTACAACATAATATAATATAATATATCCAAATTTATTAAATGTCAAGGTTTCACTTTGATTTTACGGAAATCTATGAAACGATATGTATAAATTTACATGCATGACATACCTATCAAGTGTTCATAAGAGCTTTATGAGCTATGTATACGTACGATACGTACGTACTTTTCTTGTGATTTATTTAGTTTGTATTATATTCTATATATAAAATAACCCAAAAAAATGTTAGCTTTTATAGTTCATTCATCTCCTATATTTAATAGGGTAGGCAGAAATAACCTAGTTTCAAAATACTACGTGTTCTTCTTTCTATTGAGCACTTTCAATTTCAGACTTTACTAAAAACTGATGAAGCAACATGTGAAATATCGATAATTAATATATTACGAGTGCGATGTTTCACTTTAAGTTAGGCAACTATTGATAAGTTAAACGTTAATTCTAGTTCTCCTTGGGGACGAGGCTCTAACTGGTTTGTGAACTGAATAATATACGCACTCGGAATTTGTAATTCCGCACAATTACATACATCGTAAGTTTGGAAACCAGTCGACAGTAAGTAATATATCAACGAGTAGAGGAAACATCCATTATGAGATCTTAAATTGCGATCATGTGAATGAGAACATTTAAGATAGCGTGAAGTATGGCGTGGCCATTATAAAATGTTGGAATTTATAAGAAATTAACGAATCTCAATTGTTTTCTTAAAAAATTAAAAACCGATATAGTCAAATTACTTTGATTACTTGTAGATATTTACTAAATATAATGACTTAATTTTACACGGTAATAGCTTAAAGGTACTTATTAAACTATATATAGAACAGTTGTCGGACGACGACAGTGGTGTTTAACGTAGTTTCCGTAGGTGAAGCTCAATTATGTAAAAGGTTTTGTCGAATAAATCGCCTATCTTTCTACCTAATGTGATTATTATTTAAATGATTCAAATAATGTTTTTTTGTGTAGTATTAATATTATATTAAACGTTGGCAATGCTAAGTAAGTTGCAATAGAAAGTAGGGTGTACATTTGTCAGGACTAGCCAAAAAATGGCGTTTTGATTTGGATTATAAATTTCAATTGCGGGAAGTGGATATTGTATTTTTTACGCTACTATTTTACGATACGCTATAATGTAATAAACTAGAAAATAATCTGCTTACAGATGGTATTGTTATGCATATAAAATGATCATTTTAATAATTTATATATACATTTTTTTATGCAAGAAACATAAAGGTATATCGTGTGTATGATTTTTAATAACCGATCTCAGATTTTTAACGATCACTGTGATTCGAAATCGAAATATATAAATCCGAGAGAATTGAAGAATCGCAATGTGAAATTTCCAATGCAACGCGATTTAGTTTACTTAACCAGGCGTAGCCGCGAGCAGGTCGCTAGTTGCAAGTAAAATTTACTAAAATGTTGCTAGCAATATATGTATTATCTTCAAAGATATTAACAATTTGCTTAGTTCAGATGTTTAATTTAGGGTGTATTTTCCCTGAAAATTTAATACAAAAGTCAGCAGTTAGCACTCCGTCGTACGTAAGTGCTGATAACGTATTATTGTTGTAAGGTACGGTTTAGATGTGTAAGCATTTCCATAACACTGCCCAAGATGATTTGGTACTTTGCGATTTAGAGTGCGTAACTTGGATTGTCCCTTTCCTCTTTACTTTGCTTTACTTTGCTTTTATAATAATTTGCCTTTATATATCTACAAATAAATAAGATTAATTTGAGTAGTTGGTATATTTCATTTTTGCTTTTTCTACTTAAAAGTGTAAAATATTTTCATGTCATATTATTTTAGTAAAGGATGCAAAGAATTATTAATTTGATAAAATAAATAAGAGTAAGTACTATGAGGTTCTATTTTCGAAGCTAATTGGAAAGAATAATAAATAGTTCGGTTGAACGAGTTAAGCTCATAATTCACATTAATTATTTCAATATAACCCCTACGTTCAGGTTTATCTTCGGCTCTCATGTCTCATAGGCATGTGCCATACAAAACTCTTATATTCAGTGAGTACGGGGGCGAAGTAAATATTAGTTGCATGTAATGCTCAGATGGGTGTTCATCTGGTAATATTTATTCTACGAGTACAGGATATAATAATGTCATGAACACAAACAAGTCATTGTTAAATACAAGCGATTTTAATAAGACCTCAATAAGACCCTAAGACCTGAATTTTTAATACCCTATTTCATACAAAAATGTCATCACGTTAATATATATTTTTTGTTTTATTAATACATAATGCTTACTTTAATAAGGCTTAAGGGGAAATTATTATTTTCATTTCTTATTTCCAGTTAATTGCCAGAAAGAAAAGGAAGAGGAATTCGTTTGTCCCCAAGGTCCTCATGGCAACGGCAATTTTGCTGATCCGGCCACTTGCCGGCGCTTCTACCAAGTGAGTCTAGTCTACCGTTCTACCGTTCATTAAAGTTTACAGTGATTAAAAATTTTAAATTAAAAAAGTTTAGTTTTACTAAAAGCGACTTTAAAAAAACATTTTTTTTATTTTAATGAACTCTTATAAAATATATATATATATATATATATATATATATATATATATATATATATATATATATATATATATATATATATATATATATATATATATATATATATATATATATATATATATATATATATATAGATAGATAGGTACTTTTTAAAGTAGGAAGTATATAGTATCAGCTGAATATACATTTTAATATTCTAGATTTACCGGTTTTAAATCGCAAGGTTACTGGATTCTTATTGACTATAAGAATTTAATATGTATAAAGCTGCACTTATAATATTTTGAGTTTTGACGTTAATAGAATCATTTTATGACTTTGAATCGTCGATATGCATGTCTAATGTCTTTTTTACTTGACTAGCAACAAAACATGTGTAATATATTATAAATAGAATTGATAAAATTTACTGAATATTTTAATTATAAATCTAAGCATGATAATGTAACAATAATAGAAAATTCTAATAATATATTACACATAATTATATGTAACAGGTAGACTCGTCAAGACACAAATATATTTTTATATTTTTGTGAATTGTTAACGTTTCTGCCCATAATCATTGCCAATGATTTATTCAAAAACTCTTGTTAAGCTTATATTTTATTACTTACTTCTAGAATACATGTTATGAAAATGCGCTAATATAAAACAAAAAGAAAACATAAACCAACTTATAAGTGATTCCCAACAACATTTCTTAAATTAATTATTTTATTTTAGTGTGTAGACGGATATCCTTACATGAACAGATGCCCTTCTGGATTGTACTTTGACGATATCAGCAAGTACTGCACTTTCAAAGCTGAGGCAAGATGTGGTCCTATAGCGAGTAGTAAGTTTAACTTTTTTACTTATTACTATAGAATATGAATGCTGTCGTGGCGCAGATGCATAGCGTCTGCTTGTAAACACGACGGCTTGTGGGTTCGATTCCCACTCGGTGAGAATGAATTATTTCCAATGCAATGCTTCGAAGGGTGGAAAATGGGGAACGGAGTGTCTTAACACTAGGTTCCTTCTACCTACGGTTCCCTCTACCTACCCTGCTATGTGCGGGATACATCGTGAAGCCTACAGAAGGAGAAATAATATAGAATATTCCATAGCACGAATATATATGCATTTATTTAATATATTTTATGTTATACATATTTTTCACATAACATTTTTATTGTGAAGGAAAGTGGATTGCATGTTTTTCCTTACATGCATATTTGAACGCTTTGTCTAAAGAGATAATTTTCAAAATTCAACTTATTCAAAAGTTTATAAAATAAAGCAATAGAAGTTTTCTATTGTTTAATAAAAACATACAAAGTATAAAGCATCAGCTTATATGTTGATTTACTTTAGTCTCACTTAAAATTAATTTAATTGTATCAACATAGAACTTCACGCCAATTACCAAAGTTAAAACTACATTAGTGGGCGTACCCGGTGTGTACTGTGTAGTGTACTCGTATACCCGCATGGCGCAGTGATAGCTTTATTCCCGTACACACAAATGTACCGACTACAGAGACAGCGTACCGTGTCACGAAACAAGAGAGGCGAGACAAGCGGGATGGCACGGATGCCAAACATACAACTGCGAATGCCTGCTCACACACTACGTCTGTTTGCCGACGGGACATGCACTCCACCTATGTAGTATGTACATAGCCTCCGTTGCGATCTTGGAACGATTGTTTGAATAGCTTCGTGATCACGACTTTAATAAATATTGAAATAGAAAATGGTTTTCCATCTCCGACTCCAGTGAGAATAGGACGCTCACTTGAAAACTTTTAGAATAGAGTTTGACAGATTAAAAAGACTTTATATTTATTTAAATTTTATCAGAAATAATATTGCACAAACGACGATCCAATGACGTTAATGTTATTTCTCACAATATAAAGTTTTAATGTCTGAACTTATAGTGGTCTAAGCGTTCGCTGCGCTAAAGCCTGAAACAATTCTCAGATTTAAATCTTCCACCGTACTGGAAATTACGTGAATTAAAAAGTTTATTTCAAAAAATTTGCTTATAATTTACCTACTGCTTTATGTCTGTGGATTATTTTGTATTATCTTAAGATCTTTTATTGTTTATATGTAGTATGTTTAAGTAAATGTTTTATTTGAGTTAGGTATATCCTAAGATCTACTTACATAGAGTCGAAGCTGATAAAGCCGAAGCATAGAAAAATGTGCCCACGTAAACATACCTGATACTTGAAAGTAATTTTATTTCGTATTATATGATTAATTTTGTATTATTTTAGCGCCAGCTCCTATAACAGAAGCACCTCAAGATCTGGCGACGAAGTGTGATACGGCAGAATGTCAGTTGCCATACTGTTTTTGTTCAAAGGATGGCACACTCATACCAGGCGGTCTGGACCCGGAGGACGTAAGTCTTAGAACAATAATGTCATTGTCCTTGCTCTGAGCTCGTTAATTGAGTTACAACTAGATATTCCAGTGCTCGTGGATTTGTTGAAACTAGAATATGGGAATGGGTTCTCTCATATTATTACTGCTAAAATAACTCATTACTCGATTTTAGTATGAGGGTATTCCCATTGTACAATCACGATGCCCATTTTATATACACTAATTCATTAATAAATGTTAGTAAATTTAGCTTTAAGCTCATTATCATTATCTATAATTATAATATACACAACAAATGCATAAATTTTATCTTTGAAAAGTGATACGACAAGAAAATATGTCAATAGAATGATCTACATATCACATATACCTAAAGTTGTAGCGAACAGTTTCGAGTGTAACATTGTCATATAAGCAAGTTGAACCCGAAGGACGCAAGACTTTGAACAAATATCATTGTGCTTGCGGAGGCACGTTAATTGAATTGCAGTACTTCCAGTGCTAGATTTGCTAACATTGGAACTGGAGTGCTGGCTTTCATATAGTTTCTACTTTATTAAATAGTAATAGAGTACGAATATATATGTTATAAAAACATTATAAAACATTTTTATTGCTTTATTTAATATCTTTCTGCTCTTAGAGCGCTTTATTATTTTACATAACTAAGTCGTTGTCCAATGAAATGGAAGGTACGTCTATAATATTTTAAGAGCCACAGTTTCGCTTAATAAAAACAGTGTTTTAAATCTGTAATTAACTTATCTATTAATTTTAAGCGATATGTAATGCATCGCTTAGAATTTTATTTATATAATTTTGACAAGGTGGCGATCCAGCGTGTCGATGACACATACCTATAGTGCGAAGTAGCTTTATAGTATCTCATGTTTTTTTCTGTTTGTATTAATTTTCATAATGGAGCAGTAAATATGACGTATACTCTGCAACTCTGCAGTTGCCTGTTACCGTTACGGATTACCCTTGGTTAATCTTGATAAATAAATAAATAGATATCTGGCGCATCCTAGGGGAGGCCTATGTCAAGCAGTGGACAAAAATGGGCTGATTTGATTAAATAAATAAATAATAAATAACAACTTATAATTAACTAACATAGTTCACAAACAATACAATATTACAAACCAAAAAAATATTCGTTAACATTGTCTTTTTAACAAATATAAATACGACGTGACCTCGACGTCTCACCGGCATTTTTCCTCACTAAAAATTTACTTAATTCATAAGTTCCTTACGTTACTACGAATATTTGGTTTCTATGTAGCCGATTTGTGAGTTATTAATTTTTATGTTCTTGGTCAGAATGACTGTTTTTTTCTTCACCTGCTATATATACCTATATACCTCCTCTCCTACTCCTCGGCGTTAAGTAAACTAATATGCCAAAAATAAGTGTATGAGGTACGGATTCAGAAGAGCTCTCAAACAGACAAAAATATGTAATAAATTTCGTGATTTTAAGACACATTTAAATATATCATTTGAGCCTGACTGAAATAAATGTAAGACTGAAAATTAATGGGATTATATTTTCATGAGAACGTTAATCGAATTGCAACTACAGAAAATTATTATACAGACAATAATTTTATTATTGTGAATGCAAAAGCAATTGTATAATATATTGCAAATGTTTTCATTGTTATATTGCAAAGAAATACAGTATAGCGGAGATGCGCGATTAAATATTGTTATTGTCTATAATTAAATGCGTTGTAAATTAATATCAATAAAAACAAATAGCAATTCAAATTTCACAAAACAAATAAGTTCATTTAAATTGCTGCATATAATATTGTTTTAAAAATAAAATTATAGATATGGAATTGAACGAAATTGAAATGAAATTAATTATCTACACCGTTTTACTTATATTTTTTTAGCTCCACGCTTTATCCCGCGCTTAGAAGGCTAGAGAGTGCTTTGTGTTAAACCACTCTTTTCGCCGCTTTCCAAGTGGCGGAACTCGACGCCGCACTTTCTACGATCCGAGTAGGGAAATGAAAATAACTCGCTACTTCAAATGACTTACCTATATTAAAATATTATAAAAAATATTTTATATGTTATGTTATGTAAAATATTATAAAAAATATTTTATATGTTAACGTATATCACGATTTTAGTTTAACATTATGTTTAAATATATCATCTCTGTTCTTAATATTAATAACTCCTTTTTATTCCAGACGCCGCAAATGATAATGCTCACATTTGATGGCGCTGTTAATTTGAACAACTTTGACTTGTACAAGAAAGTTTTTAATGGGAAATTACGTAATCCAAACGGCTGCCCAATTCGGGGCACTTTCTTCTTATCTCACGAGTACAGGTTAGTATGTAATATTTCACTAGTATTAAACTTTGCGGTATTTAAAGTAGCCTACTAAAATATTTATAGTAAGGATTTTAAATTAATTATCTTTGAATGGTGCAGTTAGCCATATTTGTCTTGAAAATGTTCACAATAATGAAAATAATAACCGACTTAGGTACTGTCATCCGATTATACTTCAATCGAAGCTAAGATGGAATAAACTATTGAATTTAGTTTCCGTTTCAATTTAGTTGTGGTTATTTAAAGCTTATTAAATTATTAATCTTGTTGAATTCCTAAAATTATACGGTACAAGTTTAGCTAATAACTTTGTGGCATCGTTCTGCTATCACTTCTCGATATTAAAATAGTTTTTATTTATTAACAATTTAGAGCATTTTTTATTAAAAACTCTGGCAGAAAAGGTGTCATATTGACGTTGTATAAAACTTAAGCCGTAAGCTTTTTGTGTGCGACGCGTGTAAAGTAATCGAATGAGAGATGTTTCGTTAGGCGACACATAAGAGCCGTAAAATTGGGTTATCTGCAACTGAAGGCGATTAAGCCTTCTTGACGTATCCTTTCTCGACTCTTTATGTGCTTTTATGTTATGTCTAATTCTATAAAAATCTTGTAGATACTTCGTTTGAAGCTTTCTCTTCATTTTAGTTTTATTATTTATATGGCACTTTTACACTCTTATATCATATATGTAAGTAGTTGAAGAATTGAATTTTATACTTTTTACTAACGACCCGTTCGCGGCTTCGTCCGCTTGATCTCGGATTTACGCTTATATAATATGCATGTATTGTAAGTATAAGTTTCCTTTTGATTCCTTTCGGATGACTTTGTCTGTCAAAAGTTATGAATAATTTATGTAAATGAAAATTATCATTTTACATGCAACATTTTATCTGGGCGGTAGGTACTCTCACTGGATAAACGTGATTGAAACATGGTGTTTCGTAAATCCCGATCCTGCGGTAATTCTGGGCTTTAGCCTATTGTTGCTCAAAAACTTCCTGTATCTTCCGGTGAAAGTCTTATAGAAATATGTTCAGTTGTTCCAAAGCACTTGAAAAAATTTAATTATTTTGTAATCACAAACAGTTCTATTTTATTTATATGTATAGATTTTATAATATTAGATTATTTTTACCTACATATACATGTGTGTGTTGCCCTATAGAGTTGTTTGCAAGTTATAATTTGTCAATTTAAATAAATATCAGTCAAGTGCGAGTGACACTCGCTCACCGAGTGTACAGTACAAATTTCAAGATTGTAGGGTAACGAAAAATAATCCTTATAAAAGCTTAGAGTAGAATTAGCGCAATTGTTCCATCAGTTAACGCGTGTCGCGACAACCAAGAGAAATAGAAATTTAGGGTTCCCTACCTCAAAAGGCAAAAACGGAATATATATATATATATATATATATATATATATATATATATATATATATATATATATATATATATATATATATATATATATATATATATATATATATATATATATAGAATCTTTCAATACCATTTTCTACAAATGACGTGGAAGAATCATTTATGCTTAACTTTTTTGCATTTTGTATGAAAATCCTACAGGGAGGTGCCCTGTCCCCTTCCCGTTGTTCTAGAGTTATGAACGTGGTAATAAGTTAGAACTTATAGAACAACCAAATGGAAATATCCAAAAAAAATTAATTTATTCACATATATCTCAGAAAAACACCATTAAAAAGTTATACTGTTGTTTATTTCATACAAAATGAGTAGATACTGTGGTATCACATTAGAGTTTTGTAAATGTTTATAAGAAGTATTTTACTCTTGAAATAGGATCGGAATCCTCGGTGTGCGAGTACTACGCGCACTTGACCGATATTTTTTTTAATATATAATATAAAAGTTAAAATATATATTAAGCGACGTAGAAGATTGGCGCTAAAATTCGTTTACAAATCTAGTACAACATAATATTATTTATTTATTTGTTAAGGACTTTTAAGGATGATTTTGATTTGTAAGGATTGAACAAAAAAAATATTGTACATAATGTATATCTTCTTTCTATTGTATGAGTACTTAAAAGTAAAATTCAAGTAAACTTTATCATTTTTGTTATATGGAGGTAATTAAATTTCTTTTAACTTAAAAGTTTTAAGCTAAAAGAGGTAAGCAATCATGATTTTTTTTTCGAGCACTTTCTACTAACGGTAGCTATAAAAATTTGTCTTATCGTTTTATTTAAACCTGGTAAGTTATAATTAATACCAGCATTAAAAACATTATATAAATTCTGCCCAAAATCAATTATAGTATAAAATATTTATACGTAAAGCGCTTTGTTGAGGAAAATACTGAACTTTTTGTTTTATTTACACAGTAATTACGCAATGGTGCAGTCGCTTGCACACGACGGTCATGAGGTAATTAAACAATATTTTTATATAATATATTTTTATTCATATGGTATATATTTGAAATTTATAAACACATATGTGGTATGTGTGGTTAATTGGGAGAACGTCCGACTTTAAGCGGGTTGGTTAAGGGTTCGATTCCTAATTATGCACATAATTGAATTGGGTGGACAGCAGACATCGGTGATTAGGTTCTCTTTGCGTTCCTTGTTACCGAAAAAGAAACGTTGTATTAATTGTATTTTCTATTAATATTTATAGTACAGTCAGTAAAAAAAATATATAACAATATATTGACATCTCCTAGATAGCCACTGGTACCATATCTCAACAACAAGGACTCCAGGACAAGGGTTACGAAGAGTGGGCCGGTGAAATGATCGGCATGCGCGAGATATTGAAGATATTTGCAAACGTTTCCCGGTCAGAAGTTGTGGGCGCCCGTGCCCCTTTCCTAAAACCTGGAAGGAACACACAATTTAAGGTTTGCTTCTTGTATAAATATAACTTAAATAAATATTTCTTGACATATCCCTTTCAAAACGCAATTGTAGTTTTTATATTTGCTGTTTTTCTTTTACTTGCACCAAATGAAAAATCAGTACTTCACATCTTGTACGTAAATAACGTAATTACCTATATCTAATGGTTTTGGGTTCAACTCCCTTCTTGGGGAATGAATTATTTTCATATCCTCCCTGTGTCTAGAAAAGCGAGGTATTGCGAGCAAGCTAGCTTCGTTACTCACCACGCAAAGCTTTAGACTCCTGTGAAATACGGAGAACATAACTCAACCATTAAGAGTTTAAGTTAAAAATGAATCGGATGATGACACTTTGCGGTATTGATTTCATCTTTTAAATTAAATTATTGAAATTTTAATCAATTACTAAGTCATATTTTTGTCTATAAATGATAAATGATATATTAATATATATTATTAACAGAAAGCATGGAAATAGAAGTATTGTAAAGAAATAAAAAAAATAACAATAGACTCTGTGCAAACGTATTAATAGATTTTCCCTTTGAAATCTATATTCGTAATTCGTTCTATATTATTATTATATTCCTACAATAGAATTTCTATTGTAGGAATATAATAATAATAATAAACTTTCGTCATTAGTTTTCAATTACTTATGTTAAATGTAATGAAAATAATTCATTCATAGTTAACATCAATTCTGCCTTCATCAATTTCATTTAAATAACAATACTGAGAATAACAATACTTAATTCATTTCAAAGGATATTTATAAACATGTTTATGCTAAACAGTCAAAACGTTTTCCAGCTATTTCTTTATCATGTGGATGAGACTTGTTTCAGGTGTTAGAAGATTTCGGTTACATTTACGATAGTTCCGTGGGCGTGCCTCCGCTACCGATCCCCGTGTGGCCTTACACGCTAGACTACAAGATCGCGCATGAGTGCAAAGCCGGAACTTGCCCCACTAAATCGTTTCCAGGTATTTAACCCATTTGACACATAATAATGGCTTACTGAACCATATTAACTTCTCCCTTAAGTCTGTTAAGTCGATTCTAATATTTTTTTCGATTATTATCAATTACAAATGTTGTTGAACATTACTTGCTTATTTTTGTTTTTATATTTATATTTGGTGTTAGTACAATCAGGAGAATATCACTACAAATAAAATAATATCTTGACGTTGCTCCTCGTCACGTTCACCTATTAGATACTTACAAGACGCGTACTAAAAAACTACAAACTGAGGATAAAGGTCTCTACTTTTGTATGTAAAATATGACCTAAAAAAATTTTTTATATTAGAAATTTATCAAATGCACTTTAATTAAAAAAATATTTGCTATAATAGTAACAGTGACGTTTTTATTGTGCCATTGACCCGTGAGATCTTATTTCATAAAAGTTATAATTAATAGGTATATTTTTATAAAATAAAGCTAGAACATTGTATATTAGTTTTATTTTAATGCATAGTATGCTGTATGCGTCTCTCGGCTAACACACTTGAATCTTGGTAGCGAGCACGTTAAATATTTGCAAGACAAATTAAATAACAGCTAACTAACCTAATTAACCACGGCAATGCATAGTTGACACAATTCTAAAAAAATATTAATTTTATAATTTATTTATGAATGTACATTATTAAAATACGGGGCAAAGTGACATCAATCCATTACTTCTGTTTAACGAACACAGAAAATGGAACGTATTTTTGTTTACTATTCGGTATCCTTGCAAAAGTTCTAGACTGTGGCATATGACATCTGAACTGCTTTCATGTTAACGTTTGTACATTTTTAAATTTCAAGCATTTTGAGTCTTTGTTAGTTGTTATAGTGTTGTATGTTGTACACAAAGTTATCGATATAACTTTGTGCTAAGCGATGAAATAAGAAAAATTGATAAGTTTCAAAAATGTATATTTGGATGTAATTAGAAAAACATTTTATAATAGTGTGACGTGGACACCATTTTATTCTCACATCTAATTTATTATTTATTATCATTAATAGTCAGCACACTCACAGTTTTAATGTTCCACTAGATTTATGTCAGTAGAGTCGTCCTAGAGTATTATAGGACACGCGTAGATAATAAAGTTATCGCTCTCTGATGCATGATACTCTTTGACGTATATTGAAATTAGATGTTGTATATGAAATTGTCCCTTGAGGTGTAAGCAGCACGTGTAATACTGCGAGCTACAGTATGTGATTTATAAATGTTATACAGTTATGGGGAAGTTATGCGTATATATATATTAAAGGTACACGAAATGAAAAATATTCTATATATATGTATTGCTAATTAATTTAATAAAATTTCAGATATATTGAAATTATGAAAAACATAAGAAAATCGAAAAATTTATTTTATTAATCACGATATTTTAATATTGAAATAATATGTATATTTATTTAAAGTAACAAAAAAGTACATAATTTAAGAAATATATTAAAAAAACGCTCGCACAGCACAGTGGCACAGCGCCTGACGCGACGCTTGTGGGTTCAAGCCCACTTGTGAGAGTGATCATTTTTGATTTCTCCGTACTGACAAGGAAATTGACAAAGTTCAGTATTGAGTTTCGCAACTGAACATCCAATGTCTTGAAAATTGGGGAACGGAGTGTCCTAACATGAAATCAACCTTGTCTATCTTGCTATGTCAAAAGTTAAATTAGTTAGTAAAAAGTTGAATAAAAAATAACGAAATACTACCTAATATTTTAACCATACAATTTTTGTAATAATTAATTAATATGAAGATCTTAGCTTTATCGGATTTATTTTACTACTACTAGCTAGTTTACACTAGTTTCTATTTTGGGAGGTTTTTTTTTATTGTTTAAAGAAAGTCTACAAATTATTTAAACATAGCGCTATATGTATCTACATTCATAGGTATATAAACGTCTTATACGCTCGATTAGGAAATTGTGCACGAGTGTACGTCTGATACATGCTCCACTAAATTACTTGCCCGTATTAACACTCCCATTGCTACGCTATCCAGCTAAATATTGTTCACAGCGTTGCATGTCGTTTCACATACTAATTTGCTGCAAAATTATTAAAACTATTTACTAAAAGATGTCATAATATAGTCTTAAAACTTACCTAATGATACGATATAATTATATCACGAAAGGAATTAAATGTTTTTGGATCTATATAACTATATAACTTAAGCATGTTGTTTGAGTTATGACCGACCCCAATTTTTTATTATATATGTGTTCAAAATTATATTTTATTATGTGTTGAGAGTTGTGACGTAGGATTGTCTTATGTAATAGGTCAAGATTGGTTATTTATTCTATTATTGTGCAAGGAATGTAATTAACAGGATATTTAATAAACACAATATTTGCACAATGACTTAAGCTTATTAATGATGGATAAATATAATTTTATTTTGACAGGTTTATGGGAGGTTCCGTTCAATGCTCACTACATAGAAACATATGAAGGAGGACACTGTCCATACTTGGATCAATGCGTACTACATAATCATGACTCCAATGAGGTTTGTTTAATTTTATGGAATTTTTAAATTATTATTTGATTAGAAATACCATATGCTTAAGTCATGTTGATGTTGCTATACATCATAATTAAACATCTTATGACTGCGTCAACAAAATTGCAGATTGTATATGTTTGTACTACCAATATGGATACGAAGTGAAATTGCTTTACTCGTAGAGTAAGGCACACTATAAAAATAAAATCCAAGATAACTACTGTCATAAAATGGCGGATACAATCATGTACAAATAATGATTTCTCATTATTAAAATAATGAATCTGATGATTGATGCTTTGAATACAACAACAATTTTAAATTTATTGTCCGTTATAACTAAGAGATGCCAAAAAAAGTAGGTATAAACCGTCTTTGTTTTGGACATTCCTTTATAGAACATTATTTCGTATTCATTAAAACCCGCTTTGTTCTAAATATTATTTTATTACAAAACTTTGTGATATAACGAGACGAAGGTCTTTGTTGTAACTTACATTAGTTAACTTTTCTACGTAACAAATAAGTCGCACAAACATTTATAATATCTAACAAACTCGGTGTAGTACCTATTAAAGAATCATATATGAAATTTCGACAAACAATGCAAACAATTATTCCAAAAATGATTAAATGAACTTAATTTAACTTATTACATAAATTTTTACTATGGCTGTATCTATTAAGAGGCTTGAATTTTTGATCCAATTCAGTACGAATTAAGCGCGTGAAGAAATAAAACGCACGCGTGTGTTAACAGCGTGGAGTGTAATTGATTTTCCCGCATCGCGTCGGTATAGACCGTATAGATGTTCATGTAATAAAGGAAATAAAAGTTATGTAATTAGAATTGGCGCGCTGCCGAATAATTTGAGCTTATTGTACCTATATTCAACGGATTTTATCTTATTGATGTTGTTTTAACAATACTATTTCCATGTTTATTATCACTGTATAAGTTTATTATGCAATGACGAGATATGTATCTATGGGTATAGGGAGTTGTAATTGAGTGAGCTTGTAATTTTATATTCGAATTCGAAAATCATAATTTTTATTGATATACATATATTTAAAGGAAAAATGTGTATAATACGCTTATTATATTAAAATATATCCGAGAATATCAATTAAGCAGGCGAAGCCGCGAACGGCTCGCTAGTTATAAACAATATCTTTACATTGACTGATTTTCTTGTAAAATTACGCATGTGGAACCGGTGGCAATACATTATTTTCATAGCATAAATCTGGAGTCTTTGCCAGGAAGATCAAGCTAATGGAAATACTTCTAAAGAATGAAAGAAAGACATCAAGACGTTTAACCATTTCAACATTAATAATGTTACTATTTAAATCAAATTAATAAAGTGTGCTTTGTTTATTTATCTAATTAGGAACTAGAAATAGATTTTTTATTAATTTGATCAATCAATAATTTCTTTTAAATTGATCCTTGAGTAAATTTTATGTCAAGATCAGAGTTCACATGAAACTACACCTGCAACAAAATCCTCATAGTACTGTCATAAGTGGTATAATTATACATCAACCATGTTATGAGTCCCTATACTACTGCAAGCTGAATATTCCAACAAAATGATTAATATAATGATATCTTTTGTAATAACTTTTTTTAGGTGTTGGAATGGCTCCAAGAAGACTTCAGTAGATATTATGAACAAAATCGTGCACCATACATGATGCCTTTCCACACGAACTGGTTCCAGATTAAAGAGCTTGAGCGTGGATTACATAAGTTCCTTCAATGGGCATCTAATTTGTAAGTAATATATATTATGTGGTTATTTTAAGGGTTCTGTACCCTAAAAGGAAATAGCAATCCGTTATAGGATGATTTTGTTGTCCGTGTGTCTGTCTATAATGTATATAAAATTGGTATTGAGCCCTTGGCGAAGTTCAACTCGTACTCGACATCTTTTCTACTTATGATCATTTCGTAAAACATCTATTATTGCTTTATCAAAATGGTGGTTTGGTATATTTAAGTAAAATATACCTTGGCCAATGGTCAAATTTTTCTCGCCCTTAATGAGTACATGAGTAACAGTTATACTATCGCCTAAATTTTAATAAGTACCTACTTTAATTATTTAATATTATGATCGTATATTTTTAAACATTCGAGGGATATGAATTTTTTACGTGTTTATTAATAAAAGTTGGTTTTAACCCTCTAAATTAAAAATCTAAAAAAGAAAGTAGCATTAAAATTATTTCTATTTTGTCACTGACTAATACTATAAATTATTTTATACGCTTACTTACAACGTTTAATTCAAATAAATAAATAGTGTTATTTTTTTTATTAGCGGTAAAAAAATCTCTATGCATGCCACATTGCCATGTATAAAAATCCTCCTATAACCCTATCTATATCATTCGTGAAACGACTTACCATTCATCTTTACAACGCACATCACGACCAATGAATAATTGACCTTTCTATTATATAATCATTTCTAGGATATAGTCACGACGTATAGGCTCATATTATAATAGTATAATAATATGCATCCATATGGATAACATATGTTTAAACATGCATACATATATATATTCTTATGGAATATATCCATATTCCATAAGAATATATGCACATGCATATGTTGTGTTTGTTATATATCAACTAAATATGGTATTTATCAACACTTAACGTGTGCAAAATTTGATTTTGCTTTCCACATTTGTGCTATGTTTACATTGTTAGATCGACGTGAACGGTTTTAGCAGGTTGCTTTTATATAGCGGATTGTAACTTTTAAGTGTTTATATATAGCTTTTCGATGCTTATAGCACAAAGCGTAATGTCTTCTGAAAGTAGGTTAGGCACTTGGTTAATTCTGATGATTTACTCCTCGGGCTTAATGTCTACTTCAAACTAAAATAGAGTAAATTTTTATTATGTCGTTTTTTTATGTTTATATATATATATATATATATATATATATATATATATACATATATATATATATATATATATATATATATATATATATATATATATATATATATATATATATATATATATATATATATATATATATATATATATATATATGTTGTATAAATGTTCATACAATTATTTTTGATTTTTTAAATGATAGTAAGAAAATGTAATGAAAGCTTATCAATACATTAAATACAAAAGTATAAATAAATGTAAATACAGAAAACTTAACACTTTAAGTCTTAAACCTGATAATACTACTCTAGTTTTAAAATACAAATCTGAATTGAAAAACTGAAGTAACGAGATTGTTAATGTTTTAAAAGGGCATTTTATTTTACTGCAAATTACTAGAGCGATATATATTGCACATTGTATTAACAGAAATCCAGGTCTTCTGTAACATTTAATTTAAATAAGAACTTATTGCCTGTTCTGCATTCCCATCATAGAGAAATTACTATCTAACTCCAAGCTCAGGAAAGTTATGCTTTATATTGCATTTAGTTTGTGGAAACAAATTATCATTTAAGATATACAGTTATTTTACCTGTAATGTAATGCAAAACCTGTCTTATTATAAAACTATCGGCCCGCTTGCGGCTTCACCTGCTTGAACCGCACTATTATTTATTTATAAGTAAAGTGAATTGCATTCGTTTACCATAAATTATAGCCCATATGTTATTCTAATGTGTGAGCTATATAAATACAAAGTTTTGTCTAAATCCGTTTAGTACTTTTTGCGTGAAACTGGAACAAACATCCATTATTCATTCATCATAAACTTTCTCATATAAATATTAGTAAAATATGTCACCAAAAACTAATGGTTCCTACGGTAAATAAATACTTCACTATCAGTATAACCAACGTATATATCTCAATCAAGAGATGAGATCTCTCGGCGATTTAAAATATCTTAAGGCAGTGAAATATGGGAATATTATTACAAAGGAACTTGATATTGAGAAGATACAACACATCATTATTACACTAAAACATGTTGGGACAATAAACTTAAAACACTGAATGTTAAGAAACGTTGTGGGCCAGATAATAATCCACCATATTTTCTGGTCAAATCCGAAGACGTGGAAAAAGGCACCAATCTTTGGAATCTTTCTGAATAAAGGATTGCGAATTATAGACTCCTATTCTTTCCAGGATGTCAAAAATCTAAGCTTTGATCATCAAGCTGTAATCAATGTTGCAATTGTATCGAAACACTGCTTGATCCAAATCAATACTTGAAAAAATTCGTTTAGCACGTCAAAATTCATCTAGTTGTTGATCCCTGAGGTTTGCTCAACAATTTCGAATTGCCGACTGAGTTTTTCACGGGCTGCCTCACTTTGATGGAAAGCACAAAGTCGCGCTATACTAACGTGGCGATATTCACGTGGTTTATTTTTATTTAGTGGTTCGTTTTGTTTTTTGGTTGTATCATTGTTATTGATAATATCGGCATAATGAGATCAGCATAAGCATTACATATTTTTGTCCAACACAGCATTACATGCGCTTTCAGAGGAGTTTTTTTACCTGTCAGATCCGTTGCTATGGGCAACGGCCGATGTTTATATAATTCAATATTTTATTAGATAGCTAAAACACAGGATAGTTTTTTTTATTTCTAAATTGACTAAAATTCCGCATATAGCAGTAAAACGGTAACGGAACGGAACGGTGGAAGGAACCTACCACTACTTGCTACCAGTGCAGGAAAATTAAAATAATTCGTTGATCGGTTCTGTGCCTTTGCCACTACGTTTACTTTATATATAATACTATTAACATTAATATTTATATTCTATTTATTTATTTAATATGCTGATAAGAACATTTATACGTATAAGTATATCGTTAAATTACTACGTGCATTAAATTACATTTAATACAATGCATATAATTTATAGAATAATTATACTAATTAATTAAAGATAATAATGATGATAGAATAATTCGAAATCGAATATCCAATTCGTATTAACGACCGTCGATATAATATTTAAAGGTGATATTACCTAATCTGTACGTATAAAATGGCGTTTCAATGAATTTATGCACTTTCCAATTATTGCAAATAATTTAAAGTATAAATTTAATCCGTAATAACATGCTCATTAACGTGTCCTAATAATGATATTTGTTAAATATTCTAATGTAAATTAAGTATAAAGCTACACAGCTTACGAAACAATTTTGTAAATAGGTTACTATTAATCAAATAAAATAATTTTAAAAATAATTGCATTTATATCACACTTGAGCGTGATTAATGAATTATGTTTAATATTATTGTATACTAGAATAAATAGTAACATGTTAATATAAAAATAATATTCAATCTCTTTAATTTATTGTAATTTGTAAATCATAAAAATGGTTACTGTAGAGATAGACACATGCTCTCGCTGACTTTTATTTAGAACAATGTTATTTAATTTTAAAGAGGGACTGTTCTGTCATATATCATTTTTACGTAGCTTTAATTAATCATTTACATGGCGCACGCACGGAAGCTCTCAAGCTCATCTGTTTTTTATAATTATTAAAGTTTTAATACGGATCCCTAACGTTTTTGTAAATATTCTGTGGCCTATGTCCATCACAGATAATGAAGAATTCTAATGGTGAAAGAATTGTTCAAATCGGTCCAGTAGTTTCGCAATCTATCACTGTCAAACAAACAAATCTTTCCTCTTTATAATAATAGTAAAGATTAGTTATAGTTAGTGTTGGCGTAATAAACATACATAAAAACATACATTTGACTAAAAAAAACCTCCTCCTATGCGAAGTCGGTTAAAAATTAAACTTATTCATAGTAGCTTTAACATCAATAGGTACATATATATATATATATATATATATATATATATATATATATATATATATATATATATATATATATATATATATATATATATATATATATATATATATATATATATGTATATATATTGTATATATATTGTTAGTGCTACAATTCCCAAGGTTTGTCTCAAAAGAATGTCTCGAAATTCCGATAGGAACGGAAATAAAAAACAGGATTTTAAGTTTCTACGTAGTTCATAGATTATAAACATTGTAAAAATACTACAATAACTGAAAATATCAACACAAAAAACAAAAATAAAAAATATGCTTTTTCAGAGATACTATCTTTATCTTTAATGGTTAAATACCCGTTTGAAAACTCTTAACACTATAGATGTGAAACTTACTGTGAACTGCTGTTAAAAATTAACTAAAAAGTTCAACCGTTAAAAGCTGGTCTGCTTCCGAGAGTTATTTGATTGCGAAATATTTTAAACTTTTATGCTTAGTTTATAATAAAGTTGAAATATAATATTTTAAAACTGTTGAAGCTCTGAACTAATAATTATACAGTAAAGGTAGTATCAGTGTCCAGTAGCAATGAACAATTCACAAGCATTTGCACGTCACATAATCAAAGCGTAGCTGACACTTCGAATAGAAGCGAATAGTGACAATTTCTATAGCGAGTGGCAATTGAAATTGTGCCACGTATTTTCTGACTGGCCCATTTTTAAAATAAAACTAGATACCGTGTAACGTGTTAAAATTCAGCTTTTTTCCTGTCATGGCTCTATATGTGTGTTCTATAAAGAATCATTCGTTACTCGGATTCAGAAAATATGGAAATTTAAGTTATAATTAATACATAGTAAAAATGATTTTGATGACAGTATATTAACAGAAGATAATACCACCCCTTTCAAAAATATTTTTTATCTATTATCACCGGAAACAGAACCTAACCTCACGACGCTATCATAGTATATCAAGTGCGAGTTGGACATGCCACCTGGGTGGGTTCCTTACCAATATTGTGATTACAATGGGAAGTATAACTTATAAAAATGGAATGTACACACTAAATTTACCTATAGGTATAAGTTTGTAATTGTTTTTATCTGTGATATACCTAAAAATGTTGAATTTTGGGAATCTTTTATGCAGTAAGTTATACTTTGCCAAATTTCATAATTCTAGGCCACCGGGAAGTGCTCTATAGATGTGATTACGTGGCGAATTTCATACCAAATGCGGCAAAAACCAAGCATAAACGCTTTCGATTGCGTTGATTTAAAAGTTAGATTCTCCCTGTGTTCCAAGAGTCGTATTTGATAATAATTTAAGCTCGATAGAAATGGTTAGAATGTTTTGTCTTGACAGATAGATAGATGGGCAGCAAAGTGATCCTATGTTTATTTTTTACCTTTTGAGGTACTAAAAACAAACACTGGTTTGGCATGTCTGACCATTACACTTTCCTAACATGATAAGTTTTACATCATTCATAAATAAAGAAATTTTCAATATACAAAGTTTAATGCTTATATTTTGCTTCCAAGTATGTAATCACACAAGCATAATACAAGCATTGCTTCACTAAGTACATGTAATGAATTTAATATAAGAAACAACAAAAGTAAAAAAAAAAACTATACAAAAAAATATTTGACGTCTTACATTTTTGATATTTTGTTTTTATACATAAAATCCATTATATTTAGTTCGAATTGCACAAATTTATATCATGACGATAGTTATACACAATAATAAAATGAAATTGAGGGTACTTCAAAAACAAAATATAAATTGCATGAATTAAACGCGTTGCTACAGTCTGCTCATTTTTGAAACATTTTTACTATTTATATTTTATATTTAACTTTTTATAAATTTATGATTTGAGTGTTTATGTGTTCCTAAATATTACCTTAAATTCAAGTGTGTTTGTTGAGTGTCACTGAATTTTATTTATATATTTTATTTTATACAATTTTCAATAATTTGAAAACTTTGTCGAATCTTGATACATGTTTTAAATGTTTTAAGCCTTAATGACTTATTGTTAACTGCTAAGTCTCAGAAAATCCCCTTTTATTCATTAATTGGAGATGAATTTTGTAAAAAAAAATTGTCTTATTCGGCTTGTCCTATTCATATACTACCGCCCTGCAAAATTTCATGTTCATAATAAAAATAGTTTTCGAATTTTCTTGATTCATGAGCAAATAAAATTTCATTGCATATGTAAATATTTATTTCCTTTAAGAAAATTTAACAGCAAAACTGGAACGTTCCATTTTTACCTTTAGTATCTATTTAAAAAAAAAAATTTCATACAATAATACAACAAATGAAAGAGGGAACAACAGCGGGAGTCGCACTCGAAATAATAATTTTGCTGTCGTATCAATTGGATACGGTTAAGGTAAGATTTTAAATGACAAAAGGTGCTTGAAATTTCACGACCGGATTTTGTGGGGTGTGATATTTCAAAGTTTAACTAAAAACCTCTGATATATTATACATTACTTCTTTTTGAACTACTTGCCTCTTTGAAAGTGAGTCGAGTGGAAATATATTTTATTTTATACCGTAATTAAATTAATTATTAGAGGTAGGCTAAATTTTATATTATGGTTACGAATTTCATGTAAAAGTATTTAGGGCACAGTAGGAAAAAGAAATCAATTTATGTTGTCTTTCAAATTCTTTGTTCTGTAAAGAATTATTAAAATGTTAAAGCTTGCTTAAGTTACTTTATTTACGTTTTATTTTTATACGTCTAATAAGATGTTAATATAGTTAGTGGTAGGTAGGTTAGCCGTTTATTAGTTTTAATTTATTATAATTTGAATTCCGCTAGGGAGCTAGGTTAAGTAGTTTAAGAAGTAACTATTAGTTTTATTGGGGAATTAAATATTAGGGAGATAATGAAAGCAGTTGGCTGAGTTACGTGACCAATATGTCCCGAGGCGGGCTGGCGACGTCGATTTGACGTAGAAATGTATGTAACTCACGTACCGCGAGTTTGCTTTGCCAACGTGCGATGGCTACCTTACTTCTGGCATGGGTCGACTGGCGGATATCGAATTAAACTTCGTTCATGTATTCCGTCTTCGATGTCGATTGCTTTCCATTTGTTTGATCTTATCTTTTTATATGTAAGATACTGTGCTACTCTATTTAGGCTAAGGCAAATTCATTGTATTAAATAATAGTTTTCTTAAAATAATTTTATATATATATATATATATATATATATATATATATATATAATATATTTATATATATATATAATATATTTATATATATATATATATATATATATATATATATATATATATATATATATATATATATATATATATATATATATATATATTTGGCCTGGTTCATGTATTCCGTCTTCGATGTCGATTGCTTTCCATTTGTTTGATCTTATCTTTTTATATGTAAGATACTGTGCTACTCTATTTAGGCTAAGGCAAATTCATTGTATTAAATAATAGTTTTCTTAAAATAATTTTATATATATATATATATATATATATATATATATATATATATATATATATATATATATATATATATATATATATATATATATATATATATATATATATATATATAATATATTTATATATATATATATATATATATATATATATATATATATATATATATATATATATATATATATATATATATATATATATATATATATATTTGGCCTGGTTCATGTATTCCGTCTTCGATGTCGATTGCTTTCCATTTGTTTGATCTTATCTTTTTATATGTAAGATACTGTGCTACTCTATTTAGGCTAAGGCAAATTCATTGTATTAAATAATAGTTTTCTTAAAATAATTTTATATATATATATATATATATATATATATATATATATATATATATATATATATATATATATATATATATATATATATATATATATATATATATATATATATTATATATTTATATATATATATATATATATATATATATATATATATATATATATATATATATATATATATATATATATATATATTTTTATATATGGCCTAAATAGAGTCATACGGTCATAGGGTATATATATATATATACCCTATGACCGTATGACCCTTTTTTTCTCGGTTGTGAGGTTAATACTGTTAGTCCAATTTGCTCAGACAGCGACACCGGTCGAGGAGGAAAAAGGGTACTGTGTCTTTGAGAAATAGTAAGCATAACATGGCTACTTAAGAGAGATCGTCGGCGGCAAAGGCGTCCCCTACGGGACTCGGACCTTGGCTTGCGGCCGTCGAGCGGGCTGGGGTCTTTGTACTGCTTTAGTTTGACTGTTATGATTATTTTTTACAATCTTCTAAGATAATGTGAGGGAATACTAAGATTTATAAAATTTAATTGGACTTCTTAAAAATGAAAAACTGTTATTGTGATATAGTAGTCAGAAAATCATTAAAATACAAATAAATTTTAATTTTAGGAAAGATGTTTACTTCGTCACCGTTACGCAGGCTCTGACGTGGATGACAGATCCAAAATCAGCCAAGCTTCTTGGCAATTATGAGGCTTGGCGATGTGATAAGAAAGATTTACCAGAAGCGCCGTGCAATCTGTCTAACAAATGTGCCTTATCCTTCAAGCATCCAGATACAAATTTTACTGACACACGCTATATGGAAACTTGCACTGAATGTCCTAACCAGTGAGTAAATAATATTTAATAAAGAATATTTGATGTAAGCTTTATTTAATTAAACTTTTCCTTATAAGTATTCAAATGACTTCTATTATCAGCTTTGTTACTTTCCTCTTCTTTAATACTGTCTATACAAGTTTTCCTGGTAATTTTTTTTAATTTTTATATTAATTTACTACGCATATATAAGGGTTAGCTGCAACTGTATAGTAGAATTAATGACGATTGGTTTCACCTACTTGAGATTCTTTTATAATCATGCAACTTGAAAATGAAGTGGATAAGGTACTAATACAATTTAAATTGTAATATTATTAGGCCCATTGAATAGATCTGTTTTCCTAAGGCGAATCTTTGAGATACCTTTTGATAAAACAATACAGTCTGGGATTAATCGTAGCCTTAACGATGACCTGATCATGACACTGGAAGATGGCTGATGGACCTCTTAGCATGTTTTATATTCTTGTAAGACAATACTCTATCGAGTATTCTCATATCGAAAGAGAGTGAAAGATTTTAAATTATTTTTGTTTTTGTTTTTTTCTAGATATCCATGGTTGGGTGACTCTGGTGGAACAGGTATACCCGGAAAAGATAACTATATTCCAGATAGCCTGAAAAGAAAGTAATAGCAATAGGTTTTTCTCACATAATTGGGTTTATATTGACGGCGGATACTAAATTTTTTATCTATTTTCGTCCTACAATTTATAATTAGCCCAGTTTCGTATCGCTCCTCAATATTTCTATTATAAAATTTTTCTTAATTTACTTCTTCTTATCCACAAATATTTATGTTTCTTTAAATGACTATAAATGTGTATAAAATCTGTCGTCATCACAAAATGATCTATTCATTATACTAGCATTAAATTTGTCTACATTTAAAATATATCTGTATATATAACAGTATTCTGAATAGATTATTACGTTGTACATAAATAATCATGTACATTTTGTTACTAAGCAGTGACTAGTCATTGCGATTTCACGTTGTATGGTTGTATAAAGGCTTTCGTATGAATTTGCTTGGTATTTGTTAAATTTGTTTGAAAAACTGTGAAAATATCGTGTGAACGCTTACAGTTTTTTTATTTCAATCATTGGGCAAATTCATGAAAAAGCATATTATAATTATAATATAACATTTTTTATTTTATAGTAATTGTAATAACGTATTATAAATATTATTATATTTTCATAAAAAGAAATATAATAAAATAATAAACAATACCATTTAAAAAGGAGACTTATTTGCAACCCCTATTTGCAATCTGCATATCTATATATATATATATATATATATATATATATATATATATATATATATATATATATATATATATATATATATATATATATATATATATATATATATATATATATATATATATATATATCTTCTTCTTCTTCTTCTTGGCATTAGTTGGCATTGGCATCCAGCCATCGCTTCCTTGGGCGTCCGGGTGGTCTAACTCCAGGGACAGACATGTCAAGGCACTTCCTTCCGACATAGATCTCAGATCGGCGCATAACATGGCCATACCATCTCAGGCGACGCTCTTGGAGCTTATCCGCTGCGTCGCGGACCCCAAGACTACCTCGAATGAATGTATTGCGTATGCGGTCGGACCGCGTAACGCCACACATCTTCATCTCCGTGACGTGAAGCTCCTGAGTGTGCCGAGATAATGTTGGCCAACATTCGCTGCCGTATATAAGAACCGGTGGGATAATGCTCTTGTATATCAGTCCCTTGAGCTTGGGCGGTATTCTGCTATCGCAGACCACACCAGTGACCTCCCGCCATTTGGCCCAAGCAGCGCTAACCCGGGCGTGGACATTGTAGTCGATGCCTCCGGACTCGTGCATAACGGCTCCAAGGTACCTGAACTTCTCCGACTTAACTGCTGGCTCAGGCCCGATATGGATGGTGCTTCAGTCCGGGTTCCCGCAAGCCATGTACTCGGTCTTCAACACATTCAGTTGAAGACCACCATTCTCAAGCGCACCCTTCCAGGCGTTCACTTTACGCTCCAGCATCAGTCGGTTCTCGTCGATGAGTACTATGTCATCGGCATACATCATCAGCCACGGAGGCTGGCATTGGATGTGAGCCGAGACAGTATCCAGCACTACATTGAATAAGAACGGACTAAGAGCTGAGCCCTGGTGAACCCCTACTGTAATCGGGAAGGGCTTGGTGTCGCCAACAGCGGTCCTAACCACTGAAGCAGAGTCGTTGTCCATATACATATCTCTGATAACCTCAATATAGGCTTCAGGGATCCCCTTGGATCGCAATCTTGCTGGCTCATAATCTTAATGCCCCTATAACTACCGCAATCTTAAACACTGCCCCTTCCTTTGT
Source organism: Dione juno (assembly GCA_037127375.1). NCBI lineage: Eukaryota > Metazoa > Arthropoda > Insecta > Lepidoptera > Nymphalidae > Dione > Dione juno. The sequence goes on along the minus strand of JAXRJS010000014.1, from coordinate 10,640,596 downwards.
AAGTAGGGATAACAAAGCTTTGCCGCCACTGATGTGGCATCTTTCCAGTATTCAAGATATGGTTAAACAGGTCAGTAAGTATAAGCACACCAAGAGAGCCCAACGATTTCCACGCCTCGGTTGGGATGTCGTCAGGTCCTACCGCTTTTCCGTTCTTCATGCGTCGAAGACAATTACGAGTTTCGTTACGGGTTATTGGAGCAACAAGTCCGAGGTTAAGAGATAATTCAGGAGGAAGACTACAAGACTGCTGAGTGTTCAGCAGCTCCTTAAAGTAGCTTCTCCATCTCTCCTTCACAGAGGCATGACTACAAAGCAACGTGCCCCGAGAATCTCTGACGCAAAGACATTTTGTAATATCCTGCGTCGCTTTATCTCGAGCACGAGCCAGTTTGTACATGAGCTTCTGCCCCTCCATAGTTTCAAGTTTATCGTACAATGGCGACAAACTTTCTCTGCGGGCTCTGGCTATAGCTCTTTTGCTGGCTCGTTTCGCTGCTATGTACTCCAGTCTGTCTTCAGGAGAGTTGGAATGCTGCCATTCTTTAAACGCAGCCTTCTTTTCCTGAATCACCCCCTACACCTGGTCATTCCACCACCATGTCTTCCTGTCGATGACACGCCCACCCTTAGTAACACCAAGAACTCGCTTGCCCGCCGCTATGATTGCTGAATGAACTCGATCCCATGCAGTCTGAGCGGTCTCGGTGTTAGTCAGTAGATTTTGACTCTCCACCTCCGCCAAGAAGTCTATCTGCATCGGCCCATTCAACAACCACCACTTAATCCTAGGCTTGCGTTTCTCAGCTACTTTCTTTTTCGGGGTAACATATAGTCCATGACAAGGAGGCGATGTTGGGCCGTCAGGCTTTCGCCGGGAATGACCTTACAGTTGGTCACCCTGCCTATATGACACCGTCTAGTCAGCAAATAATCAATTTGAGTTGAGTGGGACCCGTTCTTATACGTTATAAGGTGCTGAGGTTTCTTCTGGAAGAAAGTGTTCACGATGGCCAGATCAGACGCAATGCAGGTTCTTAGAATATTTTCTCCCTCTGCAATGCGAAGACCATATCCAAAACCCCCGTGAACACGTTCATACACCTCAGCGACCCTACCCGCGTGACCGTTCAAGTCCCCCCCAACTAAGATTGATTCGGTAGACGGTATAAGCACTGATTAAGTTTGTGATAACGCCCTCGATCAGTACCTTTATCCGCATCAAGCGGTCGCAGCGACGGTCCACTTCAAGAAGCCCATTCTGAAGCTCTTCAGAAAGCGCTACCGCCACACCGTTTTTGCCTGTAGGTGACCCAGTGTATATAAGGCGGTAACCCTGCCCGATGTTATGAGACTTATTGCCCTTCCAGCGAGTTTCCTGAAGGAAAGCACACTGGACCCGACGTCTCATGAGTACATCTGCGAGTTCTCTGCATCGTCCGGTTAGAGAGCCAATATTCCATATTGCAAAGCGGAGTTTCCGTCTGGGTACTGACGTCGTTAGCCGTGCCCGTACTTGACACGGTAGCCCTTGCCCACTTATCGCAGGTGTAGGGCGATGTGTCTGCGCGTCGTTTAACGGCGACGCCCTAGTCATACCCAGCTTTTTTCCAAATCGGTCCATACGAGTGGCGAAGTGGTTTTTAGTGGAGCGATTGCCATCTGACCTCCAAACCCATTACTAGGAGAAATCAAGAAAGAAAAGGGAATAAGAGGCAGAAAGACTTGGAATATAGGGGAGGGACACCATTTACATGGATTGGATCGGGTTATGAAAGTGGTGGCTCGAGGTCCCGGGGTCGCGTACCCGTATGCCGAAAACCAAATATCGGACAGATAATTGGCTAGACACCCTATGGGTATATATATATATATATATATATATATATATATATATATATATATATATATATATATATATATATATATATATATATATATATATATATATATATATATATATATATATATATATATGCATACAGAGTAAAGTAGTGGTGCACACGATAACTTCATAGAACGGCTTACAGTTTCAGATTTCATTTAAGATTGGGCGAGTGACTGTGAAAACTTATACGACGCTTGCATTCACTTTAAAGACGGGTTTGCTGGATGACGAAACACCAACATCGTCAGGAATTTTGAATTGTTTTCCATGTGTATCTATCATGAGGCTGCAATTAGAAGCAAATTTTAACATTGAGTAAGAAAGCTGTTGTGTAGGTTTTTTAATCATTCACAAACTCTATTAATCGTTTGTTGATTTCTATATTTCTTTGTGCTCTTGCTAGCAAAATACTAACTGGCTTTATTTCCGTCCACTGCTGCGGGAGACATTTGGAGAGCAATAAAGTTGCATTTTAATAGTATTGAAGAACAATTATGATTTAGATTGTGTCATTTTAAAGCTAATGGGAGACTACAGAATCACCTTTATGTCAGCCGAGTGGCTGGTATTGCGTTCCTAAGCTCATTTCATGCACTTTATATTTATCGTTCTTGTGTTGGTGACTAAATGTTGTTTTTTGTGTTTTAGTCTTACACTTTCCAATCGAATACAAATTTTGCTCTAGTCGATTGTGCCCTTATAATAAAATAAATGTATTGCCTGGAGCTTTGGGGAAAATCTCATGGAAGTAATGTGTAAATGGGAACATCGTGTGATTTTCCCATTTTTGCTTTCAAGTGTTTATAGCATCTGTAAATCTTAACTCTTATAATTCTGTAAATCTTTACTCAAAACTGTTTATGTCTCAAAAATAGGTGTAAGATGTCGGTTGAATGCGCCTTAGCCAAAAAATCAATGTTTTTATAGGCATATCAAATTACTAGAAATATAAGTGCAGCCGACTGTTCGACAAGTATCTTAGTTGGCGACTAGTCAGCGATAGTCGGCTACTTACATACATTTTGTATAGCATAAATTTACACTTTAAATATAGACTTTGATTGCTTGTTAATATTTTAATTTTTTATCAGTCTTACACATTTTAAAATCGGTACACATTTCAAAATCGGTAAAGGCTGGTTATTTTGAATATTTTATATTTTTCTTGATGCAAATATTTGGAAGTATTACTAAACAAATCTTGTTGGTAGTTTCTGTATTGAAAGTGCTCTGTCAGAATTGTCTGATCAGATTTTCACCTCTATAACTAGTTATCATTCATATGATTTTTTAAATATTCTTATATACGTTGAAATCTAACGGTCATGAGATTCTCTATCTTTATAATTAAAGTAAATTAGAGTAAAGATTTTGTCACGTTTCACGTTCACATTTTATATCATGATTCAGTATATATAGTTACTTTTCAATGTATTTTTGTTTTCTCGATTGTAAAATAGATATTTTTATTAGGTTTTATGGCGAAATACTAAATCTTCATATGGCTTGGCAATCTCTATAAATGGCTTTACCAATTTAATATTTTTTTAAAATGTTTCTACTTCGCCTCGCTTCCGACCACCCACTATCAATCAACTTCCAAAAAGTATTTCAACCAAGTATAAGGAAACTAATTTTTAAAGGTAATTTTTTTTTTTAAAGTGATAGATACGCGACTGGTTATATTATAAGTGCAATTGTCTACTATTATAGCAATATTGAGGGTCCCTTGATCTTGAGTCTTAACGTGGTCATTGTTTTATGTACTGTCTTCTTGAATAATAAAAGTGATTAGCTTGGCGGCTTAGTGGGTGACTAAGTCGACTTCTTCTCAACTGACTAATTATCTAGTCGGCTAAAGTCATTATCGGCACATCTCTACAAATTTCCAATTTACAAATGTTTATGTTCAAAAGTTATAGTTAATCAAAATTATTGTTAACTAATCAAAATTATTTATGATGGGTCCTTTTAAAGATTATTTCGAAAGCTTTAGACTATTATATCTAGAGATAGAGTGCGATCTTCAATATTACTGATATTAATTTAATACTAACATGTAAAGTAGTAAAAAAGTGTTACGGTAACAAGTTGGTTATTAAAACCAGTATCTTTTTGGTTTGTTACATTGCTTTTTTTGAAAAAAAACAAAAAATTCTTTTCCAAGCGACATAGACATTTAGCACACATGAAGATAATTGGATATTTTTTTATATGTAAGGGACAATCAGTTCTAGGGCCTGACTTATACATACATAAGGTCTTGATAAATTTATTACACTGTTGAGGCCCGATTAAGGGCCAAAACCAATCAGAATTTTAAATAATATTACGTTATTTTAAAAACTGATAATACAAAACAGGCAACCTTTTTCACAAGCCATTTACTGAAATTTAACAGGTCAGGGAAGTCATATGCAGGTTAATGAGATTGTTTATAAAATATATGCACACCATAGCTTGTTGCGCCTTATGCATGTGTTTTCATGAGGACTAGACTATGTTTATCTTACTAATATTATAAACGCGAAAGTTTGTGAGTGAGTTTGAGTGTATGTTTGTCACTCAATCACGTCAAAATCTCTCGTTGAATACTGCTAGAACTTATATCGAATATATTTCTCTACTCTATAAGTCGCCTTTTAGGCTTATAGAGCAGAGGAAGATATCCGGTCTGGATAGCAAAATACCTATATCTTCACGAATTTCATACCAATCGGAAGATAAATGTAAAATTAAGAAAGGCTTTTGTGTGGTTTTTTACACGTTTTTCACAAGCTCTACCACTCGTCTGCTGGTTGTAATATTTCTCTTTGTTTTTGCTACTGAAAGTAGCTATCCACTTCATATGATTTGTCTTTATCTACTTTTGTCATGTCTTTGTTGGAAAAAAGCACAAAAAATAGAATACCAGTATTTATATTTTGTAATAGCACAGTGACTTGGAAACTTCTATTCAAGATGTCAATGTATTCATTGAGGGAGGTCACCCAATAACATCATAAAACTGAATGCGTCATCAATACCAACGAGCCTATTGACCAACCCTGATTCTAGACTGGGAAAATTAAAATATAAAAATACATATAGATTTTTCAAAAAAATAATTAGGTTGTGTCCAAAATTTATTAATAAGTATAAAATGTTTTTTAAGTACCAATACTTGACTAATATTTTAAATAGTTTATTTTATTATAAGTAGTGCTCGCGCACCGAGGGTTTCGTATCAATTTCATTATATATATTTTTTTATATATATTTTATTATATATATTTTATTATATATATTTTATATGTATTTTTTGTTTACCTACAGTAAACAAAAAATACAGCTTATAAAAGTTGACAAACTTGAATTTGCCGTCGTATGCACTCATGTTATATAAAACTAACCACACAAATAAGTTTGTAGTAGTGTTTTTGTAACATATATTTATTGTTTGTTCTATAAATTCTTACTTATTTTTAAATTGACTCAGAAGTTTAATTTTTTCTATGCTTTAAGAAATATTTGACAGTAATTTAATTGATACTTTCACGAGATTTTGCGAAAATCGTCCCGGCATACGGACAGACAGACAGACTTTAAGTGTGTCGTAAAAAGTTATAAAAATCTTTAAAATATCGGTATGGTAGAAAAATAAATCTGATACACAGTGTACTCCCAAAAAAACACAAAAAGTTCCAGAAATCAAGCATGAAAAAACAAAGAGAAGTTATAAAATTTTCAGAAGGGGATGAAACTAAATGTGTAACTGGAATAAAAAAAATAACAAAACAATGTTATTTTAATAATTTCGCATCAACCTGGGCTTATCTCTAGTTTCCCTGCTTTTTTCTCATTAACTTAATCTCTTATATTTTCTGCATAAGTTATTTTTAAAAAAATACTACTACAGTATACCTTTCCTTTATTAAAATAAAAATCATTAAGGGGAATTCTAACATTTCATATATTCCAGTAAGGCAAATCTGAAAATTCAAGGACTAACTTATTTTCATAATTTTCACTCTAGCAATAAGACAAAGTGCGGTGTTGAGTTCCACCACTGAACATGCAATGTCTAATGCGGAAAGCGGAGAACGGAGTATCTTAACATTAGGTTACTCTGCCTCTGCCTACCCTCGTATGTGCGGGATACAGCGTGAAATCAGAATGATATCAGAATATGCAAGAAATTGCTAATGGTAATGGTAGAAGAATATGCCAAAAGTAGTATATTAATTATTATATAATTAAATTATTAAACTTACATTTTCGAAACAGTAGGTAAATGGCTATGGAGTGGCTCAAAAGAATATTACGTTTCATATAGAGCAAATAGCTACAATAAACAAAGTACCTAAATAAATATTAGCGCAAGTATGTGGGTAATAAGGCTCTGTGTATTTTCAGGCACATTACGGCCCCCTGGAGCATGCATGAGGGTTTCATAAAATATAATAAGACTCGCATAATGAGAACAGGTCAACACTAAAACATATATTTTTTTACTTCTTGTATAAAATTTATTTATATTTCTTCTCTGAATTATATTAAATAGTATAAGCATCCATATAAATTATAGTACTTATAAATAACATACAACGTCCCACTACTTTTCTTTTCATTAATCAAGCCATAACAAAAACAAAAGAAAAGTAATAATGAACAAATTGGTATCACAAGTCGAGCATATAAAACTGTCTTAACAAGTTACTTCGCCGTGATGTGTAGCTTCGTAAATACCTTTTAATATAATATTACGCCTTTATTAGCTTGCTACAATAACAAGTTAATCTCCATCGATCCGTATAAGTCCGCTCATTATTTTTCCTTATCAGAGTACATATGGAGATAAAAGCTTGGCTTGACATTTTATGTCTCCAGAATAGGAAAATAACTAAGTCATAAATGGCATTTGGATGATAAACAGACACTGGAAACGAGACAGCATATATCTAAGAAGTAAAAGTACTGACGACAAGAAGGAGCTTATTAATATGAGATTATATAATATAACATTAAATAAAGTCTAGTACCTATATGTATATAGTTATATATGTATTTTTCAAAATTTTAATTATGAAAGTTCTCTGTGCTTTCAACAAAGTTTGTTTTTAGGCTGTTAAACTCACGTCGAGCAGCGTATAAGATTTTTCGTAGAATTTTAATAGGCTTGAGAGTAAGCAGTGTACATTTGAAGTGAGCAAGAATGTGAAGTTTTGTATGAATTTACTTGAAATCTCAAAAGAATTTTGGGCTACAAAGCTAAACTTTATACGAAATAGTTGTGTAATTAAAGTGAATGTCATTATCATAATTCAGATAAGTTTGTTGTTGTGGCTGAAACCACATTTCGAACTATTAACTTTGATATACAAACAACTTCATTAGTAAAGTTGTTGACGATAATTGATTGAAGAAGAGCGAGGAAATTAAAATAATTCACTCTCCGGAGCCAGGGAACCCAACCCAAAATCGTCGCAATTACAGCCAGACGAAGTGCCGCTGCGCCATGACGGCCTCGAACAAAATAATTTTGAGTTTAATATATGTAATATATATTTAAAAAATAAATTAAAAGGAAATAGAGATTACGGCTATATTTTACAATTTTAATAGAATGTCTGTGTTGAAGACATGTATAAGTGATAGTGATAATGATTCGTTAACCGATCCGAACAGTACAAAAGGATACTTGATAAAAAAAGGATCGGTCAAGAGCGAATTCGGAATCGCGCAGTCCATAAATACTAGGTGGTCTGTTGCTTACTCTGCTGTGCGGGACAATGCGCTAAGCTGTGAAATGTGCACACTATTCAGGAATAATTATACTACTGTACTGAGCAAGAAATTATTATAATTCATTCCCCCAAGTAGGATTGAACCCACAGCCGTCTCGTCTATAGTCAGACGGCGTGTCCCTACAATAAATCACTCTTATTTTAAATTATAATAATATCAAAGAAAATTATAATTTAAAAACTATACCTAAACGCGATTCTAATGTAAAGGTGAAACATTTTAAAATTTCTGTTTGCATCATAGTCACTGATGTATGTATTTGTATGCGGGAGTAGTTTCCAAAAAGTAATTTGGTCATAGCAGCTCAGCTGACTTGCGTATTTTCCACAAGACAAATAACAATGTTCCATCGATAAGGCCGTCGTCAACTCGTCTGTTCACAGAATAAATCGTTTTGTAGATGGTCCTTTTGTTTTTATATGCAGCCGTTCAAGTAAGATATTTGCTTATTTCCTTAATGGTACCTCGGAAGTCGTTATTTTAATGGCTTTCTAATAATAAGTAAACAGATTGGACCATACAAAATGTGAACATTATTTTATTATAGATTTTACAATTATATTAGCAATTTATATATATATATATATATATATATATATATATATATATATATATATATATATATATATATATAATGAACAAGTGTAGAAGTCAGTCATAATGAGTAGACCAAAAAAGAAATTAATTTTTTTATGGCTCCTATTAAAGCTGGAGAAGAGAAAAATATGAAACTTATTTGCAGAAAAAAATAACCTAAATCATTTACTATTATTAGGGTCGAAGTTACTTTTCTACATTCTTACAATTGAAACCATTCGACTGCAAATAATGGTCGTCTGCGGTAAATAGCGAAAAAAGAGGCTTATGGCAGACCCTTTTCTGAATTGCATAATTTTCTCAGCGTTCAAATTTAATATAATTGTAAAAAGAGATATATTTGTAAACAGTATTTTATTTCAAAATAGTTAATATCTGTTAAGCGTCGCTATAAGTTAAGAAATAAGTTCAGTAGAAAAAAAGTGGTTGAAAGCAAAGAATGGAGTGTCTTAACACTACACTATGGGCACTTGTTTTATGTCAGGTTATTTAAAGGTTAGAACAATGAAAATAGTAAGCTTTTGTAAAGTATTATATAAAATAATATGAGTATGATGAATATACATATATAAATTCTCTTATAACAAAATAAGATATTTATTATAGAAGAATTTATTATGAATATTTCTTTATATCAAATTATTTATATAGGATTTTCATTATTGTCGAATATAATTTTTCGTAAAACATAATATCCTCTACCCCTCGGACCACCGCAAGGTGCATATACTAACACTCCGCCTAACTTTGTTTCAACTAGAAATATGAGAAAAAGGGGTGATGAAGTATCGGTAGAATTGTCTACATTTAAAGAAGAAATAAAAAGTATGATTACGAACTTACTATCATCCCAGAATCAAGAGTTTAAGAAAAACACAGCTATGTTGAAAGACATACAAACAACAAACAAAAATATAGAAAGTTCCATAGTATTTTTATCTGCGCAAAATGAAGAATTTCAGAAAAAAATTTGTGCTTTAGAAAATCAGATGAAAGATCAAAGTAAATATATAATCATTTTAGAGGATAAAATAGAAGAAATGCAAAGAGAAAATCGAAAAACTAATAAAACTTGAAATTAAACACGTGCCAAAACAATTAAACAAAACCAAAGAAGACTTAGTTAATATAGTAACGACACTATCCGACACCATAAACTGTAACTTAAAGAAATCCGATATTTGTGATATATATAGAGTTCGTGCCAAGAAGGAAGACAAACAAAATACCCCGATTATAGTGGAAACCTCGTCGACGCTACTGAGAAACCAAGTCATACAACTGTGTAAAACATATAATACTAAACACCAAAGCAAACTGTGTGCCAAGCATCTAAATCTGCATTCTTCCGTGGATACACCAATTTTTGTCTCAGAACAGCTGACTGCCAAAGGATCACGTATATATTTTCTAGCACGCGATCTTGTTAAGTCTAAAAGCTATAAATACTTCTGGACAGCCTACGGTAAAGTCTTCGTGAGAAAAGCCGACTCATCACCGATTATACTAATAAAAAATGAAGCTCAAATTCACAAACTTTTACAAGCGATGTGATTAGTACCAGAATTATTTATTAGTATTATGTTTCGCAGTCTCTTACAAATGGTGTACTCACAAAATTTTACCTATTTTTGTAATGTATTACTAGTGCTGTTTATGATTGTTTTTATTTTTATGTTTTATTGTATACAATCTCATTGTATTAGTTACGCAAACCATTGGGCAAGCAAAATATTTATTGTAATCATGGTAAAACTCAGTTTTTCTAAAATTGAGCAACGCACACCTAACAAACACTTAGGAACACTCACACACAGGCTTCACCCATTGACAACTGACAATTTCAACATTTATTGTAATTTTTCGACCATAATATATGGGCTCGATAAAATCCATTCGTTTTACCCCGAATTTACAAGTACGCACTTAATTTTTCTAACTTTTAATGGATCATAACTCACTTAAGATGTTGAACGAATTTGACAGAACAGTGATCTCATACTCCACATTATGTGACGTTGAGGATATTTCGAATATAAAGCTTGTACATAAAAGTGATTTTACCATTGTGTCGCAGAATATAAGGAGCATTTACAATAATTTTAATGATTTTCAAATAACATTATCGCAATTTAATTTCTGTTTAGATATTTTAGAAGTACCACGTCTTGTCAATTACAATGTATTTACAACATGTCATTATCTTAATCAGAATGATGGCGTGGTTATCTATGTCAAAGAAACTCTGAAGGCTAATACTAAGGAGATAAGACTTGAACATGCTACTTGCTTGCAATTAACCATAGTTGGCATTATTGTTTTAGGAATCTACCGATCCCCATCAAACCCAAATGCAACTAATTTTATTAATTCCTTAAATGACCACCTTGAAACTATTAAATCACACAAAAATATTGTAATAACGGGAGACCTAAATATAAATATTATTAGTAAGCCTAATGAGAGCTCGTACGAGTACAATAACGAGTACAATAAGATATAAATATCTCTTAATGCTATCCACTCATGGTCTTCTTCCAGGACATTGCCTCCCTACACGAGGTAATAATTGTCTTGACTATTTCATCTTAAAATTCAGCAAAAATACGTATTTTTCGTACATAGTAATTATAAACAGCTCCATAACCGATCATGCTACAATCTTCCTAAAACTTTCTTTATTGAGGAACTTAAATCAATGCTCTAAAACAAAAATGTATACTGATTTCAAAAAGGCTCTTACAGTTTTAGTTGAAAAAAATGTACGTTGTCTATTATATTATGAAGATCCTAATTTGCTTATTGAACTTTTGATCTGTAAAGTCACCGACTCATTAAAGGAAAGCTCATATATTAAGTATCTTCCGAACAAAACACGTACCATAAAACCGTGGATGACACCGGGTATTCTGCGATGTATTAGGAATAGAAACAATATGCAAAAGAAAGTTAAGAGTAACCCAGACAATGAAATTCTATTAATTGCCTATAAAAGATATTGTACTTACTGCAGTAACTTAATAAAAAAGGTAAAACGCAAATATGATAGAGGACAATTACTTTCATCGACTAAAAATGTGAAGAGGCTTTGGAATAAAATTAGAACAATAGCCCCTTTGAAGCCTTCAAAAACTACCAATAATGGGCTACTCAGCATAAAATCGTCGCCTTTAGATTCTGTTAACTACATTAACAATTATTTTTCCAATATCGGAAAACATCTAGCCGAAAATATACTTCTTAACTTCCCTCAGGCAGCTAAGCCTACATCTTTTATGAAATCAACATTGTTTTCTTTTGCTCTGCTTGAGACAGATACCGAGGAAGTGGAATCTGTTATCATGAATTTAAAGTCTGACAGTGCCCCTGGATGGGATAACATTACAACAACTTTTTTAAAACTAGCTCGACATATGCTCATTCCAACTATTTGTCACCTAGTGAATCTATGCTTCAAAAAGGGAGTCTTCCCTTGCCTATTAAAAAAGTCTACAATAACCCCAGTATATAAAGGAGGCGACAATAGTAATACAAGTAACTATAGACCTAGCCTTCGCTAAAATCATAGAAAAATATTAAACTCCAGACTACTGAATTACATGGAAAAATTTAAAATTATTTCCAGCTCACAATACGGATTTAGACGCAACAAAAATACAGAAGATGCTATTGTAGCACTGACCTCTCATATCACTGAGGTTCTTGATAAAGGCAAGAAATGTTTAACTATCTTTTTAGATCTTACAAAGGCTTTTGACACGGTATCCGTTCCAATACTCTTAAAAAAGCTGGAAAGCAAAGGCATTAGAGGCACTCCACTATTAATATTTCAGCAATAGGAAACAGAGGGTTAAAATTGGGGATTACGTAAGCAGTGACTCTTTAGTAAGTTTTGGCGTCCCACAAGGAAGCGTCTTGGGGCCCACGTTTTTTCTACTTTATATTAATGATTTATTGTGTCTGAACATTGATAATGGTAGAATTTTTGCCTACGCAGATGATACCGCAATTGTCTTCTCCTTCATGGAATGCCGTAAAATTGTCTGCAGAAAAGGGACTTGCAAAAATATACTTCTGGCTCAATTGTAACTTACTTACTATTAACATCGATAAAACAAACTACATGTGCTTCACTATTAATAACAGAACTCAGCCTGAAAACAATTTTGACATGATGGCTGACAACAACTGACATGATGGCTCTAATATTTGTGATTGTGCTCCATCGATTTTGAGTAGAGTATCTACTACCAAATATCTTGGTATTATGCTGGATCAACGATTATCTTGGCACCCACATATTGATTTTACCAGTTCTAGAATTCGCAAGCTTATCTGGATATTTAAAATTCTAAGACACGTGACAAATAAAAAACTGTTAACTCAAATTTATATCACCCTAGCGCAATCAATACTAGGATATTGTATCCCTATATGGGGTGGTGCATCTAAAATAAAATTCCTCCAATTAGAAAGAGCACAGAGATCCTTGTTAAAGGTTATGTTTTTTAAGCCTTTTAGATTCCCTACTGACAGAATTTATAATTATTGCCAATTGTTAACCGTTCGAAAGCTATATATATTGCAGAGTATCTTAAAAGTGCATAGAATCACTGCAAATGATTCGCAAAAACAGTATAAAAGAAGAAATGTAACAGCATATATTCCTCCTATGAGAACTAAATTTGGCAATAACCAGCTTCAAAATCAGTCGAGATTTCTTTATAATAAAATAAATAAAATCTTAAACATTAATCCTATGAGCTCTTATCAGTCCAAAAAAATATTAACTGCCTGGCTACTAACGTTAAACTACGATGACATAGAAGCCTTAATGGTATACTAATATACACACACACACACACACACACACACACACACACACACACACCACAAACACACACACACACACAATCACACACAATCACAATCACACACAGACACACATACACACAAATAAACATACTCTTTTTGCCCATTTCATTCATAATTAAATTAAAATAAATTAAGTTAGGTTAGATATAAGATATGTATTGTATAGATATTTATTTCCACAAATGTATGAAGTTTTATGGAAGAGCGGGGCCTCCTGACACAAGTACTAGTGCTATACTAGTAACTTACTGGGTTGGTCTCATTACTTCGCACGTTAAAGAAAATGTTGATACTGAAATAAATATTTTTTTACTTTTTTTTATTTTTTAATAGCTTTAAAGAAGGCTAAGGTTAGACAATATCGGTCAAGTGCGAGGACCAAGGTCAGAGAGTCGCACGCCAAGGGTTCTGTACCATTTCATGATTGTAGGTCAACGGGAAGTACAACTTATAAAATTTGAAATTACAAGTAAATCTTTAAATTATATATTCACACCACTAGAATGTTGTTATATGGAGACCTGATCTACAACAACTGTCTCCAACTCAAACATCAACACCAAAGTACTATGACCGATAAAACTCTAGTTTTCACCGAAAACAAATCACAACAATACAAAGAAATTAACAAAACAGGCACGGATAACCAAAGGCTGTGGTGTAGAACAACTAGGGTAAAAAAATCTTTAATTACCATTTTTTTTCCTTTATATATGTTGTGAGTTCTCACTTCTCGTCAAACTTTATAAGTCTAGGTCAATGAAGTACAACTAATATGAGTCGACAAACTTAAATTTGTGGTCGTATGCATAAATTTTGTATGAAATGAACTACAGATATAAATTTGTAACGGTTTTTTTTGGATAAGACTATAAATTTCCGGTGTTTTTGAATTTTTCTTTGTTTGCACTATAAGTTCTAACTTATCGCCAGATGTTGCTACTCTAGGTCAACGGGAAGTACCCTGTAGGTTTTTATTTCACGACGATTTTCATACAAAATGTTAAGCATAAACGCTTACACCTCCTTTTGATTGCGTTGGCTAAGAAGTTTGATTTTTTGTTTTAAGAGGTTATCGACTTGGATATTTCATATTAATTTCGGCCTGATTTCTCGACACGATTTTGAGACAATTATGCTATAAGGCTATTTTGTTTTTTCTTTTACAGGTACGGAAATTCAAATAAGAGATTTAATTAAATTAGTATTTGATTATTATTTAATGCAGCCAGTAAACAAAAATACTTTCGATCTTAATTCAATACTGCATCATATTATGAGCTATTTTTAAGTTTTTATTTTAAATTTAATATTCCTGACAAAAAAAATGTTTACAAGTGCTTTTATAATATAAAATAAGTATTTTTGTGCTGTGACGTGAAAGTTATTATGAGTTGCAGTATACGTATTCTTGAAAATAGGCCGCTGCCTAGAACTACTTTACTATATTAAATAAACCATCTAGTTTCTTGCTAATTATATTTCATCGCTTGCAAACTTTAATATTATTGTGATTTGTGAACACTTTTGACACTTTTTTTTCAAATAGAATTTCTAGGTCGACAGAAACAAAAAAAATCTTTTTTTCAGCTTACGAGATGTGAACGTTATGAACATGTTATACTTTTGATAAATGTTTGATCAAATTAGTTACTTATTTTATTACTTGTTAAGAAATGATTATATTCAAAATTTTTGATTCTCCGCTCGAGCGAGACAAATCCTTACGACATGATTGAACGGATTTTGGTAGATTGGTTGTTCTTTGCTCACCCGATATATGAGTATTGCTTCTATTATTATTAATTATAATTTTATAAACGTGAAGTGACATTTAATGATTTAAAATTAATTACTTGCAGCCACACAGTGATACATTTACTTTAATAATACAAAATCTAAGACTTTGTGTTTGTGCAAAAGTTTTACAAAGCTCAAACCTTCCAGGTTTCTAAAATTCCTTTAGTGTAAACTGTAGACGTACCTGCTGCGCGAAGACGTAAAGTACTACACAAGAATTTAGCTATACCGTTTTTAACTGCCTTTATAAAGTTTATTTTATTTTCAAGCATAGTTTTGTTGTTACTAGGCTATATAATAAAGACTGAGTGAGTAATATAATTTCTTACAAATCCTGTATTTTTTTTATTATCATTCACTTTTTTTGGTTTTCTTTGATGATACGAATATATTCCTGAATTCTTTATTAAACTTATTTCGATATTAATATTTCCTTTTTCGTCAATATCTAACCTAAAACCTGTTTTACAACTAAAAGATCTCCGCAAATATGACAAAATAATTTATTTTATTTTAAAGGCATTTATGTCAATATTATTAGTTCATAGTTAAAGCCGGTTAAATCAGTTTTGTCATTTAATACTCTCTTCAATACCTATTAGTAGCGATCTGACAAATTAATTTAGATTAACATTCATCAAACGTCAATATTGCATTTAGATATTACAGAAGGGAATAAAATAAGGCGATGAGTCAGCACTATTTATATTTTTTTATAAATTCTGACAGTTTCGGCTTAGGATGGTCTACGTTTTAAGATTATACTCAAAATGAGGTAAACACTTATCCCCGCCCACGTTGGGGTGAAGGGGAAAACAACAAGTACTTCACTTTTACAATTTGTGTACTTTTATATCTTGTTCTGTAATAATTGAATAAAAAGTCAACAAATCTTAAATCCAAATATACCATAACAAACACTGTTTAAAATGAAAATACATGATGAAAACTTTTCCCAGCCACCCCAGCGAAATCTCAAATTAAATCTGCTACGAGTCTCAGACGTGAACTGTCACTCTTTGAAATAAGTCTGAATATGAAACGCTTTGTATTGTCTTACTTTACAAATATTAATGTATAAAATAATCACATTCTAATGTAATAATATTTAATTTCATAGTAACAATATACAAATTATTTTTATCGACGGAACATATATTTCAAATTGTCACGGAGTTTCTAATGATACATTGATTTCTAAATCTTAACCAATATATATCTATCTATAAATAACATTTTTTTTTAGTATTATAAATTACATTTATTAACATATATAACATAAACATATATTACATATAGTTTCGTATTATAAATTATATGTTATATTTGTCCATAACAGACAATGGTTTTGATTATGAGGCGATCTTCATAAAACGATGTTTTGATTGCGTGGACCTAGAAGTTTGATTTTTTCTATGTGAAGCATAGAAAAAATTAAACTTCTAAGTCAAGAGTTTATGAACCTGAATATTTGATATTAATTTCAGCTTGACAACGTGGACAACAAAACGATCCTAAAAGGGTTCCGTTTTTTCCTCTTGATATATGGAACCCTAAAAATATTACAAAGTAGTAAAGTCACATATAGTCTATTAGACTGACTGATTTGAGTCCCTGGTCTCAGTCCCTGGTTAGACAAATAAAATCACAATCACATACAGAATCGACTTGTTCAGTTTGAAGTGGACCGCTTACTTCTCCAGATGTACCAATGTTCTATGGAGCTGAAAGTATTATAGCGAAGTCCGTTTTTAATGCATTTATTTTCCGTGAAAGAATGCTATACCAGGCTAGGTAGGTTGTTACTTGATCAGAACTCATATTGTGTACTAAATATTTTTAGTTACGTTTGTAGAGTTTACTTAGGCCGTAAAATTATAACTAATCTATAATTACCGCTCCATCTATTTTTAGTATATATATATATATATTTTTACTTTTAGCATTTTCATACGTCGTTATTAATTGAATCAAAACATATACCTAAGCACGAGTATTCTCAGTAGTATGTTGACCGTTATAAACAATGCCAGATGGTTTACTTTTCGTAGAGTAATTAAGAATCAATCAGTATCTATGAAACTTACATAACTGTATACAAATTTAAGCTATAGTTTGTCTGTAGACACTACTCGAATAAAACAGTAATATTAAACATAACCTTTAAAAAATACGTAAATGTTTCAAAAACAAGGTTTTATTGGGTAATATCGGCGTTAAAGGTTAAGAGGAGAAATATAAAAAAATACAGTTAGCTTTACCTTTTGCATCAGAATCAAATGCTTTTAAATATTCAGGCACGGTTGACGGTACCGTCCGTAAAGTTTGCTCTGGTTATAAATTCAACGTTAAACAGTGTGTAGGTCTCGTAGAATTTTAATAGGCTTGTGAGTAAACAGCAAGAATTGAAAGTTTGTCCGTAGCTTCAAAAGAGTTTTAATCATAAAGCATACATCTTCAAAGAAACTGGTTTCGCTATAAGTTTAAGACTAGTAGTCATAGCGCAACAAATATTCAAAATTCTAGCGACCTACCCGCGGATCCGCCCGCTTCAACTACACTTTATCTTAAATAGTAGCCCATATGTTATTCTGATAAAAAACCTGTAGTGCTGATGTGTACTGCAAAATTCATCTAAATCAGTTCAGTTGTTTTTGAGGGAAATTGGAACAAATTGTCTCATTTATAATATTAGTCGGATATATATATAATACTTAGGCAAATATATGTCGTTTACTCTGTTCCCATGGGATAAAAGAAGTCTATGTGTTATTAAAGACCTACCCGTGTTCTAAATTTCATCCCGATCCCTTCAGCCGCTTTGACATGATTGAGTAGCAAACATACACACAAACTCACTCACAAACTTTCGCATTTATAATATTAGTAAGATTAATATGATTTTATAGAAAGTTTAAAAGGTATATGTACCTATGTAGATTTTAATATTTATTTGTTTTATTTAATTGTAATAGTATATATATTGTTAGCTTTGAATTTATGATCATTGCCACCCAATTTCCATTTAGCGATTTATTGTAATCGAAAATTAGGTCAAAACTGTGTAAATGTAGAACATTCACATCAATTATTTTTATTCTTTTATCATTGTATATGGCTTTCATAATAATATGTCAAAATACACATCACGCTGAATTTTTTTTTCTAAAATTTCATTTTCATAAATATTATTATGTAGGTGATCTTCGTAAGATTTTCCAGATTTATTATTTTGTCCATGGGGATTGTCTGCCACAAAGAAGATAATAAGCCAAAGTGCGGCTAGAACCCATAAGCATCGTGTGTTTGAACTCGCGATTGTCATACCTTGTTCCATTACGTGGGTTCATGACGTAGCAAATAAGCTCCAATAGCATCATCCGAAACGGTATAGCAACTTGGATAGTATGGTATGGCCACTTGATGCTCGGAATAAATTGCCTTGACATATCTGTTTTCCCCCACACGCACAAGGAAGCGATGGCTGAATGTCGTGATGCAGAACGTGAGAGACAAAGTAAACTAACCACTGAGGATGCTCAAGATCGTGCAAAGGGGCTGCAAATTAAACCGTAATAATGCCATGTAGAAGAAGTTCTATATAATTTACATAGACTAGCGACGCGCTCTAACTGAATACGTTTATTTTTTTATTTTTTTTTCGAATATTGACTAAACTAATATATTACCATACAAAATTTCATTAATTTTTATGCAATAGTTTTTGCGTAATCTACGCATAATTAAAAAAACAGACAATAATTATCCTGATAGGTTCTTCAGCTTCTATTTATCGATGTATCAAGCGACCTAATTAATTGTTTTTTTTAAACTTTTTCATATACAAAATTGACTTTTTTTATCCCTTTATTATATATAGAAATGATTGTATACATAATAGACCTTATTAATTTTCATTCATTCATTCATTCTTTTTACCTATCTATTGTAGGTGTCTTATTTTATAGAACGCAACAGTTAAATATAAAGCGACTACTACTACTCTTATCACGATTTCAAAACTTTAAATGTATCGGTTTGAGTAATTGATTTAAATTTCTTCTTCCTAAATAGCCTACATTATGAAACATTTAATTTGAATCAGAATTCATTATGCTTAAAATATAAATCACCTTATATTACATTGGTATTTGAGTGGATTTATATTAACAAATACTATTAATTGTAATATAATTATAATAATTATATATTATCTCGTGTACAATTTTTAGATGACTTTATCAATAGTTACGACGTATGCATTCATAGCATTTATATCTCTTTGTATAAGTAGAAGATAATAGAAGAATGCTTATTAACCACATAGCTCACATAAGTATATACATACTCAGGTGTACTCATTTTTTTCTTGAGACAAAATAGACATAGTATATTTTACTCTCGAAAGTGCGACGATTCAGGCGCTACTACTAGGCCTACTTTTGAAATGAAACGTTTATAACTTTTGGGATATCAATATATGTACATAAACCAAATACACTAAAATTCAATTATGACCATGTATATATTGTATGTATTTAATTGAATAACAAATTGTACTGTTTATTGTTTAAAATAGTTCGATAACAACATTTTATCTTTTGATTTATATCGAAACGGCTAGTGACGGTTGCTATCTTTTGATGATAATTACATGCTGGCGCGAAATTTATTAAGATTTTTTTAAGGAGAAAAATTCTAGTCACACATTTTTTTATAATAATTATTATAGATTTAATATGAATCCCCAATGTTTTTGTAAATATTCTATCGTCCATGTCCAGCACAGATAATGAAGGATTTTTATAGTGAAAGAATTGTTCAAATAGGTCCGTCCAGTCTTGTCGGAACCTATTCCTGTTAAACAAACAACCAAATCTTTCCTCTTTATAATATTAGCATAGATACTTGCAGTTTTGACTTTACTCTTATTATTATTTAATATGTAATATTTTGTGGCAATATATTTCTGTGTAACAAAAGCTAGCATTCCGTTGTTGAGCGCAGTTCATTTAAATTTCGTGCTTGCGAATAACAACAGTGGCAAGTGTGTGACTTCCTTTAGTTCTATTGTCATACTGCCCTTTCAAATGTTTAAATTATGGCTTTTGTAGTAATATTTGTGTTAATGATAAAAGGAAAATAAGGTAGACGTAAAATTACTACCCTTATTTATTTATATATAATATTTATCTATATATTAATACGTGTAGCAAAAATTTTCGACCTTTTTTTAAGAAAATTGTGCGGATTGTTTGAAATTTGGCATACATATGTTTAAGGTAAGATATACAATTGTAAATTTTAGTTTGTCCATTTTATAAGTTGTATTTTCCTGAGCGGAAAACCTACAATCATGAAATTGGTACGGAGCCCTCGATTCGCGAGTACTACTCGTACTTGGGTGATATTTTTTTTATTATCTAATTACACTTGATCCGTTTACGTGATCCTTCTAGTAGGGTAGTTATTACTGCAGCTGAAAAAAATTTCGTTAGTCTCCCACCTGGCAAATAATGACTAACTAATCTTTTGATGGAAGTTTTGCCATTAACAATATGTATCGTTCTTAAAAAACTTATAAGGAAAGGCCTGTTCATAACCTATACGTAGGAAACATAAAATATATACAAGCTGTTTTCGCCACAATAGATATAGCTAAAGTAAAAGTCGTATATGTTTACTAATATTGATCGCTACTACATATATTAACTTGCATAAACAAAATCTATTGCGTTTTATTGCAAATTAACTTACAAGAAGAACAATTCAACATGTGCTCTTAATTCTTGTTATAAACTTCGCTCCTTCTCAATGTAGCGGCAGATAAACTACAAAACAACTGTATGCTGTATACATATATAACGTAAGTTTTCCAATTTAACTTTCAACTATATAAAGAATTGTTTGTTACGCGTTTGTATAAGTCTTTATTCGGTGACGAACATGTAGGTGTAATTTAAATAAATTCAAAATAATTAATATTATAAGAAATAAATTGTATTTCTTTTAACGTAAACACGTAATGAATAGTTTCTGTTCATAGTTCATTTCTGTTTTTCCAAATACAACTCAACGTGTTATTGCAAATGCGACGGTTGCGGGTTCGATTCCCAATCGGGGAGAATGAATTATTTCATTATCTTGTTCTGGTAACAAGACAAAGCGTGGCGTTGAATTCCAGTACTCAATGTGAAATGTCTCAAAATTGAGCGAAAAGTGTGGTAAACGGAGTAGTTTAACATTTGCGTCCCTTTGTCCCTGCTATCTGTGGAAAATAGCGTGTAGCGATTTTATTTTTAAGTTTACTTACTACTTTGTACTTGCGGCTACATTTGCGTTGTCAAATGGAGATGACTAGGATATGTGCATTTTATGTACCCTAGGCAACTCTTACCGTAAGTCAAGTTGGTTACATCGAAACGATTAGCGTGACGTCATATAGCCCAAACCCTTCTTCGATAAGTGGACTCTCCAACAAATAAAGAATTTCCAATTCGAATAAGTAGTTCACTAGGAATCACAGTATTCACTAATCCTAGGAACTATAGACCTCCTCCACCAACCAACACCTCTCTCTTTTTATTATATATATTTTATATAAATTCTATTTTTTCCGTTGCTACTATTGTTACTACTGTTAGGCAATCGTCAAGAGCTTCTGTGTAGTAAAATATAAAATTTTACTCACGGTTTGTATTTTTTTGTGCAATGTACCTATTGTTTATATAACAAGGTTGTGGAAACATTGTAGTTTGACAAAGTTCATTTAAATTTTGTTCCCCTGAGCTTCTAGTTGCAAACATGAAGGATGATTATAACGTGCATTAAAGTATTATTACGGTCGTAGATATACTAGCCATGTCGTTTTAGATTCATTTATAAATACAAATTACGATTTATATAGCGTTTGGATATTTGTAATAACAGTTGTTTGCAAAAAAAAAATTGCCATAACATTTATACAATTGTTGATATTTCAAAAATACAAACGTGCTTAGTACGATTATTATTATTTTGCAAATACATATAATTTATTCAGATACATATATCATACATTGAACATGTAATTGTATTAATAAGAAATTAAATCTTTTTTGTCTATAAAATAAAATGGAAAAAATGTTCAAGTTAATAGCAACACCGCAGGTTCGTTATACTTTTTACTTTACTTTCCTAGCAACATTGTAAAGCCCATGACCAACCTGCATAAAGTTTAAATTGTGTTCAGAATTTATTTTCGCGGGGAGGTATTGAGGGGAATTATTTTTAGTAATCTGCTTAGAAAATTGCTTCATAGTGTTCTAAAAACCATTAAATGTCAACATCGTCATTGTCGTCCAGGAACCAAGTAATTCATGATATGATTAGAAAAGTAATATAAATATAAATTCTATTCAAATTAATATACCTATTTTAATAAAATTTGTATCACAAATATAACAATTTGGTTACTATTAATACAGAATACAGTATTAGACCACTGTAATATATTATTACCAACGTACGTACGAGAACGTAGCATTATTTAAAATACAGAGCTAGGATTGATATTAAGTAAAAGAAAAAATTATAAGATAAATGTTCAACCTATAATTCTTTTCAGCGCTGTAAGTAAGATCGTAAATTAGGCCAACTTTTCTTGTAAAAGTTTCAATTTCTCTGGAGTGCAATAGTAACGATGAAATTCATGATTTAATTATGAGTGAACCATTTTTAAGTAATAATATACCATTTTTAAGTAATAATATACTAGCTGATTTGCGTTCGTTTCGATATGTCATATTAAATCACATTGCATGTATTGCATTTATTCTAATATATATATATATATATATATATATATATATATATATATATATATATATATATATATATATATATATATATATATATATATATATATATATATATATATATATATATACATATACATTAAATAAGAAATAAATAGTGTTGGTATGATTTGGACTATAAATTTCAGGTGTGGGAAGTGGATATTGTACTTTTTATGCTATGATAGAAAAGCTAGAACATAATCTGCTTAGACTAAATGGTAATTACATATACGTTTATGTTTTAATATATCCATGCAAGAAACATATATGTACATTTATCGTGATTTTCAATAATAGACAAGAGTGATTCAAAAAAAACGACGCGAAAATTGAAGAATTGCATTGTGACGTAGGTATAAAATTTTAGAACGAACGCGATCTAGCTAACTTAAGCGGGCGAAACCGCGAGCGGGTCGCTAGTAATATAATAAAACAGTAAAGGGAAAAATTAAATATAATATAACATGCTTTGGAACTAAAGTAGAAATAAAAAACTTTAGATTAAAACGAAGTTAGAATAAATAGCTTACAGGTGAGACCAATTTCGGCTTAGTCGAAATTACAGAGGGAGGTTAAGAGAATGCTAAGAAGGTCAGTGGTGTTCGTATAAATGTGCCATTTGGCGGAAAATTTACAACTTTTTCTCTGTTCGGTCTCGGATGGAGGCCGTAAACTCGGAAGCAATCTCACCGCACAAGCGACCGAGTTATTTCGCAGAATATTGCGGTGCGCGTGACTAATAAAATGACAAATAGAGGTCCTCGACGCTGCGAGCGACACACTGGGCTAACATACAGTGAATTTTTCCATCCCTCTTTTTGGTATGCGCATTAATTTGGTTTTAAATAAACATTTGGCTTAACTTGTTGAAATTAAATAAGAAAATAATAATTTTCTGAAAGATGATAACTAGAAAAAAAACTCAGGAACTACTAGTTTGAATAGCAAAAAAATTACCAGGTGGGCGTGGCCGCAGTCAACTAGAAGTTAAGTCTACTATACTATACATTTTTAATGTAAATACAATTTTTTTCCATGTTTCCGTTTTTGTAAATCCATTTTATCTTTTTAAATGTGATTTAGTGTGTATTTTAATTAAATATTATATTACTTGTTGTTATACTATAAATGTTGGTATGTTAATCAGTTCTAGGTCCACGTACGTGCAAAGCGCAATGAATATGGCACAAAATGTACGGAGACGGGACGTTTCGAATTTAATCTCGCAGAAATGTGCGCCAGATATTTGTTTTTTACGGGAGTCATTTTGTTGCAAGCATCATTTACAAGCATAAAAAATAAAAATAACAGGGAATTCTGAAATGGGATTGCACTAAATTAAAAAGCTTCACCGGAATTGGAAGGTAGGACAAGTGAATTACTTTAAAATTAGCTTAACCATATTTATTTAAATTTAATTGCGATATTCGTATAAACACAGATTCTTGTTTATTTATGTTAATTCTTTCCTAAGATATATACACTTGAAAACATCTTATATATATAAATTCCTAAAAGTTAAATTAATCACAAGGTCTTAATAATGCACAGTATACGAGGTGTTTTCTACTTTTGTCGATTCTTGTTTCATTATTTATGGTAAGTGCATCATAGAAGCTATCACATATGTAGGTATAATTGTATCTTGAATTTAAAGTACATTTATACGTTAAACATTGAAAATGAGTTAGATTGAGTAAAAAAGCTTTAACCACTGAGCTGTTAAATTACAGTAAAATTATCTCTTTATGTGTAACTTTGTAACCGCTGAGCTGGATGCGAGATGTTTCTTTGTTAAACATTAATTAAATGCTTATATGTTGCCGCCAGTTTGCATCCAGTTATATTATATATAGCAAAATAAACATTCCAATAAACAATATAACTAAAAAAATAATATTGAATACTTAATTTAAAACAATATGATTGGTAAGAAATTAATAAAAATCACAAATAACATTAATTGATAGTAGTAATTAGATAAAACGCAAATACAATTAATGATTTTAAGAAAAACATATATTTTTTTTTATTTAAATAACGAATAAATTACAATATTAGTTAGGTTTCAATTTTATATTTTCAACATGTTTCTTACCAAGTAAGATATAATCTTGACCAGATATTCAACATTTAGTTCTACGGGCGATTTAATTACATTATTTTGGCTTTTCAGATAACGTGTCCACGTGGGTCCTTCCTAATTAACGACTAGAATCCACTAATACCTCTATCTACGAAAGTCCTTAGACTTTCGTAGATAGAGGTGCTGCACTATCTTGGTAGTCTAAATAGTTAATATAGTAAGTAGTCTATATAGTGTAGCTTTATCACTGTTCGCGTATACTTCACCCACAACGCCGCAAGCATAAAGACACATGTGGTAAGTTCGGAATAGTAGCTTTTTAACTCCTTGACTACAACGGAGGAATCTCGTAGCCAGCAATTCGTACGATCTCTGTTAATCAATATCATCTACATTAGATAGGTCATCATAGGTACATCACGTATTATGTGGCCGAGATAGTTTGCCCGATTTGTTAATTCCATGTCCTTACTGGTGAGCCCTTCCTCTGGGCCCTTATCAGACGGGAAAACTATCGTCTGAGTTTTCTTTCCATTATATGCCATTTAATGTAATATCGCACATTCTCTCAGTAAGTGACGCAAAGCTCTGAGACTGGGTGCGAGAAGTACCACGTCGTCTGCGCATGCTAGGTAGTTTGTACATACGTTATTGATGTGACATTCTACCTTAGTTACATTTTTTACTTAGTACAAATCAAAAAGCATAGGCGAGGTCCCATCACCTTGTCGCACTCCAGTGTAAAGATTCAGGCAGCTTCAGTGTTTTTATCATCCCATCCAACGATATTAACCTTAAGAATGTGAACATTCCTCCCTTGCGTTTTACTCCACATAGTTTCGTGATGAACTTTATCAATATTTATGAGATCAAGAAAACGTCCATACACAGTTATAGTGTTTCTATTCGTGTAGTTATCTTAAATCTAATTTAAGCTGAAAATAGCCATGTCAGTGTCTGACGATTCCGGTTTGATTGCCCATTTGGCAATCTGTTGCATAAAGCTTATAATTTATATATATATATATATATATATATATATATATATATATATATATATATATATATATATATATATATATATATATATATATATATATATATATATATATATATATATATATATATATATATAAGTGAAGCCTTTCCATTTTATTGTAGGGCTATCAAAACTGATAGTTTTATATTAATAGGCTTAATTATTTCGTAAGAGCTTGTAATGGCTTATTGTAATAAACAACATTTAAAAAGTGGAAAATTTATTCGTAAGACTAGGTCATCTGTATATTGAAAACAGAAACATTGCCTAATTCTACACGGTTAAAAATGATTGTCAATGACTTCCTCTTTCATCTGTTTCAATTTGTCACTGGGGTGCTTTCTTGCTGATTGGAGATGTACTCCACAAGTATATTGACATTATTGTTCCTCAGAGCCCGTTTAATACAGGAATTAATACTGTGGACATCTATTTGTGCATGTCATACGTCTAGAAAATCGTTATATTATTATTTATTGTCACACATAGTAATGCATTAGACATTACACAATTTCTATATTGATAGCATTTCCATCGCGATATAAAATATTTTGTTTGGTTTTACAGAATAATTTAACAAAATCTTTTTTTCAATGATGATAACCCAAATAAACTCTTTATAAATTAAACCTCCTTCGGGTTCATTCTATAAGTAACAATAGCCATCTTTATTGCCTAAATTAAAAAATGTGTCTTTGTATATCATCTCATAAATGTTTCGCTTTCTCTGATTTGGCTAGCTTCGTCTTTATTTTTATATGTTCTGAATATTTTTCATGAGATTTATTTCCATCTTTAAGGAGAGTACATATTTCACACGGGCCTTTTCTAGGTCCAAACAATGCTAAGTTCTTGATACATTTACAGGCAGATACACAGCATTTAAAAAACGTGTTTTACATCAATCATTTACATAAAAATTATAAAGAGATCGTTTTGATTGCCACTCTTTAAACAGGTACTTCTTTTGGGGAATAGCACGACAGTATTGTGGTTCCATCGCCGGCAGTGTAAAAACTTTTAAATGATAGAGTAAATATTGTCCTCTCGTCGATTGTTCATAATTTTTTCCCTTGGTCTTGGTCTTTTTCACATGCAAAATTGTTAATTTACGAAGATTTTTTTCTAATTTAACTAATTTTTCAAAATTCTTTAAATATATTCTGTCAATCTGTTAACATTTCAAAGATCCTTTTTAGTTAGTTTACACAAGCATTCTTAATTTTTCTAGAAGGCCTTGAAATTTTATAATTCCACTTTTCTTCGTTTTTTCTTCCGCAATATTTTTTTAGTCTCTCTGAACTTTCTCTTTTATTCAGCAAATCAGTCAGATTTTATTATTTGAAGCCTTCTTTTTTATTCTTTCTTTTTTTCCTTCTTTTATTGAAAAGTTTTTGTGATCAGACTCATAATCAGAATCGATTTGTATGGTACTAGGCTTTCTTGAATACTTTCATCTGATATCAAATCATCTATTTGGTTAGGTTGATTTTAAAAAGTAGGATGTCCGATTTCAGTAGTTTTTGTATGGTGTTCTGTTTGATAATATCTTCAAAAAGGAGAGTATTGGTACAATGGTGGTTATTAGCCATCAACTCAACCAAATTAGATATTTGTGTTTCTTATGATTCATTTTGATATTTAATCCGATGTCAAGTCTACATTTTATAGAGAGTATACAGAGTATCTTCATCGCTTGTAGAATATTTTTTTGGTAAAATTATACAAAAAATATCTTCCAATATTCCATCATTGAATATGATGGGTGAGAGCCAGTTGCAATTAGTACTTGAGTTTAAGTCATTATATAATTTTTCAGACGTTATTAATTCAGTTTCAACATTTCAAACTGATGACAATTCTTCAGAAACTTGCACAAAAGTGTATTTGCAAGTTGGCTGCCAATTTTTTCTCGACGTTATCTACAAATAATATATTTGTTAACACATTCTTATATAAATAATGTCAGGTAAAATTAAAATAAAATAATACAGTACGTTTGCATTCGAAAATTAGATCTAAGCCGAAAAGTATAATTTTAAATATGTAATTTAAAGAAAATTGGGGTGCTAAGTAACCTATTAAGATCATGCACCTGGAAAAACCTGTATTATAATTTTTTTAATATTATTATTTATTTTTTCACAACATTGTATCGTCATCGAATCGATGTGTATGCAAAATTCTAATTAATCCGACATTTCACAGTCGGTCTAAATCACTTTCAAAGTTTCCGTTACATAGATAAACATAGATACATACCAAGCTAATAAAAGCGTATTCAAATAGTAATTATTTGCAATAGCGTATGTACTAGTATCGAAATTCAGTACAAAATTGAGGTTTACATGGATTCACCCGCCAATTTTTGCAGTCATGAAATTGACAGTTTTACTCATGATTCATTTTTGCAAATTTTAAACGATAACTGACAGTTGTTGTTTTTCTCGATTTTGTATTTTTATACACTTTCAAATTGTATATAAATGTACTCTAAGCCAACGTAATCCTTTTTCATATTTATGCATGTCGTCCCTCTTGATTATACTCATAATCAAAAAGGATCAGTTACCTCACTATTGGTATATAAACAGTGGTATTTAGCTACTCTAGTGAAGTTAATTCCCCGTATTGCAAATTGAACAAACAATTATATTATAGTATATTAGAAATATACTAAAATACTCCAATAAGATTTGGACCTTACAATCACTGTGTCCTAAATGTACCATAATACTCTTATACTATTTGTTTTTTCTATAAAATAATTAGGTCCAGAACATTATAGAGCGAGCGTATGGGAGTGTACAATGTACTAAAAGGCATTATCTATCTATTTGGAGCATTTGGAGCACGCTTTTGTGACAATGGGACTAAAGGAATTCATATTTGCTACTGTTGTCTCTCACGGGCAAGGAATTTAAATGAACTTTGCCCAACAACAATGACACCACAGACTTTTGTTCTGTGAACAATACATTTTGCCGGAAAAATTAAAACCTGGGAACAAAAGAGTACAAATTCATATTGCAGCGTGGGCGGTCCGCGACGATTACGCAGCTACAGGCTCGATACTAACGTGAAAAAAGAAAACATCGTTCCTTTTATTTCCTACCAGAGTATTTCGCTACCATCTCGTACGCGCGCTATATAAAACCTCATTCCTATGAAAGCGTAACGTACTCTTTATTACAACAGTGATTTATGGAATCTTACTATTATTAAATACGTGGTGCTTTACCACGTACTTAATATGTATAGGTATAAACGTCAACAGCAACAGTATAAAAGCATCATCATAGCACGATTAACTCTGCTACCATCAGTAATTTGAATTTTATATGCAATACATATGTTCTTATATCTACATTACTTGAAAGAATCATTGGCCAGCTTCAATATTATCCAGGATATTGAAGCAAAGGATATTTGCTATAGGAATTAATATATATTGTATACTTTAATGTAACATTTCGATGTACATTATTTGTCAAACCACTAGTAAAGCGTGATGAAATAACGATTTTTGGCTTAACGCCACTTCAATGTTTTTAATTTATTTCTTTGCGCAACTGATTCAGATAATCTGATGTATTTTGAATGTAAAATATCTTTATTTTAATTATTATCGATTGAAATTGAATTCTATGATGGAAATATATTGTATTTATGTTGAACATACATTATTACTAATTTTGTGGCTTTTAGTTACGTTTATATATTTATAATAGTGTTTAATTGAAAAAAATCCCTTATGTTATATTAAGTTGGTTACGCTAGATGGGTGTATGGCGCTACTGAAATGTACTGTATGTATTACATCCATTCCGTCTATTAAAATGACTAAATTACTTAAACATTTCATACAAATATTTACAAAATTGGCAAATTGATTTGTCAATCAAAATATATTAAATATTATAGAAGTTTTATTTCATAAAAATTTCTACGCTGTTAGTCGTATGTCGCAAATTAGGCTCAAGTTTTCATGTATACGTTTCAATTTAACTTAGATGTTGGATGACATATTTTTAACTTTTTAAAAGCTAATAAGCAGACTAAGCATATGAAAACTTTGCAAAGTAAATAGTAAAAGTTTCGAGCGTGCCTGGACTCTGTAGCTCTAAATATGTATACGGAACTTGTGTACACCGATGTTGATTCACATAATTATTATTGCGGCCCATTTTCATCATTTCTCTCATAATGGCGGGTTGCGAGGGCAAAGCAATTTTGTCAGGGGCCTACAGAAATTTGAAAAAGGAAAATTACACAATTTGCTAATAGCTACGCCATGGATAATTTTCTTGGAACCGTTTTTATACTATAAGGTTCATTGGGGAATTTAATATTACCATTATGAATAAAATGTTCGAAAAACAATTTTAATTTAAACAATATAGTGTATGCATACCCTACCATGCCGGGTAAAAAAAATGTTGTCGAAAGTTGTTACATTTTTCGTATACTTACTTATTAATACGTTCTAAGTCGAATAATTGCATTAAATATATCTTAGCGTTCGTTTAAGTCTATTAGGCAAATTAATGGGAAATTTTCGCGTAAAACTTATTATAAGATTTAATAAAAGTTTAAATCTTGTTATACTTATAGTTAAGTATAAGTAGACATTTCTCAAACAGATGTTGTATTTTTTATATAGTAAAAACTCAAGAAAAGCCTGTGATACATGACTATGTTTTAGAGGTTATAATAAATTAAGACCACAAATAGCGTATAAGTAACCTTATTTTCTTGAATAGAACCTTTCGCATAGGTGAATGTGAAACTATCCCAAGTGAGAGAGATTAAAGGCGTTATTCAGTATGTCACGCCGGCAAACGAAATGTTCCGTATAAATAATCCTGAATAAAGCCTTCACACAGAATGGGCGACGCGAGTGGGGGGAAGAGAGATTTATCCTCTTGAATGTAATCTTGCGGATAGCGAAAAGAGCATTTTCTACAAAAATTTTGTCTCAATTTTCGCGTTCCGAGCGCGACACTGTATACGTCAGGACAATTCCCCTTTGTCTACTGAAAAGTCATTCGGTCGAGATGAATTAGACTACAACTCAAAGGTAGCACGAATCAGATGTTTTGTGCATCAAGGAGAGTTGTAGCTTTTATGTATATTGCAGAATCACTTAAAGTTATTGGAATGCGAAGGCGTCACTTAGAGATGATTTCGACGTTCGCTAGACAAATGCACCTGCTATATTATACTTGAAATTTCATTTGTAATAACACATTTTTTCATAATTGATATTCACTTTAATTTTATTTTGTTTATTATATCAAATTTTACTCCAGTAAAACTATACATTTGAAATAGAAAATATTTTTTAAGCTTAAAATAGTCTGTTGAAATAAAACTTATAGTAAATGTTTGTTGCAGCAGAACTCGTTATCAGACAGGTTGTTATTAAGGAGCGCTCGTGATGCAGAAGTGCAATGAACACATTCTTATCTCAATAGTTTTGGCTTTCAGTAAGCTGTTATATTTACCCACAGTTTGCAGAATTTATTTATTTGTTAACCTCTCAAAGCTGTATTATGTAAAAAGGATAGGTAAAGAGGTAAGTTTTTGAGTTGGATTTAAATTTTCTTTTATATAGGTATATAAATAAAAGTATCAAAATATATATAACATTTCCATATTATTTTTATTTTTATGATATATGTATTTCTCCGCATTGTTAGGTAAAACTTCAGAGTACAAACTATAAGTTAAAATTCAAATTCAACAGCCAACATGAAATATATCAGACTGGTCGGACTGTAATTGGCAGAAAGAAGACACCTCAGCAATAACGTTCTTCTTTTCAATCACCGAGCCAAGCAACAGCCAAGTGAAGCAACGATAACTTTAGGGATCAAATATAACTAGAAATTCATAAAAGTAGATAAAAATTTAATGACACTATTATAATTGCGTCATTAAAAATTTGTAAAACCTTATTGTGTTATACCTAATTGTTCTTGTGTTTAGACTTTAGGTTAAGATTTGCTTATTAATTAAGTAATTTCGCTTAAATAATTTAAATTAAGAGACTATCAGAATTTTGAAAGTTACTGAGATCTCCCTACAGAAGATGCTAACAACATAAGTAAGTTGTAATAAGCATTTAAAAACTTCGACATAGCTCAATAAAAACTTACAGGTTAGTAGTCTTAGATGGTTTTTAATAAAATTACTTTTAGCTTATAGCTATTATCATGTGTATTTTATATAATTCACTAATCTCGGTACATATAATATGTTTAATCGTGTTTTAACTATAAATTTAGTACGTTTAGCCTAATAGTTTTTCTACACGTACTAAAGTAAGATTTACAAGAGAATAATCATATAATAAAAATATAATATTTCTTTTCAAATAATTTTTCAACTTCACGCTTTATTCTGCATGTAGGCAAAGAACAAAGGCATGTAGCCTTTTTAATAGTAACATGATTTCTTCTATTATATTTTGATATACATTTTTTGGATATACCTACCTACCATTAAAAATCATCAGTATTAATTAACTTAGAAGCATTTACATTATAGAAAGTGCTGTATTATCATTTTTCATTTATGTTTCTCGTAGAGATAAGCTTTATGTTCCGAGTGTAGTAATATGAAAGTTCAGAATGGGTTTTAGTGCTCGCAGGGAAATATAGTTCATCCCCGGATATTCAAACTGTACGCAAGCCAGATTCACTCGCCCATAAAAAGATGAAATTAAAAACAGAAATGGTGTGCTAAATTCACGTATTCGTGCATATAATTGTGAATAGCGAAATATTTCAACGTGATGTAGGATAAAATATATTTTTTAGTGTATTTATTATTATACACTTGTATCGCTTTTTGCATAAAAAAAATTATAGTTACATTTGTATTTTATACATACTTGTTATGGTTATATATATATATATATATATATATATATATATATATATATATATATATATATATATATATATATATATATATGTATATATATATATATATATATATATTTATATATATATATATATATATATATATATATATATATATACATATATATATATATATATATATATATATATATATATACATATATATATATATATATATATATATATATATATATATATATATATATATATATATATATATATATATCTATATATATATAGATATATATATATATATATATATATATATATATATATATATAATATATATATATATATATATCTATATATATATATATATATATATATATATATATATTATATATATATATATATATATATATATATATATATATAATATATATATATATATATATATATATATATATTATATATATATATATATATATAATATATATATATATATATATATATATATATATATATATATATATATATATATATATATATATATATATATATATATATATATATATATAGCTTTTTAAAGGATCTTGAAAAAGTAGACCTTGATGATCTACAAGTGATGAGGATGGTGGTCATATTATAATATATAAAAATACTTATTACTTATGGTAATGTTAATCTAATTTGGATTTATGACAATTCCCGTCAAAATCCCGTCTTAGATATTACTAAGCACGGTTTTTTAAATTTAGGAAAGTTAGATGCATGCGTCATAAAAACATTGAAGCTTGGTTAGAGCTAGCGTGTTCGGTAGATATTTACCTTAACTCTGTTGGGAGATAAAAATAGTTTTGGGTTGATATTAAAGAAACCATCGGCGTTCTATAAATACTTATGAGTCCCCAAAAGACATATTGTAGAAAAATTATAAAATGATCATGTTATATCTCCTGTTATATACCTAAGGTTTTAAGGTTAGGTCTTTTTTTTTTTTTTTTTTATTAAATGAAACTATTTCCACAGACTTTGCGTCCGTGCCCTTTTTTGCTTTTTATTTTATTTGTTATTAACAGAGCATACCATTACTCAAGAGGTTACATATATATTGTGGTTGAACTTATGCTAAGAACGTGAGTCCTATATTTAATTTATATTTTATATTATTTACTTATGGTGTTTGTTACATACATATGTATCTTTATATATATTTCAATGATTTTGTCCCCATACATGTGCCATATTTGGTTTGCTAAATTTTTACTATTCTTATTCTACTTAAACTATTCATCTTAGAATTATGGTATATCCAAAATTATGGTATATTACTTATTATTATTATTATTATTATTTTTTTTTTTTTTAGATACATATATATTGTATTTACTTAGTACCGTAACAATTACAATTCTATTCCAATTACAATTTTACCACTTACAACAAAGTTACAATTTACAATTTTAAAGTCACAATTTTACAATTTTTTGATGGCGGTTAACATAAAGACAACTACTACAACCCAGGCACGACTATAAGCAGTCCTTACTAATCTATGTTATTTTTGAGGAGTTGGAGCAGAGTCCCGGCGACGATGGAGTCGCGCATGTGGATGGCGACTTTGAGACTGTGCTCCACTATCTCTCTGTTGGTGACTCCCGCAGCTCGGCCGATAAAGTTCGCGACAGCATCGCCACGATCATCTGTGTAGTACACACAGTTACTTTTGTGCCTAGTGACCGCCACGACCGCGTGGGGGATGCTGTCGTGGACCCGGAATTTCGCTCCCCCGGCGCGGACGATGATGACGTTTTCGTATGTTTGTCCTTGCGCCTCGTGGATTGTCATGACTCGCGACCGGTCTCCGGAGCCATATCCTTGGTCCACCAGGAACCTTTTATCTTCCTGTGTGTGGGCCAAGTATAGGGTTCCTTCATCGTCCTTTGGTATTTGCGAGCCGGTGAACTTCTCCATTTTTAGGGAGCGAATAACGGAGCTTGAGGAGTATATGTTGGTATCGTATGCTCCGGCGATGGCAAAGGCAACGTCTATGGGACTCCTATGCGTGCAAGACAGCTCACTCGTGATGTTTGTTATGAGGTTTGGTCGGCAGTACCTCACATCGAAGAGATGCTCCCTGTCGATGTAGGGCAGCTGGTTTTCGTCCCCAATGAGGGTGACCGCGTCTGCCCCCGACAGCTTGGCAGCCATTACTATGGCCCCGAAGTGGTTCATGAGGGCTTCGTCTATCGTTAGTCGGTTTATGACGCTGCCCTCGGGGAATCCGTTAACCAAAACGGAGGCCATAGTACGCACCTTTGTTTTTACCTCGTTTCCGAAGCGGTGCGTTAGTTTTTCTTTGAGGTCTTTTAAGGTCTCCAGGTTGTCACCGAAGACTATTATAGCGGCCTTTACGGGTTTCTGTCGATCAAGGGTGCACTGGATGACTTGCGTGCCTGGGTGGTGTTTCATTACGCCGGTCCTCCCGATATAGGGTTCTTGGACTAGCGCGATGGATATGCCCTTATCCCGTGCCGTCTGGTACAGCTCAGCTGTTGCAATTTTCGAGCGCTGCAGGTTGGCTTGTATAAACAAGACTCTGCTGGCGGCTCCCTCCGTGTACTGAGTGGCGTTTGTCCCTTGGATTCCCTCTTTGTCTTCAGCAGTATGATACCCGAGACCTGGCTATGTTGTCCCACTTCTTGCGTTCCTGGCAATTGTCGCTGTACGCGGTGTGTGCCAGGTCGGTGCCCTCTCGGTGTGTCCTCACGCAGTTGATGCAGGTGGGTGGTTCTGCCTTGGCCCTTTTTGGGCAGCTCCTGCCAATGTGTTCATTGCTGGTGCAGTAGCTGCAGGTATCCCGCTCGGCTTTGCACAGTGCCTTGGTGTGTCCGTACCCTAGGCACCTAGAGCACTGCACCAGAGGAGACTGGTCCTCAACATGGCATCGGCTGAAACCCACGTGGACTTTCTCGGCCTGCATGAGGTCTTTCCAGATGTCTGGAGACACTTCGAGGACGGGGTGACATTCATGGGGGTTCCGAGCTCGCTTTCGGTAGCGAACTCTTAAGACTGCCTGTGCCTCAGCCACGTTGCGCAGAAGATGCTTGTTCTGAGAACAGATGTTCTCCACGATCTCTTCGTTGCTGAAGCACGACATTACCCCTCTAACGCATAGAAGTGGGTTTTGGCTTTAAGACCCAAGGTTAGGTCTTTAAGACCCAAGTCTTGACAGTTGAAGTCTTCACAATTTATGATAAGAGGACAATTGAGTAGAGAAGGATTAGGATGGTATAGGAAAGCTTAATGCATAGACATAATAAAATCTTTTACCCTACTTACTACTACTACTAATAGTTAACAAGTACTAAATATAGGATAGTTCAGTATCCCTAGAGCTTTAAAATGGCACACACTTTTTCACGAATGAGCTTCTGAGAAAATCTTATCATTAAGCGTTCCAAATGACGTCAAAGTAATTTGGTAACGTGGGATAAGTCACAGATTTTTTCTACATTTATAAGGGGCTAGTAGAAATAGCTAAGCACTTGCTGGTAGGGTGTAGAGTACTCTTAGATAGCAGTCAAGTACTAGAAGTCTCGTCGTCTAAAAAACTATACAATAACCTATCTAATTTTAAATTCAGATTTTCTTTTCACTCTTACCAATATTTTCGAAAATTTTCTATCGGTAGATTTTTAAAATCAACAAGTATTTATAAATGAACTCACCAGGTTTAGAGTTAAATTGTACGCGGTAAAAGCTTGAATGAAGCTCTAGAAGCTCCTCTCCCTAACAACGCGATGGGCCCGATACCCGCACGGTGAATCTATGAAATGCTAAATAGTTTCTTCTCTTACCATAAATTAATTAAGATATACTGCAAAACTTAATATTATTATTATTATTATTATTATATAACATCTAATAATAATGAACATAATTTTTGTTGTATTAATTATTATATATTGAATATCTTTATTGAAAAATTGTTTTTTGTTGTTATTTGTAGTGTAATTTAAGTCGATCCGAGCTAAGAATGTAGATACATTTAAGTATACAATTTTATAATGTTTTGTTATTTTTTGTAGCATGTTTCAGCTCAAATTAATTTAATTATGTGAGATGATTGCCGACATTTATAAATTATATTTTATTCAATTGTATTAGCTATATTTACTTATAACACGTAATTACACCAGAATTGGACGTGAATTACAATGTGGTGTAGAGATCGAACATCATGATTAAATGAATTATCGACTGGGTAATCAATCTGTTTGCTATGTAGGCCTCGATCAAAGTAAGTTTATTATTAACCAGATGGAAATTAGCGATGGTATCTCAAGTTGATAATGAAACATTAAACTAATTTGATTGATTGCCATTTGATATTATTATAGGAAAATGTACTCGTATATTGTATCGTATACTATTGAGACCAATTCAAAAATACTTGTAGGCAATTTTTTTTAAATTTCTATAAAAATCTACAATTATACACATTTTTGCATGAAACTAAAAATATTTTATCAATTGTTACTATAATAGCGCCATTATCACAAAATTTGTTTTTATTTGCCTACGGGGAATCTAAACGTCTAAAAAAATTTTCGTAACAAATATGTATAGACAGAGTGTGCTAAACCATACTATAAATGGAAGGAATCAGAGTTGATGAATGATGCATAAGCGTCATTAGCCTCTTTGTCCGTTTGTAAGTGGGAGATGCTGCTGAGATAAATCAAATATAATAAAGTAACTAGCTACTTTATAATATGAATTTAGCTATTTAATCCATTATTTAATTTAAATGATTTATAAATTATCTAATCTATTCGAGATTGTAAATTCAATAATGCGAACCCTAATTTTTTTATTATTTGTTTGATGATCACGTTAGCGGTGCTCCAAGCAACTTTTTGTAGTTCTTTATCTGCTTTAGAACAAGCTTTGTATGTTCAACCAATGTTTACTACATTTAGTAAAAACAAACAAATTACATAGTTTTCGAAGAATTCGAAGAGTTTTAAACTATATGTATAAAATTTTGTTGTGTTAAAAATATAAAAAAAAAACAATTTAATTATGTTCATCATCTTATATCATTATATGTTTATTATCTTAAAAAGTGTTTTGAATTCCTTTATTAAGGCCAATTTATATTTAATAAGATAACAAGAGAATAAAATTTTTCAAGTTTAATAATTTTCGCAAAGCAAAATAGTAGCGAAATCATCTCACGATTCTGAACGTGAGAAAGTAATCAAAATTTATTATTCTTTTCTTCAATTCAAACGACACGAAAAGGTATTTTAATAAAAGTGCGATTACAATTGTACCAGTTATCTAGAGCGTATATTTAATATATACATTTGTGTTATATATGTTAAAAGAACTGGTTAATACTAAAATGGTTATTGAAGTGTGCTTCATTTATATGATCGTTTTTTTTAAAGGATCTATAAAAAAATGGAGTATTCTTAATTTTTTTTCATATGTTTTCCTTAAATAAGTATAATTTTCACGGAAAATTATTGAAATGAAAATATTAAAAGTTCTCTCCATCTACTCCAAAATTTTTTCGCAAAAGGGAAGAAATTAAATAATAAAACTATTTTTTTAATAACAATTACAGCTTTACGCAGAGTTATTGCACCTGTTCTGGTTTTAAAATACTTGACTTGATACATACGTGAAAAAATATACAAAAGTTAATTTAAAAAAAATAAGTGTTGTATATTTTTCTATAAAAAATCCTAATTTGATATGAAATTATAAAAATTTAATTATATTAATGTTATAAACACATGCTGTGCATGCATGCATTCGGCGAAGATTACAGTGTTGCTTACGATAAATATTATTCGCCTTATTACGAGAATGGTGAGAGATTTAATTTGGTCGGAATGTTGATTGTGTCAGCGAGCACTAATTACATTCCGCATTGGAGAACGTCACGATTCGTGCTCCTTGTAAATATTGTTATGAAATCATTTGATATGCAATCGAGCGCGTAGGTCTCATGAATAAAATTATATAACTCGTCGAAATGTTCCGCATTACCCGTCCTCGGCAGGCCGGCTATTGCTCTACAGGGTGTAGTTACTTTCATTTTAACTTCCACAACGATGTGAAAATATTTCTCGGCGAGTTTATTGCTAGCGGGAGAGTTTCTGCGGTCGAAACGGAAACTGAATATAGTATTAAGTAGTATTTAAAGTGTCAACCGCTTGGCGCTTAGCTTTATTCGTATAAATTGTCAAAGTAGATTTAGTCGTTTATTACAGTTAAAACAGTTATATTGTAGCTTACATAAGCTTAATAGGCTACATAAATAAGTAGTTACGAAATAAGTAAGATAAGAAAGGCTGGCAAGATTTTAAATGAATATTTTTTTTTAATTTCTTTTACAGATATTATTTTGATCTTGATATATAAGTTCAATAAATGCAGTCTCCATACTCGTATACGGTGGAACAATATTGCTTTGTGTTCAGTGTACTGCTGTTTATTAAGCACGTGAACGCTATCCAGGTAGTGTGAATACAAACCGACATTGTGCTTACTTGAATGTTACGCTAATATCTTTGTTTGCAGAGTGTGTTCACGAACTTGTACTAACAAGAAATAATTATTACCTTGTGTTGGCGCGCTCATATCGCACGCGAGAGAGCACTAGGCAAACCTCAAGCAATGTGTACAAAGGACAACCACACAGAGTATATTATTATTCACACAAATTATTACTATAATAATAATTTCTTTCACGAATAGTTCCGTAATAATTTCTTTCACGAATAGTTCCCTAACAGACACATAACTGTAGTAAAACATGGAGTTAGATAGCTATAATAAATTTCAAATTTCATTATTTGAAGAGGAAGTCGCGAGTTGCCAATAGCTATTGGGTTTTCCGATCACGTCTCCATACTATTGGCGAGGATATTCGAGCCACCTGTGCCCGTACTCTATGAGGCTTTAAACACGCCTCTGCTCTCGATAAACCGACTGTGAAATATTCGCGGTGTACGCCTGAAGCCACATTTCCTTATGAATGATACATGCCAGCGTGCGCTTCGCCGTTTTCTGGCACGACGCGATCAAACTGCTGTAGTTATTGCATAATTTCTAAAAGCTACCGTAGTGCTCGCGTTGCTTTGGTACCTTGCAAGATTTAAAAGTTACAGAAATATAAATGATAAAGGTATAGCATGCATTCTCGAATCATGGTAACAGTGGAGACCGAGCTTGTAAATGTGTGGTCATGAGCATATCTCAAATTAAATCTCTCCAACAAATCTTCGCGAGGATGAACCGTGAACCCCTACTAACGTTTTGAATTTATAATTTTTTTTAATTCCTTATGTATCTAATTTAATTCTCATAATTACAGAAAGGAACCATAATATGCTATATTATGTTTTCGTGCTGGCCAAGGTCATAAATTAGACATATATTGGAAGAATGTGCTAGAATAAGAATATTTATAGTAAAGATGAGACAGGTAAATTTTCCCTAAATATAAGAATGGAATGCAAAATTGTAATCGTAATCGTAACGTATACATACAAATGTGGTGTGTGGTACACAAGTTTCAAGACTTGTAGTGTATAATAAGTAATGTAAACTCCATTATATATATATATATATATATATATATATATATATATATATATATATATTTAGAAATATATCTAAATCTTTAAATATATGTGTCAGAGGTTCTTTTTATTACTTAAAA
The DNA here is from genome assembly GCA_037127375.1 of Dione juno. Classification (NCBI taxonomy): domain Eukaryota; kingdom Metazoa; phylum Arthropoda; class Insecta; order Lepidoptera; family Nymphalidae; genus Dione; species Dione juno. Next base: position 10,600,073 of record JAXRJS010000014.1, on the reverse strand, counting down.
CAAATGTTACAGCGGGTACTGAGATGTATTGCTACAAAATTAAATTTCATGGTACGGGCCAAAGCTCATCTCTCGGACGAGTCGCGGACTCTACGAGTCGCAATTTGTTACAGTACAGCCTTAAAAATCCACATTTTATTGTTCCGCCTCTCAAAATGCGCCTCTTTTGACTCAAAATGCGTCCCTTCAAGGGTCCCATTGAGCTCTACCGTACGAAGAATTGTGTAAAAATGAAAAAAAGTGTTTATTCCTAAATAATTTTAAACAAATTTTATTTTGCATTATCCTTGTCATATCCATACCTATATAGGGTATGGATGTGACATATTTATTATTGTTATGTTATACCTACCTTAGGATACTACATTTATCGTGTAATTAATGAGAGATAGTTTCAATATTCTTTATTTTGAAACGTACAAGTACCTAGTACTGCACTATACAGTAAACGTACGTAACGTAATAGATTTCTAATATGGACATTTTCCTGTCTTTCAATTTAGATCTACAACCATCTGATGGTTAACACGTTGGTTATAGATTCGATCGTCACTTGGGGAAAATAATTATTCTAGTTTCAAAGACAAACTGCAGAGTTGAGTGCCACCTATCAAAACATAATATTTCTAGGTCGGGTAGAAAACACAGAATGAAGTGTCCTGATACTAGGATTGCCGTGCTTACTCTGCTGTATCCGAGATACAAAAAAAGAAAAAAGATAAAATAAAGAAAAGGATGTAAAATTGTGTAATTACACTACAGCGACTGTGAGAAATATTTAGTACAGGTTTAATTTGACGGATAAGTACATAAAGCTGTGATCGTAAACACGAACCTTAGGCTGAAATAAAAATGAGGGCATCAATGTAGAAAAGCATTTATCAGAAGGTTTTACGAACTAGACGAATATATAACCAGACATATACATCTCATAGAAAATTTGATCCAGATTCACTAACGTTTTTTATTTTTTTATGAAAAATTTCATAAAGTAATTTAAAACTCTATACAATATATTTAAAAAGGTGGTAATTAAAATTATACATTTATCATTTTATGACTGTTTTTAAATATTATTACTAAAGATTTTCTATGTAAAATACAAATACGAAAAATACGTACAAATTGATTATTTACTGACCTGTCTAAAACACCCTATGTTTCCAAAACAATAAGTAACGTTGTGTTGGTGAAGATTAAACCGTTTGAAAGGGAGTATATACGAGTAAATTCGAGAAATCGCACCTTGCTGACATATAAAGTGAAATAAATAGTCGTAGCCGGCGTTGCGTGCCGCTCCCGCTGTGCTTCATGTATACCAATTGTCATTTCCAATCTAAATATCGACTTGCCTTTATAGAAATACGGTTATTGCGTGAAATGATAAATTATATTACACGGGGTGATCTTTTATCTTCAAATAAAACTATAATTAATTATCAAAGTTATGCTGATGGCAATGAAAGTAACTGATTTATATGTTTTATACTGATATCTAAATCCAATTTTTTTTTTATATGTTTAAATTAGTTATCGATGTCGACTCATATGAAATAATAGTGAATTATTACTATCAACAGCAAAACAAGATAATATTAGACTCGTACACTTGGTATAAAACCGATTCATGTTTGAATTTTCCCGACAAACGAAGGAATACGATGCTATTGCCAGAAATTCAATACAGAAACCCAATGGAGCTATTTGATATCGAATGTGCTATGTACATATATACTAGGTTTACTTATACTGCATTTAGCTGCCGTATTCGTATTGTAATAGTTATATGTTGCAATCTAGCTAATGGGACATAGTTATTGCCAGGTATATTGCTTGGGTAAATTGCATGCTATAATATGATGCCCATAGTAGCTTTTATGGTCGTAAGGCTTAAGACAATCTGTATGTAAATTAAAAAAAAAAAATCTATATCAAATAATAATTGGTACACTAATTGGTTTTTTCTTTCATCTTGTCTTCGAGTTATTAAAGCTCCTTAATATTCAAGCTATTAAGAAAAGATCCTTTGGGAATTGTTTAAATGACTAATAATATTTATAAGCCGACTTCTAAAAAGACGGAAGTTCTATGTTCGACATGAATATTCTTTTTTTGTTTTGAAAGAGACTCCGGCTCCGACTCTAAAAATAACAGATTTTAAATACTAAAGTGATTAAAATGTTATTTTCTACTTTTCAGTTCGTGTTGAAGTTTGTACATATTATAGTTTGGTACAAATTTGAAGTCAGTTTAAATGTTTTGTTAAATATCATAATTTTAATAAATATTTTTGTTAATTGGAAAAAATATCTTATAGCTTTTACCGCACAGTTTTTCATTAACAATATCCAAATGATAACTATTTATTTCAGATTTTCCACCTAAAAATATTTATGTTGTATTACGAAAGAAATGTATGATGATAAAATAATAAGCACATTGGCGAGAAAATGCTGATATGTGAAAAATGTCGATGAAATGAGAGTGGCAGAATATCAAAAAGGACATCGTTTGTTTATAAGGCGGCAGTGGCCGGTTTCCATTCGATACAGTCTCGTCGACTACATTAAACTGATTGCGGCAATTAGCGAATGATGTAATTCTCGTTTTTCAGCCACCCCCTGCACTCGACACTTTACTGTGCCCCCACAGAAAATTACTGGAGCCTCTCAGGTCGTGACGACTTTACTGAGATTAAATAAAATCGACTCTAAAGAAATTGTTTTAGATTTTCCCTGTTGATTGTTTCCCTGTGGGCGTTTAGCATTGGCTATGGATTCCATTAAGGTAAGTGGATTTGTGATTAGAATATTACGCTATTGGGAGGATTTCGGTGCTGCGGTGACATTTCATTTGCTATAATGTGATTCCTTTCTTATACTCTTACTAATATCTATCCAGAACAATTGGCTCGCGAATTTTGCAAGCTCACGTCGTCGGTAAACAAAGTTAGCAAAATGAGTTTTGTTTGGAATGGTTTTGCAAACCTGTTTCTAGTTGGAGATAGTTATAATATTTACGTGTGCGTGGTTTAATTAGAGATTATAATCTGAGATAGCCAGGATTAAATTTGTAAAATATACGATGAATTGGTAATGTAAACGTAAAAGTTATTTAGTGGTATACAATATATTACAAATAAACACATTTTAAATTTAGTATTGCCAATACGAAGGCATAAAATAAAAAGACAATATAAAAATTCTACTATGAAAAAATCTCCAGTGCAGTTGTGACAACCAAGCTTCATTAATTACAGCTGTAATTAAGAGATAAACACAACAGGAAATAAGATAAAGTTATGTAATCAACACTTGCGGGCGCAAATGTACCTGGAAATGATTTAACAGTGACAACTCATACAACCGTTGTGCGGCACATTTAAAGGCAGTAACGCGGCACTGATAAATTTCAGCTGCGTTTGAAACAATAGAGGTTCCTGTTTTGTCCGTACACACACGATGTATGGCTGAACAAGGCAAAGCTTAATTTGTTTTGATCTAGATAAATGTACTAAATTACTTCTATATGTATGCATGTATAAATGTATATATATGTACATACATAATGTATCATTAATATTAATACATTTATATTCAAAAATATGTAATTCTCTGCTCGAATTCGAGACGTTGCGTTAAGAGTTGTGAATCTCACCGCTTTGATAGAAATATTTGCCAATAAAAAAATTCTACTAAATACACTTCTTTATAAATAATAATTTTCTTATACTTTCTAATATCCTGTGTTATATATTTTATACTCCTTAAAAAATAAAAAAAAAAATTGGTATTGTAAAATTAGATGAACTGCAATTGTAACTATAAATAAGTAGTTTGCTGGCAGTCAGTTTTAATCACTGAATAATATTTGGATGTGGACATAAAATATTAAATGCAAATATTGATGACTTTTAAAGTAATGAAAAATCTAGAATATTCATACTATAACTATAAATACATATTTGATGTGTAAACAGGAATATTTGTAAAACAGTTAGTTGATGGAAAAACTAGAGTAAATTTATCTGTAATATTGTTTGTCCATTTAATTATTGAATTAACAGAATAACATTGAAGTTCAAAACCTGCAAATAAGCTGTTCAATTATTTGATAGTGACAGACAATGAATTACATTCATTGTATAGTTAATAAGTGGTTAGCGAAAGTGTATACAACACGTCAAGTGGGGATCAATAACCCACAACAATGGTGTTTTCGATGATCTGTAGAGATGGTACAACTGTCGTAGTAAAAAATAAATGTATACTTAGCTTGTATATTTTAAATTAATTATAGCTTATTTTGTGTGTATGTAATCCGGAATTTAAATATAAATCAATATTAGATTAAATCACTCGAACAATTGTAAAATTTTGGTGTATGGCCAGTATTGTCTAAAACGCATCATACTAAATTTAATATGAGATCACATACATGCTCACAAAGCGCCAGTTGATATGCGGTTGTCGGCATTCCGCATGCCACGTTTTATACGATGTCAATGATCTGAGCTGAATATATAGCGAATACCACGAAATAACATATTGAAATTTTCCTTTGGGTCGTTATTGTGGAAATTACATTCTTATGGTTAATTGTATTATTAATTTGGTCATATATATTATTAGTATGAATCAATTTTCAATAAGAATTGTACTATATTCTTAAACGCTACTTATAACTTATCCACTACAATAAGTTGGCTGGAAGAGATCTCTTGTAGGGATAAGTCCACTTTTGTGTACTATGTTTTTTGAATGTTGTTACCCATATGTTTTTTTAGTCCAATAAAGAATATTATATAAGAAGAAGAAAATATTTTTGCTAAAATCACTTTAATTGGAAAACAAAAATTACATAAAAACTTTTCCGAATATTTTCTTGCTTGGTCGCGTCACTTAATACAACCTGAGGACTCGAAGCAAAGTATTTGAAGGAATAGCCTATTAGTAATAGGCCACTATTGGCCTTGCGTTATAATGATTACATTAAAAAATGTTATTTGTGCGTTGTTGATTATATCTAGCAGTAATAAATTATCCGTTTAGGCGGTATCTTGGTACGAGTAGCTTAATTAAACCAAGTTAATGTCTTTAACGTCCCGTCAGTGAATATAACTGATCTAATTAAAAATACCTTTAAATAGTGAACCGTTTTATAATTTACTTTGCTTACATATCTTTGAGGAGTTACGTCGTATTATATAGTTATATATATATATATATATATATATATATATATATATATATATATATATATATATATATATATATATATATATATATATATATATATATATATATACAAAAGAACAATTAGATGGTTGGAGGTTGTTGACGTTAAGCTAATACAAAAATTGTTGCAAGATGAACGCTTCCATTTTGCATGAATTCCATATAATCATTTTTGTAGCCAACCATTTTCTCGCATAGTAAGTAAACATAAAGAATCTAGTGTCATCACACTTCGTGATCCGCTTTCCACCCAAATTGGTGTCAATTGTTTTAATCCAGTTTCCCGCGCTTACGTATCACCGTCCCCTCGAATTCATTGCGTGTTGAGTGTCGAAAATCAACTGGCTTTGACTTACCGGAGCGAGGAAATGAAAATAATTTAAATGTAATCATTTCTCGCAGTGGGGATCAAATATGAAACCAGAGCTTACAGTTACCGCTGTCGGACTGTGCCCAAATTATAATAATAACAAACTTTATTACATTTCACAAAAGTTCTTACGTACAATTTTGTAAATAATAGGATAATAATAAAGTAAAGTAATTAAGAGATATCCTCTGTGTCTAGACTAGTGTCCTCTATTCCGGTAATCATTTAAAGGCCTAATAGCAAAAAGGCTCGATTGACTTCTTAAAAGATTATCCCTTAGATAATCAATAAAAATAAAAAGTAAATCAAGTTAATAAAAAGTAACTTTGATATATTGCGATGATGAATAAGCAAGTCTAGCAAATATTGGGATTTTATGATAGACAAAATGACACAGTTGCTGTAACATATCATATTACTAAACTATAACAGTGAATTTTCTATAGTAATCTAATAACGTCTAACACGTAATGGAGGGAATAAAGGCCACAGGGGTACGTAGAGTAGATGGTGAACAAAATAAATTGAACGTGGCGCTCTATTTCATGTCTACTTGAATCTTAATAATATAAATGAGAAAAATAAATATAGGCACTTTTACAGGCACTATTTTAAGGATTTATATTAATTAGTATACTCAGTCTGTACGTCACTATAACGGATGTCATTGACTATATTGAATCTATAATAATTTAAATACCTAGTTAAATATTGTAAATATTAAGTGTTATATTACTATTTGTGGTTTTGTAAAATATAAGGTCTACAACTTTGCTCCCGCCGTTTTTAAAAAAATGGCGCTAATAGCCAGTAGTGGTTCAAATAGATAAATCGCAGTTGTTTTAAATTATTGTTGATATCTATAAATATAACCTAACATCGATATTAGTTAATTTTTTTGCGTCATATAGTTACACATAATTAAATATGTCAACTTTTAAGCAAAATTGAAGTCATTTGCGGCAAATTTTATTTTTTCAATTCAACCTGGCGGCCCAGCACTTCGATCTTTTGTAAAAGTGAGAGAATGGATCGATTCTTGGATGTTATCAAAAGATGAAGAATTTTTCCGACGCGGGATTCGTATGTTACCTGAAAGATGAGGCAAAGTAGTGGAAATTGATGGACAATACTTTGAAACATAAGTAAGATACCATTTTTTTGTTATATAATTTTTAAAATTGAAAAATTGTAGACCTATGTAATTGACACATATTTATACATATTACATATCTAGATTTCTCTTTGTAGCTCCAAGCTTTGTCCTGCGCGTAGAACATACCGAGTTAGAGATAACGCGTGTTGCAGAACTCTGTCTCTCAAATTAGGGGAAAATTACCCTGGACGATCATCGAACCCGCGTTTGCAGTTAGACACTGTCCACTGCGCCACGATGACCTTTCGAAATAGATTACTAAGCAAGTTTTACCATAAGTAAGTAATATGTTGAATATATAATTCTAAATTTAGTGTTATTAATTAATGTAATCATTTTCCATATATATTTGTTTTCGTCACTTAAAATAATACTCAAACGAGAAATCTAATTTTAGGTTTTTGCGTTTTCCAAGTAATAAACTCGATATTAATAATAATCATTAATATGAGTAAAAAAATATGATGTAGTAATGAAACATAAGTATAGCAATAAATATCTATTCTCATCTTTTTAAGCATTTCACATTAACATAATAAGACAAATTAGTGCATGTTAGACATAAAAACAGGATCATCATATCAACTGAATTTGTTTTAACTTTCACGCATTAGACATAAATAACAGCATTAGGTAAAAGCTTAATGTTGATATAGTAAAAAAATTACATAAGCAAAGATATATAATTTTTATAAATTGTATTCGTAAGTATCGATATTCAGTATTGTGCAGTTGATAGAATTGTGTCAGTATCAGTTAACACAAAAGGCTCTGGAGTAACAAAGTTTCATACTTCGTCGTATATTGACGGCGATATGCAGTCACGAGATACGAGCGAAATGTACTGTCGAGTGTTTGCATCTTCGAATATGGAGTTACTAGAAATGGCACAGAAGATATAACTTATTAAAAAAAAAATACTGTAGTTGTATTTATTGGTTGTAATGAATACAATACTAAAGGCCTGCTTGCGGCTTCTCCAATTCATTAAATTAAGTTACCTACATGTTATTGCAAATCAATTTACTGTAATATAATATACATGCGTTTTCGTTCCATGTATGTATGTATATAAATTAAAATGATTATTTTATTCTTAATATTTTTGCAGTACATATATTGAATGCACCGTACGTACGGACCTTAGGCATCACCACATATAATATCCACTTGTCACAATTGTAATAATTAGATTTTTTTTAAATTATTAATTTTACAAAATATACAATTTTCGTTAAGATTATATAATTTGGCTTCACATGCAAACAATCGTCGTTATTTTTACTATGTTGGCTGATGCTCTAAATTATAATTAGCATGCCAAAATTCATTAAATTCTCACTGATTGCACAAATAAACAGAAATACAATATTCTTCTCGTGTTTTTGGTTTTTACTATTGATACATTAACCGACTAAATTATATATTATACTTTTCTATACTTTTATTATATATATTTTTTATGATTTACATATGTATAACATATTTAATTAATTTTCATTCAAACACTTATTTTATAACATTACATTCTTCCTTTTTCTCTTTCTTCATAACAATCTAATGTAGGTGTGTTATTCCGTAGAACGCAATGGTTTAAAATATATAGAACTTCATAAGACGAACAGTTCTGTTATATATGATTTTTACGTAACTTTAACCATCGGTTCTCAAGATTGCAAAAAAATATTTTAAATTATCATACTTTTCATACGGATTCCTAAATATTCTAGTACTTATGTTCCTTACAGATAATATAGGATTCTTCATTCAAGGTTAAAAAAAAATCCGTCCAATAGTCAAATAAATAATAAAATTTTTCCTCTTTATAATATAAGTATAGACTAGCAACCCGATACTTATTTAATAAATTGAATGTAACATTTGATATATTGGCAGCGCTCTTAAAGTGACTTCTAAGATTTTTTTTTTTATTTAATATCTTAGGGCTACATTTTCGTTAATTCCATAAAACATTTTGATTATTTTGTAAATAGAGAACACATTCTTTGTTGATATAAATTATGTAACAATGAATTGATTCAATAGTTTTTGTTTAATTTTTTTATAAATATATTTTATAACATTATTTTCTTTTTAATGGACTACAAAAGTAGGGGGAGGTTCTATGTTTGACGCCGATATTTTTTTATGTAAGTCCATCGATTTCTCCGTCACATATGAATAGATTTTAAAAATCCTTTTATTGTTTGAAAGGGTATTTCCGAAGTGGCCCCATTGTCCCCCTATGTGTATTGCATGGTCCCATATCAGGATCTGATGATGAAAACTTAGGGAACTTGAACGAACGAAGATTTCGTAGTACATTTAATAGTAACTGACTTGCAAAGTGAAGAAGGCATGGTCAGAAAGCTGACCTTGGCAACCAAGGTCGTGATTAATACTAAGCAGAAGAACACGAGGAGACACGTAACAATGTGTTTCATATAATTTCTATCTAATTAGCTTTTTGTTGATAATGATGGGAGACACGACAGACTTCAAATGATACCTATTTACTGTTATTCTTGAGTGCCAGAATGAAAACCTGAAATTGGAGGTGAGGATTGTTCCATCATCACTTAACTTGAATAATCCAATAGTACACAACTAGACTTCTACACGGTCCTGTAATATTTGAAGATTTTTTGTCATGACTCCTAATTATTGAAGAGTTATGTCTCCTGACAAGATCAGCTTATCAATATGATCATACATGATGACTAAACGAAACAATTATCTGTTTTTACAGTAAAAAGTATGAAGCATCTACAAAACGTGAAGGGATTTTCCATGGATTTTCTTGAGATTCCATCATTAATCCATCCTGTTTCACATAGTGACTACAGGACCACCTCGGAAGACGCTCTTTTAAATAAAAAAAAGCAATATTCAACTCGGTTCACAAATTACTGGGAAATCCAGGGCCATACATAAAAAACTATACAAACATAAGACCTCCTTCTTTTTTAAAAATTATATAATATAATAGCTTCCATTGATAGTATCTGATGTAATTTGAATGTGCTTATTTTTGTTTTCCTATAAATTTAAATATTAGGAAGAAACGTAAATTATGACAAAAGTAATTTATGTTGCTTTACTCACATTATTCTTACTCCTTTCTTTTATTATATAAATATAGATAGTATAAGTTTAACAATAATTTTCTTTCAGTTACTTGAAAATATGTTTTCTATGTAGTAAATACATTACCACTAAATTTTTAACGAATTTAATACATTATACATATAATTGTTTCAAAAAAGTCATTAAATTTTAATCATGAGAAAAATATAAGAATATTTAAACTTTTACTTTTCAATTAATATAAAAAAAATATTATAATTTTCATTCGCCACTACCTTGAATCATTTGTTGTTCATTTTAATTCAGGGCAGTTCCCTGAGGAGGCGGTCTGACGTGATTCATTTCCGAGCTGGATTATAAATTTGTGTCTCCATTGTTTCTTTTGCGATCAGCATTTCTGCGACATATAGAAGATGGAACACGACTCTTATATTTTTACTATTACTATATCTTATATTCAAAATATTTTAGATTTTTTATTAAAGAAGCAGCGTTGAGTCACTCCGCCACTCAACATGCAATGTTTCAAAAATTCTCTTCTAATCTTAAAACTAGATTACCTCTGCTATGTTATCCATGAAAAAACATGAAGCTACTTTTTATATTTTTATTAAAACATGTTTACGATTACAAAAAAAAAATAACATCTGATACTAGTAATTGATCATTATATCGTATTCCTCCCTTATTCCATATTCCTCTATAATAGCGTGGGTGAATGGTCCTGTTGGATTAGAACGAAATGTTTTTCAATTAAGCTGTCAACTGAGCAAGCTTTGTAGTAAATTAAGCACAAATAAGGATAAAATTACTGAATTAGACCAGAGGTAATGGTACTCTATATCTAGGAAATACTTATTTAAGTATTTTGAACGGTATAATAATAATTATAAATTCCTAAGGATTTACAATCATGTCAGTTACCTTTTTTTAATTACCGAAAAGTTCTGTCTGTAACACTGAAGATTACTCTTTTAGCTATAAAAATGAATTATGTTAATACATATTCTGAAATGGACTACAGCTTTTTATAAAAAAAAGGTAATTTTTTTTATAAACTTTTTCTAATAATCACCGAGTTCTAATTAAAAGCACGTAAAGAAAAGAACATTTTCCTTTTTAATATATAACAATAACATTGTTATGGAAGGCTTTTAAAATTCAATGCTTTGTATTTGTATTACACGTTTAAAATATTTCATTTAAACAATCTTGTGGCCCACAAATGTTCAGTGCAGAAGACGGCTAGGTAAAACATAATTACATAAGGTAAAGACTATTCATCTTAAGTAATATAGTACTTATATTACAAATTGAGAGTTCACACAGATATTAAAGTGCGCCATTTGCAACATGTAACGCTTTGCAAGATTCGGCAAATGGGCCATACATCTAGCTTAGTGGTGTAAACGCCCCCAATAATAATATGACAATTGCTTCGTTGCCGAAATAGCAAGCGACGCCTATGCTACACTTCGGACGATAATAGCCGAAGCATTTGCATAAATCAAGATGAATTTTAACTCGCAAAGTTTGTTGGGGATTTTGAAATGTAAAATATTTTCTCTTGTCTCGCTTATTACTTTGCTTAATAAAATATCCCTTTGTTTGCTTCAGTAAAATTTATGTTTAATAAGATAAAACGAACATCTTTTGTTGCCTACTTGCCTTGCTTTTGTATAAAAATTATTATTTTGTATTCTATTATGATGATATACACGATTTTTGTTTTAAAATATTGCCTCTAGAAAACGTGTGTTGTAACTGAAAACTACAATGATGGGTTTCTATTCCCATTCGAGGGTATCTTTCAGCCACGTGCCACGTGCCACGAGCCACAAAAGACTAGCTAAAGTACAAAAAAAATCTAGAATCGACAATAAACCGTGAGTAATATGGAACACTAAAATAAAGTTTAACTAATCTAAAAGCTAAATATACTTACGTACATAATTTTTTTTGTAGTCGGTATACACGTAGATAAATTCTATAACAACAACAAATAAATGAACACAATATATAAAATTTTGTTTTTGGCTCTAATGGCTGGGATCTATATAATAGTGAAATAGTAGGTTACGTTAGAGGTTAGGAGTAACAGTGTAATAGGTTTAATTTGCAATAAATTAATTATTTTATAGATATCAGAAAGTATTACAATAAAATAAGGGTCTTAGTTTGTCAATTTTAATCTCTCTCCACACTTTTAAGAAATAATTGAAAGCGTCCTATCGTCCTCCTTATTATTTGATCCTCTCTATGATGATAAAAAAGCGAATAGTAAATGGGGGCGCACCCGCCACTTACCGCATCCGACCAGACCGCGGCTTAATGGCCATTCCTTGAACTTTGAACCCTCCGGGATGGAGCGGTGAATAGTGACAATGAAATTTACAATTTTTCAAATCAAATCAATTGATATTGACATTTTTTTTACAAAAGTTCATGTATTATTTAACTGAATGAAAAATCGAAGACTAATATAATTTTATAATGTATTTATATTATTCTATGGAAAGTTCTTTTTTTCTTTTATAACTTTGTAAAACCCACCACGGACATGAGTCTTTCGTCTATCGTGCTTTTGGTACTCTTTTCTTTTCATCTGTGTTTATTGTGATTTTGAAATTTTAATTGTTGATGAGCATAATCAAGTAGATCACTGTGTACAACAAAATATTTGTGTACAACAAAAATATCCATTGTCATTTTTGAGCGGGTTAATTGCTTCCATGTCTCGGTGAGGGATAGCCATCTTTAGTTGTAGTCCTTTATATCGGCCGTGGAGGCTTCTTTAGCTCTGCGGATGAATTAGCCGATTGCGTCTTCCTCGGCGTCAGTGTAGTACATGCATTCGTTTGTGTGCCTGGTGATAGCAACAACAGCGTGTGGGATGCTGTCGTGCAAGGCACATGTGGTGGATCTTGTTTGAATGATGACTACTGACTCGTATGTAAATCCCTGTGATTCATTAATGGTAAGGGTGCGTGAGTTCTCCCCTGTACCATATCCTTTTTGGATAAGGTCCATCTTTTCAGATTGTGTATGGACTAGGTACAGTGTGTTTGGGGAGTCAATCGAGATGGATGCACCCGTGATCTATGGTAAGTTCATAACCAGTGACATCAATATACTTCTCTGGTTAGCATGCCAGTTCTAACTCTCTACTGCCAGGCGGCAATATATGACAGTCCACTTCAGTTCGCTCCGGTAAAGGACATTACATCAGACCTGATCAGTAAATCAGTCAATGAGTTATAACAATTTTATATTTCGTACATGTTTTCTACAATATAGAGATGATCGCTGATGTCATCCGTACATTGAAAGAAAGTATTAGTGAATATTTAAGTAGCAACATGGATAGTACATATAATATAGAGATTTCAGGTTTCACCGTCCCAAATATCATAACAGTTACTTGGCATATACAGTAAGCAGCACGCGGTGGTCGTCCTTCCTAAGTAGAAGATATATGTAGCATTTTGAGACTTTATAAAATGCGGTTGTTTGGATGACCGTAGACAAATAAAATTCTTATAAGACAAATATATTAATTTATAAGGATGATACAATGAGCAGACGTCAGCATAGTCAAAAATTGGCAGAAAAGATTGCTAAAGCATAATTGTGGTCTTACGGGAAAGATATAATGGAGTCGCTTAAGAGAATTAAAGGTCAAGTGCATGTGTTTTCTGATATCATTAATTTGCGATGTCCAAGACATATTGTCATCGAAAATTAGGCCTAAATTCTGAACTTTGTTGCAATAAGTAATTTTAACTTCTAAATAGAACATTTTCTGCGTTGAATCTCTATTATTTTAACTTTTGGTTTGTTACTGCCAATGTAAATGCCAAGCTTGAGATTTTTTAAGGTTAACCAACAATCCAAAAGTTTTGGCCCAATATTGATTGGTAAAAAGCATTTTATTTAATACTTCAATCAATAGCTCCAGGCAAATCGTTCAAATTGCAATTTTGATATAACTTCAAAGTTACCTACATAAATATAGTAAGAAAACAAATTATTTTTGTTATGATATTAATAAAAAATAAATTAAGAAGTGCAGAAAGGACGCTCCCTTGAGAAACACCAGCAATGAGTTCCAGCTATATCGATGCTACGTGGTCAGCTTTTACACATTGCTGATAACTGTAGAAGTAAGAGTGAAATCAGCTGATAACTGAAGTAGAAATGCTAACTGCCTGAAGTGTGTCTAGAAATATATTTGAAACGACAGAGTGGAGTGTTACGATGAGCGTGGTGTTATCTATGGATATGCACATTGTTTGTTCCCTTTGATATTCAAAAGCACAGTAATAGTACTGTGAAAGGGATGGAAGCCAGATTGGTAACTAGAAGGATAGGGTTTAAAATCTGTAAAAGTATAAAAGCGTTGTAAGGAATAAAGTCCTTTCGATGATAGATAAAAATTTAGGGTCATTATATGAAAAGTTGAGCTTTAAGAGACCAGCAAACCATATAGAAATGGTGCTATAGAAAATTTTTGTCCAGCTTGACGATTTTTTTGCACTACTAATACTAATGCAACTATATATTGAATTTCAACCATAAGAAGTTACTGTATGAATTTTTTATGTTGTTAAAGTTCATTTGTTCGTTTCTCGTTTGTATTATAGGTTTAATGACAAAACTATATTATTAGTTAATATATTTTTAATTTGCAGATTATATACATATACATTGCTTTTAGTTTGTTATTTATGAATTAAGTTTCACCACTGCAAGAAATATTTTTACCGTGAACGCTGGAAATTCATAAGAACCCGAATATTATACATCTCGTTATTCCTCGTAGAGTGGTATCCGCGACAGCCTTCCGGAACTAACAGCCACGCAGGCTGTAAACGTCTCCAACGCCTGACTTTTGGTGATTTACTCCGATTTTATGTGTCGCCTCTCCTCGGATTTATATTAAATTTATTTTATGGCAATTTTATAACCCAAAAACATGTCGAGAGCTATACTCGTATGCTCCTTACATATATGCGCATAATGTTATTTGTTTGTGAACATTTTAAAAGTTGTATAACTTTCACATAGGTATTTGTCGCTCGGCTTCTTACATAATGCACGAGTTATTGAGTTGTGACAGAATTCAATTAAAATTCGAAAAATATTTTTTTACTTAACTTATAGGTATAATTAATTATATGTGTAAATAATACATGTTTATGATGATTTGTGTTATATAAGTACAATTATATTTGTCGTGATTGTTTTTTTTGTGTATAATTAATATTGACACAATTACTAAAATTTCCAATATTATGAAATCTGAATTGATTCAGTATAATATAATTTAAACATCATAAGTGTAGAGTTAGCGGAACAACAAATCTTTTAATTATGGTATTTAGAAATGATCTTTTCGGAACTTTTTATATTATATAAGAATTTTTGTTACTCACGAAAATAAATTCTCAGACTCAGGGTTCTTAAAGAAATAAAATTTTAAACAACTGCCGTTGTAAGAAATATTTATCAAAATTTTGTAAATTCATGCTAACGAGATGTGATCGTGAACATTTACTTTTTATTATTTATTCACTCGCTTTCTGTAAGTAATATTTTAAAATTTTCACTATATATTTCGTTTAGGATGAACATTTTTATATTAAAGATATATAAACAATGTACTAACTGTTAAATTACAGTATGTGTGATAAATAGTTTAATTAAATTCGTAAGCATCGTGAATGACAAAGCCCGCAGCTTCGTCCGCTTGGACTATACGATTAGTTAGTAAGCTGAATTGTGTTCGTTGCGAATTTTTTTTTACATCGCATCATAAATATTCGATATTCTCGGATATGTATATTTTATCCATATGAATTTTCCTTTCAAATCACTCTGTATATTGATGAAAACCGTGTACACAATATATTGGTTCTTTATATGAAAACTATAAAGGAGGCCGAGAACGGTGGATAATCTCACATTGTGTTCGAGTAGTGGGCGCAACACGGGTTACGGGTATGGACAACCAATCAAGTACTTCGTTTACAACACAACACACTTTACAGATAGGTAACAAGAACAGTCTTACCGCAAGAAAAGTGACCGCTCAGCACTATGTGGACCTACCCTTGGATTTGACCAAACCGTGAGTAGCGTGACCCTTAACTGTTCGTGCTCCTCTATCAGCCATCTGTCCCACCAAGAGTCCAACTAAAAATACCACCTCTTTTTTTATTTATGTGATCAATGCAGTTAGCCGTACTAGCTTTAACAGTGACACCGTCTGGGGAGGGAAGGGGAATTCTGCCCTTCAAAAGAGCAAGTGCTTGAGAGAGATCGTCGGTGGAAATAGCGTACGAACGGGCTTGGGGCCCACCACCTTGCAGCTGGCTGTTCGAGTAAATAGCACTTTTTTATATGACTTCAAAGGAGAGGCAGGTCTCAATTCGACGATTTTATTTATTGTTTATTTTATGCGATTTCGATTTTTTATTGGATTCATAATTAACAAGGTATTCATTATTTATTAAAAAAAGTATTAATTATGGATTGAAAAGTCTTGTTTTGATTCTTCATCCAAATGATTATAGCGTTTTTTGAAAATAAGTTACAAAAAAGATAAAGTACCTATAACATATTATAGATATGTAACAAAACAAATAAACATAATATATTATCTTACTTACATATTTTTTGTCTATTTGTATTTTTTTGTAGGCAACGAATAATAGGCAAGTAGTTATCTATGAGTTTAATTACAAATGTAATTTTGTTTTCTCCGATGTTTATAGTACATTTTGGCAATTATTTTAAACAATTTAATAAATATTTTTTTAATCTGTTGTACTTGTTAACTATAAATAAATTTTACAATAAAAATGTATTATTTTTTTACGAAAGGGTGTAAAGTACAATTGACTTGAATTTAACGTATGAATTTGCTGTTCGAATGTGTTGGTATGTGTGAATGTGAGTGGTATTTTTTTTCAAACTTCACGCAAAGTAGAAGAATACGGAGGATAGGCCGAGAACTAACGTATTATTTTAATTACAATGGTTTTATTACATGGTTGTGATTTCAAACCTAACTCGAGGGAATTTAAATTTTCCTACTCTGGTCACGGTATGGTATGGCATGACCAAGTTTCACCTGATTTTCATCAATATCTTGAATTTGAACGGAACACCAAAAACTTTCTTGATTTATTTACCAACGCTGGCAGAACAAAACGCAGTGTTGAGTTTAGCTACTGCAGACGCTATGACTCGAATTGGGGCGGAAAATGGAGAACGGAATGTCTTGACACAAAGTTCTCTCTGCCTAAAGCCTAAGGAAAAGATAAAAAAATCCACGAAATAAATTTCAAAACCATTTATGAAGCCAAAATCATCATCTTCATTCAGCAAATTGTATTGTCTTCACATGTGAATTTTATTCCGATGTCGCAGCGGTGTTAATTTTTCTAGACCATATACTTAAGGCATATTAACTGTGAAAAGGACAAATCTGGGTGACTAGCTCCTGCACACAATTTGTGACGGTTTTAAAAGTCACATAATCGAACCAAGGCACACGCTTCGAATGAAAGAGATAATTCCTGCCACGAGTAGTAATTGAAACCGCACCGTATATTTTTTGCTTGCTCCATTTTTAAAACAAAATCACATATGAGAGAAAACATCTGAGAACCCAGCCATATTCGTCGACATGTAAAGTAAATTAAAATGAAAAAATTAAAATCTTGTTCATTTAAGTTTGTAACGAATTATGTATGTTTTGATTATAATGTTATTTTTTATATTACAAAAATGTGTAGTTAGCTGATGTAGTATAAAATGTAATGAGATTTCCCTATTAATATATAATATACCTATAAAATTTAATTACTAAAATAGGTTAATGATACTTGTCTTTACTTGTTGGAAATTCTTGCGTTATATAAAATAATCTTTAATGAATTGAATTGATAACTCCAAGCGGCAGAGGGTGTCTAGCCAATTATCTGTCCGATATTTGGTTTTCGGCATACGGGTACGGGACCCCGGGACCTCGAGCCACCACTTTCATAACCCGATCCAATCCATGTAAGTGGTGTCCCTCCCCTATATTCCAAGTCTTTCTGCCTCTTATTCCCTTTCCTTTCTTGGTTTCTCCCAGTAATGGGTTTGGAGGTCAGATGGCAATCGCTCCACTAAAAACCACTCCGCCACTCGTATGGACCGATTAGAAAAAAAGCTGGGTATGGCTAGGGCGTCGCCACTAAACGACGCGCAGGCACATCGCCCTACACCTGCGATAAGTGGGCAAGGGCTACCGTGTCAAGTACGGGCACGGCTAACGACGTCAGTACCCAGACGGAAACTCCGCTTTGCAACATGGAATATTGGCTCTCTAACCGGACGATGCAGAGAACTCGTAGATGTACTCATGAGACGTCGGGTCCAGTGTGTTTTCCTTCAGGAAACTCGCTGGAAGGGCAATAAGTCTCGTAACATCGGGCAGGGTTACCGCCTTTTATACACTGGGTCACCTACGGGCAAAAACGGTGTCGCGGTAGCGCTTTCTGAAGAGCTTCAGAATGGGCTTCTTGAAGTTGACCGTCGCTGCGACCGCTTGATGCGGATAAAGGTACTGATCGAGGGCGTTATCACAAACTTAATCAGTGCTTATGCTCCCCAGGCGGGTTGTAGCGCGGCTGAAAAGGAGACTTTCTGGGAGCAGTATGAAGAGATCCTACTCGCTATACCGTCTACCGAAGCAATCTTAGTTGGGGGGGACTTGAACGGTATGTGACCGTTCAAGTCTCCCGGTAGGGTCGCTGAGGTGTATGAACGTGTTCACGGGGGTTTTGGATATGGTCTTCGCAATGCAGAGGGAGAAAATATTCTAAGAACCTGCATTGCGTCTGATCTGGCCATCATGAACACTTTCTTCCAGAAGAAACCTCAGCACCTTATAACGTATAAGAACGGGTCCCACTCAACTCAAATTGTTTATTTGCTGACTAGACGGTGTCATATAGGCAGGGTGACCAACTGTAAGGTCATTCCTGGCGAAAGCCTGACGGCCCAACATCGCCAATAAATTGTCCACTGAGGATGTTAAAGACCGTGCAAAGTGGAGTAGGCTTAGTCGGAAGGCAGACCCTGGCAAAAGCCGGGACTAATGCCAAGAAGAAGAAGAAGACAATTACACTTACAATTGTAATTGAGAGGACTTCATTCCATAGTCCATAGTTTCTATGCATTATATGGTGACTATTTCTGGGCGTTTGCCTGTGGTTACTCAGAGATTGATATCGGGTGATGCGTCACAGTAAAACATGTTATATTCTCTAAGGGGCTTCTACGTGTTGTGTTGGACCTATGTCCCCACGTAAGCCTTCTAAATAACCGAGTTCGTTTAAGCCCGAGAATTGCCAAGAGAAACATAATAATATACTTTATTGTACACCATAAACAAAACATAGAAAAACAATGGAAACATAAAACAAAAAAAAATGTAATAAATGTACAGCAGGCGGCCTTATCGCTGGAAGCGATCTCCGTTAGGCAAAAGTTACTACGAGTATATGCGAAAAAAAATGATCGTATTTAATTGTTAAAAAGTGCTTTATTAAAAATCTTCATTATTTTATCCTTTGTATCTACAATTGAATAAGCTGTACTTATATATTTACGAGTTCTAGATTATACTAAGTTTCATCTATTTTGCAGCTTCCAATATAATATTTATTCTTTAGAGAAAATGGTAAAGTAATGAACAAGAAAATTGAATCCGATTGCGTTATATACGTAATGATCAAAGCTGCGGAACTAAATGAAGTGTCTGTACTCGAGCAATAGCTCTCCACAATAGTACTCTTGACATTTTACTATTGTTTGTACAGTCCATTATGTGCAAGTAGTGGAGTGGAAAAAGTAAGGAGTTGAACGCTGTCTGTGACGTCGAGCACTCAACATTCTACATTTAATCCTTGTCAACGCATGGAATGTCATTAGTGGTAAGCGGATTTTAACTGAAACAATTTCAGGCGTTTTGTGTTTTAGGGAGTTTTTTACGAACAATGCCGTATAATTCGTTACATTGGTCACGGTATCTAAACAATTATGTATTTAATGTGCTCCGTTTATTATTACATTTCTATAGGGTAGGTTCTATAGAGATACTCTAATATTATAAAGTCGAAACTAACTCTGTCTGTTTGTCTGGTACACTTTCAAGGATATGCCACTAATGAAATTGGGTAAAGATGCAGTCAACTGATGTCATAAAAAATATTTTTGTGCCCTTAGTAGTAGTTTTGTTCAAGTGCTAGTAGTACTCACGCACCAAAGGTTCCGTCCAATTTCATAATTGTAGTTCAACGGATATTTTACTTATACAAAATTACAATCTTTTCTTTCTATAGGAATCTTATAAATTACCATGACTTCTTGTAAAATTTCATAAATTTAGGTCAACGAAATACAACTTATGAGTGTAGACAAACTTTAATTTGCAAAATGAACACTACGTATGAAATTAACTACATAATATATAAGTTTATGTTTTTTTCTGGGACGTTCCTTTGATATATGTTTAATTGTCGGATTTATCCCTTTGTTTGTATTATAAGTTCTAACATATTGCCAAATTTCACAACTCTAGATCAACGGGAAGTACTGTGTAGGTATTGACTGCGCGGCGATTTTCATACAAAATACAAAAAAAAGAGATAATAACTAAGCATAAACTATCATCTTTTGATTTCGTTAACTTAGTAGTTACATTTTTTCTGTGCTCTGAGAGCCGAATAGATAGTAAACTTGAACTTGACTGTATCGCGATTATGAGAAAATGGTCTGGATAGACGGACGCATAAACATACAGGCAGACTGACGGACCACAAAGAGATCCTATAGGGCTTCCGTAATTAATTGCCGCTAGCAGTATATGAATTAACTTAATTAGAAGATATCAGAGAATAAGAATTCGGGCACAGAACCACCATCGTCGCACTTTCGAGTACCACTTAAGAACATGTAATGTATGTTTATTGTACCATTAAATAAATTTATTTATAGCAAAAAATATAAACCGAATTCCAAGTTATATGTATAAAATTAAAAGAGAAAGGAAAAGAAAATAATATTTAAATTACTATAGAAAAGATAATTCAAAATAAACGATATATGCATCTATTTAGTACTTATTACTTCGTTATCATTCGAGTCGGTGCCAATTTAGGTGTTTTTTTTTAAAAGCTTATTAGATTGTTTTGGAGTACTTAATAGTAACCTATTAACTTTATATTTGTATCGGCTAGTATTGACTCCAAAAATTACGGTATAAGTAACGGATAAGAGAAAGATCGAGATTTTATATACATAGTAAATATATGGAATAATCAAAAAAAGTGTTGATTTTCCATATAATATTTATATATTTTTATTTTCTTTATATAACAATATAAATATTATTTTCAATTTACTAGTTTTTGTTTTATTTTGTACTAGCTAATATATACGTACATGAAGGCGGTTTTATTAATTATAAAACATTTTTCACAGTTTTATAAGCAGCAATTAATATTTTCGCAAAGCAAGTAGATTAAATCAAAACAACGTCTGGAAACGTGACTAAATCTTCTAAAGTGAACTTACTCGAGATCACGCTGTGACCACGTGCGATAACTGTCTTACTTTCGCATGAATTGAGTGAATAGAGACAGTACTGCTGTAACTTATATATTTGTTTACAATTATTATATATATATATATATATATATATATATATATATATATATATATATATATATATATATATATATATATATATATATATATATATATATATATATATATATATATATATATATATATATATATAAATAATGTGGGCTTGCCATGTCTAATTTAGCTTAAGTCTATGCGCCGTTAAATGTCGGCAACATTATGCGTTTAGTCCGGGCAAATTAGATCAAAAAATTGGCGTCAGGTTACAAAAATTCGCAACCAACTGAAAATTGTTAGGATTAAGATAAAAATAGACTGGATATATACATTTTTTGTAAATAATTACCTGATCTACAATTTTCGTCTGGGCTAATTTAATAATAAAATTTACCGTTTCACTGAAGTTGTGAAAAACCCTTTTTTGTGATAAAGGTCACACGCTGAGTATTTTCTTTCCTTGCGTCGGTCAATAAGGGCTTCTTTTTTTTTTTTTAAAATCCTTTCGAATATCAGCTTTATGCGATTTTCTTTATCTTCAGATGTCTAAATTGACCGGACTAGTTGCATCAGTTAGTTTAGGGCATTATAGTAACATTTAACTCCTTATTACTCTTACACGTTTATTATATTTTAATGTTTTAAAAGCATGGCACTATACTATATATTGTTAGGAGTAACACTAATTAATACTAAGTCTGAAGAAGAGAAATTTGTTTCAACTAATATATTGTGTCTGTGTGTGTGTGTGTGTCTTAATCAAATTATGAATTCATAATATTATTATTAAAAAATATGACTGGGCTAGTTTTAAAAGGTATGAAAGGACCGTAACGTTTATCGCACCGTTTTCTCTTATTACCTCGATACGGATAAAGCGTATCGTATATTATCAACATTTTCTCATTAAATATAGTGTATTTCAATGAAACTTCAGAAAACTGAACTAATGAATATGTGTGCGGTTGAATTCCCAAATGAAAAGTTGATAACTATCTGAGACCAAGTTTCAATCATATCATTTGGGCTGTTACACAACGACCCAAACATTTCATTTAGATGGCTCTTTCATGTACCATACGCTATATGCCGAGGCCGGCTTATCGATGACTAACATCTAACTGCTTTGTGACTTTGCCAACTACATAGATGACAATTTTCCAGAATGTAGATTTGAAAAGATATAATCGAAATAGACTGAATGTAATTGGATGAAATTGTGGACATTGTACTCGTATATACATGATTTGATGCCATGACAATATTTTTAGGATAAGCTTTGTAATTTTACTTTTAAGTGTCTTAGCAAGTTAGTATATGTTATGAATATATTTATGTGATAATTTAAGATATACCTCAATACGGTATTTTGATTTAGTTGAAATGTTTTGCCTCTATCTTTTTTTTTTAGAGACAACTACATTCCCTCCCTGGTATGAGAATATTCTGTATTTAATTTTAGATTTCATCGAAAGTTTTTCTTCATATTTTTGTATTTATTAGAATTTTGGAAGACCACTTAGGTGCAGTGGGACAGTGATTGACATGTACATGAGATGAGTTCGACCTCTGTCGGCTTAATTTAAATATTTTTTACCTCACACTGGTAAACTCTATTCCTGGCTAGGAATAGAGCATTATGGAAAATTATTCAGGACAAGGCTTAGGCCCACCATCACCTCAAGCGCCTTTGGTGGTGATGAAGAATCATCTACTAGAAGGTAAGCTACGTCAAGGCCAGCGTTGACTTCCGCCTTTGAACCCACAACGTTACGCAAACACGGAGTATCTCGACACTAGGCTGACAAACTCGCATCTGTTAAATTTTAATATGTACACCTTACATAATACTCGTAGTTCATTTTTTCATAAGCTTTGTAGTCTACGAGTAAATAATTATATATGTGTAATTTAAATGTTGAAAACTAAAGAAAACTTACATTTGCATAAGAATTTCAATAATGCGATTCAGCAGATAAGTTTAAATAGCCATATTTAACGTTGTCCTCTTGATCTGTTCGCAAAAAGAATTGGTTTCGAAATTGCTTTCTAAATTGGATTGCTTCGATGGTAGACAATTTGGCAAGACATTTGTATTCTTGCGGAGAAAAATTGCATGTACCGCGAACATCTGATAGTGAGGCTGTTCGAGGTTTGTCGGCACCCATCGTACTTGGGTTGCGGCCAATCATGCCATACAAATGAGACATGCTGTCCCGTCTGAGGACTGCTATAGTATGATGGTTTTGTAATTTTATTCTTTTCCTACGTCAAATTCCTATAATTGGATATTCATATAGTAAATAGAAAAACATATTGGTTAGTAATAATAAGTATCTCGCAGAATAACAAACGTCGTAATTAGTTGGTAAAAATAAAATTGATTATTGTCATGTTTTTTCGTTTTTCACGTGAAAGGGATGTTATTAATAACGTTTATTGTACATGTTTAATGTAAATTAATAAGAATATAATTATTTACTTCATAATATATATATAATATATAAATTATTTATTAAATCAGTACGAAATTTGTACTCAACGATTCAAATGTCATTCTATCGGAGTAAACGATCTTAATTTGATAACAGTACTAATGAATAATTATACTGTAGCAGGATAAGCAAAGTAGGTATCCAGTATCAAAACACTCCGTTCTCCGCGTCCTGCCAAAATTAGGGATTGTTTTTTACCAGAACGACAAAATAAAAAGAATTTATTCGGAGTAGGGATTGATTGATTTGTTGTGGTCCATTACGTACAGTCAGCTTACAGTCAGGTCCTATCCCAACGCACCACGATGGCCTCTTTAATATTAATTTATTAAAATAAAATAAAAAAAATTAAATACTCAATACTTATTTTCTTTAACATATAGATTATCTATTCAATATACAAAAGCGAAAGGGAAGTCACTCATTAAACACGAATTCTGTAACACTAATTAAGCTAAAAACATGAAATTTGACAGAAAATGAACGTGAAACAGAACAGCTCATGATACTAAGATATCATGTGAGTTAAGAACGGATTCTACGAAAATAGATTCCCTCATTTTTCTTAAATGTGAATATAAGTGGAAGTTACTAACAAAATATAATTTATACTATTAAGATTTATTATCTATTAAGATTAAGATTAGATTAAATACTAGTGCCGGGCGCGCGGCTTTGCCCGCTTTGATATTTTGAATTTGAAATTCGAATTACGTAATATTTTATTAAAATTATGATATAGTGATCATAATGGGGGAAAAGTTACGTGTAAATCACGGTCACATGGGAATTTCGGGAATAGAAGTTTATATTTTGCTCCATAACCGCTTCTATCCTCCAGTAAAAGTTCCATAAAATCGGTTCAGCCATTCCTGGGATTAGCCCGGACAAATGGAAAGACAGAGACATGTTTTAAATGTTTCTTTGTGTTTAAGTAACATGCAAGTAAGTATATATCCTTTAAAAAATACAGTTATTTTAAAATCACAAACAAGCACCTCAATTTTATTTATATGTATAGATATGTTTCACGTAAGTAAAATTAATCAATAATGAATAATAAAAATAAATCCACAGTCATGACGTTCTGTCGACTGTTTTAACTGCGCCACGGCTGATGAAGAATTTTGTTAAATACCATAAGTTTCTAAGCTGTTGCAAAGTGGAGAAATGGTGATGGTTTCTTTTGAATTTAAAAATTATACATTTTTATCATCAAAATATATAGGTATAATGTAATAGTGAAAATAGTGTGTGTGTGTGGTACGAAAAACGACAATAGATGCGATTTCGGAATTCATAGGCACTAAGTATAAGCGGTAGGCAAAAATCTTTTTTGTTTTACTTTTGTATAACCTAATATATAATATAAAGTAATACTACATAAAAACTAGGTATACAGTGCATAACGCAAGCATAACAACAAATAACTCTAGAGAATGGATAATGAGGAAGCCAAATATAAGTATTGTAATGGCAATGCGGTTTCCTTATCGCCATAATGGATATAGTCAACGTCAACAATTTTCTCTTATTGTTTATTTAAATTGGATGGCACGGTAATTTGCTCATCGTACTGTTTTTAAAAATGGGTATTATATTGTGCTCTCCTTTATTTAAACTCAAATTACTCCTCATTCATTAGTAGGGGAGGGCGGGGAGGGCGGGCGCACTCTATTCTATTTTTATTTTTCATTTCCATTGTTGGTTTTCGAAATTAAGCTCCGGCAACAATTGCTTTGTTAATAAAGGTCTGACGATTAATCTACTTTATGTTTTTTCTTTTAAAGACAAATTAAATGTCTTAAACAACATTAAACTTTTACAAACATTTGGAGTAATAAAATTGTCATTTTATTTTGTTACAAGGTTCGTTAGGGCTTTTAATTTTGATAATGTACATCTCTTACAGTCTTATCAAATTAAAAGGATATTTCAAGTTATAAACGAGTATATATCTTTGTTATATATTATTATATCTTGCAGTTTCTTATTAAAATACAAAAAAACGTAAAAAATAAGTATGCTCATACGAATTAACTGACTTTCTCGATTTGTTTAAATAACCTTAGGCACATTGTGTTAGATTGTGCACAAATGTTTTTATTATATATTATGTACTTTTTTAATTTTTTATGCGGGTACAGTTATATAACTATCTATATAACTATGTATTATATATTATGTTAATGAAATCACTATTTTAATAGGTTAAGACGTGTTTTAAAGGCAAATACAAGAAATACAGTGCCGTGTTTGAGCCAATATAAGATATTCGCTTTGCTCGATGCAAATCCATAAGCTAATACAAACTTGATAACTATTTACAGTTAAGCTATAATACTGAGTGGATAAACGATGGGAATATTACCGTAGCAGTATGAACAAATATTATTAAATTATTTTTATAAAATATTTCTGATACTGATACAAGTTATTCATTTTTTGAGGGCAGAAAATGTGAGTAATTTGTTAAAGGATTAATGTTTGAGCCCGTTTATGAGAGCACGATAGTACCATATTTGTCTGTTCGCAGCAACACAACGCTGCTGTCATCTGTCAGGCTCAACTGGCGACAAAACAAGCGAACCAAGAATAAATTACACATCATCAGTATAGATGACTGTCATTTTGTATCATATATTTAATAACCAAAAATTGTATGGGTCGCCTTTGTGTAATTGATTTAAATGAGCACCGAAATATATAAATTCAAGTTAAATTAATTTCAGCATAAGCAAATGTCACATTAGTTTACTCGTTTCCTACATACAATAGCTTTGATATCAAAGTTACTCTATCTAGGCTAGCGGCTATTTAGTCATTGTTAATAATATCATGTTTTATTATATTTTTGATGAAACAAAATACTGTACAATTTTTAATTAAATTAATATCAACATAATATCTTAAACCAATAAATATTTTTTTATGCTATTTTGTGGAACATGTAATCCTTAGTTCACCAAAATGTAATTGGATAATGACTAAGCCGAAATAACTGTTATATAAATTACAAAATAATGTTATTCTACAAATTTACACTATGTTAGTAGTAAAATTATATTCTTATATTAAAATAAAGAAGCCAAATTGCTACTCTACGAGTATATATGACTTCAAGTCGATTTATGACTCGATTCTTATTGCTATAACATAATAACAGCAAAATAGTTATAAAAGAACTCTTTAAAACATAACAACTTATAATATAAGTTTAGGGTATACGTACATCGTTCTTTTATGATTTTGAAAATCGAAACTGCTCTTAAGAATAAGATCAAAGTTTTATGGCCAACCCCGCAAGTTTATCTTATTTTAGAGAATCTACATAAACAGACGACTGGTAACGCACAAAATATCCCATTAATATCAAATAAAGGATGTAACAAACATGATATTTGATTTATGAAGAAGTTATTTTGGGGCCCTACAAGGGTCTGACTCCGAGTTGGGACTTTGTAAAACTATACCAAGAAAAGGAAAAGATCCTTTATGTACCGTTCGTCTAACCTCGTTGAGTTTTGAACCTCGTATAGAAAGTGTCACTTTGATCTTTAGAAACAATGAAGTCTCCTGCTCTAGAAAGGCCGAAGTTGATACCCCATGAGGATCTTCTGATTTACGATCAACAATGGGAAAATGGTTGTCTTAAACCAATTGTAGTGATTACTTGCAAATGCATTAAGGAATAGTCATGTAATTTAACATATTAGAAAAACTTTAAAAGAAAAAAAGAAAGCCACCAAGGCGTAGCAAGACGGCGTCTGATTGCTCGTCCCCCACTAGGGGAAAAACTATATTTAAATTATGCTCATTTGATCGCCACTTAACAAGCAATGTCTCGCAATATAAACTGAAAGTAGGACACGGAAAACTTTCAAAATGGATATATTCGTCACAAATATTTGTCTTATAATAAAGTAAATAATAAAACTAACATCGTAACAGGAATTTAATAACATATTGCATGAAAATTTACTTAATAATAAAACTTTGTGAGAATTGCTTCCAACTTGGTCTTTCTATCGACTGGAAGCTGGAAATTTAAGTAATATGCTCCGTATGCTGATGTAAGTTACGATAACTTATTAAATATTATGTTACATTCTTATAAGTTACTGAATTTGTGTTCTTTTATAATATATTGATAATAGTTTTTAGGTTAATAAATTTTCTACTTTTGGAGCTGTTAGCAGATAACACTATGAGATAGACGTTTATTTACAACAGCGTTCAGTTACGCACCTTCAAGCACCTTCACCTTCCACCTTCTTCATAAGCACCTTCCTTTTAATAAACCAGAAGAAAAGATTTTTTTTAAATATTATATTATCTCCCTATTCTTTTTATATATGGCGTTTCGAGCGTGCCAGTTGAACACAATTCACTTCGCCAATGTCACGTTGAATAGAGAATACACGAAGGAGAATGTATGTTATATTTTCGCTAGTGGTACTTTGATAGATGACAGACAGACACTGGGATTGTGTATTCAAAAAATTTTGGCGCCCTTATCAATTTTCTACATATATTCAATAAAATTTAAACATTCATTCTTCTATACTGTAATATTATCTCTTTTTTACCGTTCATTCTCCTTTGTGTGTTCTTCATTCAACGTGACATTGGCGAAGTGAATTGTGCTCAACTGGCACGCTCGAAACGCCATTACCGTAGAACAGAACAGAAATATAACATACGTTAAGTGGTTGTTAATAATGGATTGATTATAAAGTAACTACAGAAAGCATATATGTATGATTTGGTTTGATTTTATTTTTCATTATATGCATTGAACTGTGAATAGGTACTCAATATCAATATAGGCATAATATACACAATGCAATATAAAAAATGTGCTTACTAATGTTATGACAAATAATATCGTTCAAGTGCTAGAAGTACACGTGCACTGAGGGTTCCGTACCAATTTGATTATTGTAGGATCCCACTGAAGAAAATACAACTAACAAAAACTTACTAACAATAATACTTTAATACTAACAATAATAAACGATTATATTAGTTGTACTTGATTGACCTAGACCTATGAAATTTGACGATAAGTGTGGACTTACATTATTTATAAAGGGGAAAATTTCAAAATGGGTAATTTATAAGTTTAACACAGGAAAAAACCATTACAAACTTATACTTGTAGCTTGGTTCATAGAAAATTAATGGATACGACAACAAATTTTTATTTGTAAATTTTTATAAGCAATATTTTCCTCAGCGGAATAATTACAATCATGAAATTGGTCCAGCACCCACGGTGCACGAGTACTTCGCGCACTTGACTGATATTTTTTTATGGTACGAAACCCTATAAAGTGAGTATATTTATTCACAATGTCTCAATTCGAGTGGAAAACGGAGAATCGAGTGTCTTGACGCTAAATTCTCTCTGCCAACGCTGCTATGCGTTAAGTTGAAAAAAATATGTAATAATTTAAATCAGTAATTTATTTTACTTTTATTTTACAGATTTTAAAACATAAAATTTTATTTCTTCCGCGTTTGAGGTCGTTTAGATACGGGCTGTAAAATGAGTCAATGGCTTGCCCGCACCGAGAGATAGCCAAGATATACAGTTTAAATTTTATTTGTCATCACTGGTCTTATGATAAATATTGTAATATTTCCATTTATACGAAAAACGCTTGAAAGTTGATTAGAAACTTAAAATACAAAATGACACTAATTTATTCTTTATTTTTTAAAGAAAACTTGACCACTTAAACATTGTCATGTATATTATCTTCGTTATAAATTATATCAGTCATAAAATTTGTATCAAGCAATATAATATTATGATTTTGAATTTTGGAATCGTAAATAAATTATATCTTAATATACGTGATGAGATGTACATGTAAGGTTCTTATAGTGATCATTTAGAGTATATATGTGTAGTGAATAAATGCTCATTCATTCTTCTTATCTTAAGTTACAGTGTTTCGAGTGTGCCAGTTGAGCAAAATTCACTTTGCTAATATCACGTTGTATGGAGAACACACGAAGGATAATGTGCGATACAATAGATATACACGAGTAAAGAATGCATGTGAAAAAGAGATCTAGTAAAAATACAGCCTTCATCTATAACAAGAATAACAGAACTTCGAAATGTGAGAAGGAGATCCGTCGCCCAGGCCACATTCACTGAGTGAGTGGCCATTTTTGTAAATAGTGTTTTCCTCAGCGGTAAACATACAATCATGAAATTGATACGAAATATACATATAAATTGATATTTTTTTTATTAATGAGATGATAACGTCTTGTAACGTCATACTAATATTTATACATTGAGGATATGAAAAAAAGAAAATAAAAATAAAAGAACAATAAAAAAATATTTCAACTAGGTATTTTTAAAAATTGCTTGCCTTACAAACTACGTGTTGTGAGTTTTGATCTAATCATATTATTTTTCAGAAGAGAAGAAGAGTTCCACTGAAACTTATATCAAAAGCACGTAATTCATTGCCTTATTTAACGTGATAGCAATTTCTTGGCTCTTGTCAATTTAACTTTATCGGCACTTTATAAGGTGCTCGACTTTATGCTTCGCTTTATTTTTGCAAGATCTACATTATAATTGATTTTTCATTTACAATTCGCTATAAAATATGCATTTAATCTTATAAGATTTTAGTAATACAATTGTAAGGCTTATCATGCTCATCAAAATGTTATGTAAATTAAATCAATGTCTATATAAAGAGCGATAGCGAGCTCCCGATTGCAAACCGCACACGCAATTCGGCAATAAACTTGCAACTACGGAACTCAAATTTCAACGCAACTTTATTTTTATCGAAGGAAGTCGTTAGACGCTATCTGAATCACCTCGCACGTATTAACATACATAATTATAGGTAGTACAACAATTGGAGCGGCGCCAGCTCGATTCTACTTCTACGATCATCGTAGCTTTACGCCATTCACTAATATAAGAAGAAAATTTAGTTATTATTTTATTCGATTTTATTTTAATGTTGTATTATATATATATATATATATATTGAGATTAGATTATCTTAGATTAGATTAAAGTTAATATTCCTGTGTATTAAACAAAGACATTTTATTCCACTTAATTGTCAAATACAAGAACACTGTGGGCGACACTTCGATTAAGACCCTTGGTCTCACAAAAGTCATCCTACAAGTCCTATTATTTACAAATTTTGATAAAAAAAAGATTATTAAGCAATTATTTACTATAGATTTATTTGAATGGGTTTCTAATATATATAGTGTATGAGGTGCAGAAGAAAATACAAACAATTAAAAATTAAATATTCATATTGAATTTCTATTGCTTATAAATTCTCTCTTCAACGTCCCAGGACCAAAATGGGTAACGCCGAACTACTACTCAGCACGCACGGCCCTAAATTCGAATAGATATTGTGAAAAGGGTAGTCATTACTTTCTATTTGCCAATCCTGCAAGGGATAAACAGAAATAATATCTACCAGAGTTTTTATTATTATACAAATCTATTTTATTATTATAAAAAATATATGTATTCACATATATTTTTTTGTTTAGGACAAAATATGCATATATAAATATAATCTTGCATAATATTAGTTTTACTGATAGTATTTCATATTGGTATTTAATAGATGTCCGTAAAAGAAATCCATGAAAAGTATTCCAGGCAACGTGATTGGTGCTAAAGTCCTTTTATATAGCAAATACCCTGAAAAATATCTCGGTTAAAGAGAAAGCGGGAAAGTAAATTCGGCAATTTATTGCTAAGGCAAGGCTCTATATTTGTTGCAAATGAAGACGGCAGCGAGGTGACAATTTTCGGATGTCGGAACGAAATGACCGTTCTGGGACGAAACGAGGTCGTAGTATCGCGGTTCCCTAGTTTTATTTTTATAGCTCGTATTTTAGGATTCCGTATGTTAGAGGTGTTACTGGCGGCCGACCTCTGCAGAATTTTATTTTTCTGTTGTTATAGCAACATTTTAGGAGAAATTGTATAGATGCTTTTATTATCTGTGTAACGTAATCATTATTTTTATAAACTACGCAGGTGTTAATATTATTTTGGTAATTATGAACACTGTACTCTTTTACTAGCTAGTCGTACATGGTTGGCTAGCTAAATGGTTGCCATTCGTTCCATAAACATTTCAGTTAAATAACAGCACGTTACGTGAGGCTTCTGTTTTCAGTTTACAGCAGTTCAGTATGCGCCGCACATACTATTTGCGAGACATCATGTTAGGTTTCCAATACATCTGGCCGGTAGCGGACCAGTGACTCGACGTCGTACGTGCACGCGTTTGGAATGCATACATGCTTGATAAATAAACATTAAATGCAGGCGCACCGCAACTATTTGTATACGGTAGATATGTGAAATTACAGAATATATTTGAATATCTTTGCTCCATAAGGTTTCCATTTTCAGTCTGCTTGCGATATGACTTGCTATTTACATACTATTAGCGAGACATCCTATTAGATTTTCCGATACATCTGGTTAGCCAATGACTCGCTGTGATACGTGCTCCAATTTACATAAGATATAAAATTGAATATATTTAGGAAATATGGGTGGTATATTTCAGGGATGTCCTTGCCGTATGATGATAATATCAATAATATAATATCTTGTTCTCTCTAGTAAGGATAGTAATCCTTACGACACAGCAAGTCTTTGTCTGTAGCACATTGTTAGTCTTTAAAATAAAAATATACTAGAGTATAGTATATAATGTATCAATGGTAGCCTTATGTTCATTCAACGATTCGAGAGTGCTTGCAATAGACTGTTTTAATAAAAAATATTTTGAATTTGGACCGTATATTTAATCTTCAAAACTCTATCCGGGAACATCCTGTTCACTAAAAGTCACTATTATATAACTTAGTATCAGTTTTGATACGATCGGCATAGTATTCATTCGAAGCATTATATTTCACGAAATATTTTTTGTATTGAGATTTGGGTATGTTCGATGCAATATTTATATCCAGAAATTCAGAACCAAATTTATTCTTTTACTTGCACGTGCCATTGTACTCCATATACATGTTTTCACACATCGAATTCAGTTATTTCAATTCGATTTTAATTTATTTTATTATTTTTAACTTCAAAAAATGAGGTTATTGGGTATTTGGTAGTTAGGTACCTGTATATATGTGATGTTGTTGGAGTAGGATAATATTTGAGTATAACAATCTTAAATACATTTAATCCTATTCAAATGTACGTCTATAGCCTAAATAAACGTACTTATTGTGCTAAATTTATTAGTGCTAATGAATAGTATTTTACAAATTTATTAGTGCTAATATCTCTTAAATTAAATATGGGTACATGACTTTTTTGTGGCATAATTGTTTTTAAATATCTTTTTATTATTATATGAATCATATTCAACATCACTTAAATTTAACATTTTAATATTATTTAATAAAGGAAATACTTATTAACAGGCCAAAGGTGGGTATGATAGAACATATTTTCTATTTTCCAGATCTGACAGCGAGCTATAACAACAACTTTTCAGATATATTTTGAATAATCAAGAGATTATTAGATCGAAATGAAAACGGATAATGTATATATATATATATATATATATATATATATATATATATATATATATATATATATATATATATATATATATATATATATATATATATATATATATATATATATATATATATATATAAAATGCACATACCTACATACATTTTTTCCCGCATAGCAAAGTAACTCCGTTCCGCACTTTCTTCCCGTTTATCGAACAATCGTCGTGCATATGAAAGCGTGTTCCATTTAAATATAATCATTTTTCCGACTGTAGATCGTACCCACAAGCATTATGCTCACAGTCAAACGCTATCCAACAACACCACGATGGCGCTTCAGCTAGTCGTATTTTTTAACAATTCTGAGAGTTATATGAATGTGACAAATAAAGATATATGTAGTATATAACTTTACTTATTGGTGTTCATTATACGAATAGCACCGTATTAAGGTTGATTAATAACTTGTTAGAATTTAATTACGCTGCGAAATTGCGGAGCGGCATGACCATTAATAGTTAGGCGGCGCGGTTTGTTTTACAGAATTCTTGGTTTAACAGAGATTTATTTGTCTATTTGAAGCGCGTCTGTCCCATCCCACTCACTGCACGCCCCATACAAATTGAAAATCAATGACCCACGAAATTCAATTGAATATGAAAAGCTATTCTTCGTGTTCCTACAACCAGTGCCGTGGGCAAATATTTAAACCAGAATGACCGATAGAATCTTGTTTGTGAAGGACTTTCGAGTATATTTTTTTTGTCTTCTGTGTTCTTAGATTTATGTAAAGATTACATTAAATATACATGTAAATATATTGCATATATGTATATATTAGTAATTGTATACATATGGGCGCGTATATGTCGAACCTATTTAACAATAGCAGGCCCTTATGCACCCTTTAACCATTGAAATATTGAATCCATGGGATAATAAAAGGCTTAGACACAATATTTAAACAATTGCTTAAAGTATTTATTTCTACTTTTCTTAATAGGACTGATATAAATATATAGTAAGTATAAAGCTAGCGACTTTTGCGTTGAACATAGTAGATAGCTATATATAATGATTTACAAATAAATGAATTTCGATAGCTTTGTTAGAAAATGTCAATATCTGGTTAATTAAATATCAAAATTATCATTCTGTCAGGTTCGCTCCTCTCTCAAGTCTCGTCACGCCCTTTTGATACTCAAAGCATGAACTGCGAGTCAATTAGACGCCTATAATTACTATGTTAATTACAGACACAGCTCTCTCTTGTTTCTCATCTTGCCATTCCGACCGTTTCGTTGTTATTTTAACATTAATTCGTTGCAAAGTAAGCTCTAATTAAAGTGCTACACGATTACAAACTATTTATTCATTAGATGAGTTTATATTAATTATAAGTGCTTTAACTATTTCTTATTATTATTATGAAACAATAATGATTATCAGTAGGTACTTCATGATAAGAATGATACTTGTATATGTTATGTATAAATTTTGTAAGGAGGTCAATGGATGGATGACCGTATGTTGCTGCTTGACTTAGACGAACTATTTTAGTGCTGAAATAATGTAAATATTAATAAAAAATTTATAAAAGTATTACTAAAATGGAAGTGAACTATATTTAATATGCTTAAAATTGGAAAAGATTTGAGATTTCCTATGTTTGAACCACTAAAATTAAGATATGCAATGTGAATATTGTAAAATGAACTATTCAAAGAATCGCTTATATTTTGAATGCCAAAAATCTATATCTGGCTATGCTACATCTTTTGTCATGAAATAACTTATTTTTAGCGACTTGTAAAGGCACGAAAACTCCAAAGGCAAAAAATTTAAAAAAAATCTTCTGGATGTAATTTGTTTGTAATTAAAGAGTATATTTGCTACAGTTAGAGTGGGGCTTCTTTATCTTTCTTTTTAATATTGAGTTCTGCTACACCACAAACTTTGGTCGTCTGTGCCTTTTTATATTGCTTTTCTTAATATTGAAAAGTAACAAAATGTTCTTAAGATCTTATCAACGATGAGTCATGTTTGATGAGATCTTTCTGGGACACAAATAGAAATGTCATGAAAACACAAAATTTCACATTGGTACTTTTTTTTAGGAAATAAATTTAGTTTTTTTTTAATTTTCTTCTATTTTTATAAATAGATATAAAGTGAAATATCACTACTTCCGCTTATTATAAAATATTTTTTTTAAAAAATACTCTGTGGTGAAACTTAAAACAGCTACAGAATGTTTATATCAAGTTATTTTCAGTCCGACAAGATTGGAACATAAATATTATTAATTTAAAAGTTATAAAATTTATAAAATTATAGATATAAGATATAAAAATATTATTATTGCTACACCTATAATCTATGGTAAAATTAAAAACAAAGTAGGAAATTTTTTCTTTGAAACTAAATATTTGAACTTAAATTTACTTAAACATTTCAAAATAAATATTTGAACATACTTATGTATTGTCGGTCAAATATGAGCAAATATCATCTTTCACGAAGATACTTGCTAGGTTACCGAAACAGAAATGCTACATCATCACATAAACAAGACAAACGTGTCTAACGCACTACCTACTATAGTTCATAATACAGCTACTTGAATCGCATCCCACCGGTGTAAGTGGACAGTATAAATCAAAGCGACCGTACACCGTACAAACATAATCTCACCTGCACTCAGTAACGTTGCGTTAATACGTTATGATATATTGCATCATTTGTTACACTCCTCGTGATAACCATATGGTATACCTGCTGACACACAATATAAAGCTTATATTAAACTATTAATACAAGTCAGTATGGTAACCGTGATCATTTGCCGATACTAGTTGCAGGTTACAAGTTCGATGGTATTAATTATGTATGGGTATTGTCATACCACAACCATAATATAACAATGGCATTGATTATACTTTGGTATTTTTAATTGATTTTTTTTATTTATTAATTGTTTATAAAATTCAATTAAATTTACTAAAGTCATGCTTGTTCGCAAACTTTCGCGACTTTCTCGATTTTTACACATTTTAAATGAAACATTTTAACCGGATTAATCGCGTATATTATTAATATATAAACAAAAATATTATATATATAATTATTATTTATATAAAACTACCGGCAACGGTTTCTGAGTTGCCTCGCGTACTGCCCTGTACTGATTTCTACAGAATTAGTTGACATTAGCCAAATCGATACGTCGACTTATAAACTGACTCAACATGTCGCGAAAGTACTTTCTCCACTACGTGGCCAATAAACATCTTATGTCAGGGATTCTTACCATTTTGTTAGCGGACTGAAAGACCTTAAGTTAGCTAACAATGAAACCACGGTCAGTTTTGATGTCGAGTCACTGTTTACCATTATACACATTAAGGACTACATCAGAATTGTCAAGAGGAAACTAGAATATCTTGAACTTGTAGAATACTACCTTACATCTGGATATTTAAGAGATTTTTTATTTATATTGATAATTATAATTATTGTAATTTTAAAGAACACTGTAAACACAAAATTGTTTCCTGTTTACGTACATATATATGTCTATGCAAATAACATAATATTATACATAAGTTTTCTGTCAAATATTTTTGCAATCATTTCATTATACTGCGAAACACCGAGCACTTTCTATATGTAAAGCGATTATTTCACAGTAGACAAGCAAGCTATTATTAACATCGTACGCGGTATTGTCTTCGTTTCATATTATTTACTAGGTAACATAATACGGCTCTTGTAAACGGATGTTTTGGGTTTAGCTGCCTTTAATAATAATGTTAGCGATAAACCGTACGTGTAAAGCCTACGAACGGTTTTATTTGTGTTTCTATAGCCCCGCTTATGATCATCCACATTTGCGAGTGAGATTTCAAGCATCCGAATGGTGATAAAACAATTTTGTTTTACGTATATTTAATCATAATCTATTAAATTTTGAATGAATTATTTTATCTCATTATATATGTATATGTTAGTTGATATATATATGTATGTATGTACCTATATGCCTATTTATTTATACGGTATTATCTAGTAAACTAGAAACTAATCATGTAATAAAAAGCTCAGTCACGAACTCGGCCATGATGCATCATCAGAAATAACTTTTGAATAGACCAAAAAGGAGAACAAAGTGTGTTAACGCGAAACTATACTATCAACTTGCTTCATTTAAAACGGGAGATGCGTTGAGAGCAAATAAATGGTACGTGAATGTGTTTGATAAAGGATAATAATAAGTAATATTAACTAACAATATTCCATACACAAGTAACCTACTCGACAAAATATTGACAAAATTAGAAATCAAACATTCATCACATTAAATTATAACATAATAATATAATTATGGCAGATCGTATAAAATAACGCAAATTATAATGAACCTAGTCATTTCCCTATAGCGTGTATTGAAAGGAACGGCAACGGTTAAATAGGGCTTAATTACCTCCTTTATTAAAGAGTTAAAGCTCAAAGGAGCTTTACACGTTCGCTCGGAATAGTATGATTTTCTATGTAGTTACATATTTCACTATGTTAAAACATATTTGTACATATATGTAGATGTTTTGGTGAACATAAATTAACATTGCAAGTGTAAGTAAAGTTATATTAAACATGAAGAAAGACATGTATATGTAGTCTGTGCACGTTAAGAGGAAAGATAATGAAATAATGATAGAAGGTTATATATGATGCAATAGAGAAATTATAAAAAATAGGTTAAATGCAAGTTAGACTCACGCAACGAGGGTTTAGTACCAATTTTCAAATTTGGGGGTGTGTAACTACAGATAGAAGTTTATAATGGTTTTTTCCATCGAAAGGTATATTCACAATTTATAAAAAGCCTATAAATTTCCAATTTAAGGTAAATTATTTGATATGTTTTAATTTATTTGCATTATAAGTTCTAACAAAATCCTTGTTAAAATTCATGTCAACTCTTGTCAATGTACAGTACTTTTTGATTACGCGGCGAATTTCATACAAAGTGTAAAAAATATATACATAGATATACGTATCTTTTGATTACGTTGACTTAGACATTTCCTTTTTACTGTGCTTCACTACTGATCTAGATGTCTGATATAAATTTCAGCTTGATGCTTCTACGCGATCTTGAGAAAAATGGTCTTGACAGACGGACAGACAGACATAGAGATTGACGGACAACAAAGTAATCCTATAAAGGGTTACGTTTTTCTGTTCGAGATACGCAACTTTAACAAATAAAATCTGTATAGGATTATTTTATAATGAACCAAATGTAAGTTTTTACCTCTTTAACTTTTTGCATTTCAAATAAAAATATAAAAAATAAATCACAATTTTCCTTTAACCATTGTGTTTTTTCCTACAACAGACGAAGTATATTGTGTATAATAAAGGTTCTCTGTAATAATGGTAGAGAAATATATATTTAATTAGCGGGAAACAGAGATTTGTTTGCATTATTTGAGAAAACGGAACGTGTAACGTGGACGGGGTGGGGATGGGGGTGGTGGTGGAGACGAGGACCAGGACGAGGACGGGGACGAGGACGGGGACGAGGACGCCGGGACGCGAGTGTGATTACTGTATGTGAAATGTTTTGTTATAATCTGCGAGGCGCAGCTGCTGCCTCTCACGATATTCATATTTTTAATTTCACGCTTCTCTGAATAAAAGGTAATTTTAGTTTTGCACCTAACTTTATGTTAGGTTTTGTTTCATGTAAAATTATAATAACTGTGTGTATTTTAAATTTATTCCTATATTGGTTTTTAAATAAAATATTAATTTGAAAAACAAAAACATGTTTGGGATCGATCACCTTCTACTTCAGATTCTTCTTTGTAAGGTCCTTGTCACCAGACGAAATTTTTACTCTGCGAAATATCTCTCATCACAGGATCTAGCTAGCTCGATGTTATCATGTTGTCACCTAATTTACATATACTTACTTTTATAATAATAAAATAATTAGAAATGGGTACAGTAGAATTACATAAATTTATTACCTACAAGCATGATTTTATGATTACGTATATGTATGTATATAATCATATATTAAGAACTAATAATCTATTATTATCGATGCATCGCTTATGAATTACGAGCACAGTGGTATACTAAATTAATTTTCAGTTTTATTTTTATCGTTTTCCCTCCCTTCATATTTTTTTGTTAAAAAGTATAACAAAGCCTTTCAAGAGCGTAATAAAAATTTCTATGCCGCTTTTAAACTTCTCATATTGTGCACACCCTTCGCGTATCAATATTGGCCTTACCGTATGTAAATAATAAAATTTCAAATTTCCGTACGCTGGTTTATTAGGCTCGCTGGTACATTATTTGTTTAATAAAGTAACAAACAGGGTGTTTATATTGAGATATAAATTACCTTTAATTAAGGTGAAAGATCCTGAAAACACGATGATGTAAAGTTTTCATCAAGGCTTAATAAACGTGGTGGCGGGCGGCGCCTGCCCACCTATCAAGTTGTGCACCTACTTGTTATGAAAATTGATGCTCAAGCTAATCTCATAGAATGCCTTTGAAGAGAATTGCTGTTTCCTGGCCTCTTCAATAACGGTCATGTGAAGATTTATGTTGTTAGAGATTTAATTAGTTTTAATTAAATCTTCCTATTAATATTAAACAATTATATATAATAACTTTAAATATTGAATTATTTTTAATAATAAATAGCTAAGTATTACTTAAAGAAGAAGAATTATATGTTTGGTTCATAATATACTTATCATAATAATAACGTGTTATAATAATAACATGACTATTCGTATTATAAGAGCAATACATACCTTTGATCGTAGTTCTTTGTTAAGCCGATCTTAGTTATATATATATATATATATATATATATATATATATATATATATATATATATATATATATATATATATATATATATATATATATATATATATATATATATATATATATATATATATATATATATATATATATATATATATATATATATATATATATATATATATATATATATATATATATATATATATATATATATATATATGTATATATATTATTGTTGATAATTTTCATAAGCAAAAGTTAAACAGAATAAACGTAGCCGCTGCATCATTAATGACAGGCATGTATCTCTGTCACGGAACTGCGCTGTGGGATTTGTATTTAATAAAAACACCCGCGTTCGCTTAATGCTAGTACGATGTCAGAAAAGTAATCCGTAAACATATACAGACTCTACTGGTTTCACATTTATAACGGAGAAATCTCCATTTCTCTTTGACTAACACCCGTTTCAAAAGCTGCTGAGTCCCTAGAGTCATGACTGGAGGCGACACTCATAAAAATTCGCCGTGCGGAAGTTTCGTCTAACGTGTCACAGCGTGGCGTGGCGTAACTGAGTAGCGTAGATTTTCTTACTATAATATAATTTTAAAAGTCTCTTACTTGAGAAGGCACGTAAGCCATTTGGTCTCCATACGGATCGTCCGTATGGAAACAGTAATCTCATTTAAAACTTTGAAATTACTTTTACTTTTACTTTTAAAGATGGCCTATTAATATTTCATTATAATAAATAATTTACCTATTATTAATTTCGCTAATGATAGACAGTAATATCGAATATTTATTTGTAGAATACTTAATGTAGTCTATTCTAATATTATTATGTCTGCGAAAAAGTTATCAAGAAAATTTTGTATAAATCAAATATTTATAGCAAGATAGACATTTTTTTAAAGTATCTATTTTCGTATAAGTAATTAACTTGTTTTTGTTATTTTGTTTAACTCAAGAAAATTGTGAGTATCATACATACCTTCAATAATACATTAGCATTTTCGTATGTAATATTCAAATATATTATAGTTTAAAGATAGTACAAAATCCATCAAATTTTATGCAAGTATATTTGGAATCAACAAATTTAGCTACGATATTAATAATTATATTATTAATAACATAAACTCACAATTATTATTCTCTTAAATTTTTCATAATTCTAATAAATTATATATGATATACATATATAATATAATAAAGCCTTCATTATTAACTATATACAGAGTTTTAAATTTTCCCGGCCTTAGAGTAGCATTTTACCACCTGTTTTCATATCGTGATCAAAGCCCCCGGACTCGGAACCAAGGTACCACTTAAACTTTTCCGATTTATCGGTTAATTCAGGACTTATATGGATAATGTTAGAGTCTGGGCACCCGCAGGTCATGTACTCGGTCGTGCTCTTCTAGATGTTCACTTTATGTACGGAGAGGTACTCTAGTTAATATTGGGACCAGTAAACTCCAAGTTGTTGACCATTACATATACTTGGGACAAACAGTACAGCTTCCAGAAAGAGATCTCTCGTCGATCCAGCTCGGACGGGCAGTATTCGGGAAACTACACTACTACTAAATACTACTACTACTACGTCTAAATAAAGGTCATACAGAGGACAATGGAGAGAACAAAACTTGGTATTTCCCTAAGTGATAGTAGCAAAAAATAATGGCATCCAAATAAGTCTACATGTCTACATGTCTACAAGTCTAAATAAGTGTCATGTAATGGAGATATGATCTGCCCAAGATATGTATTTGTCAACTAGTATGGATATCATTCAATGGTTAGTCATTAGTCATTCGCTTTGGTAATGAGTAGGCTTACTTCTTTAATCTCTTTTTCAAGTTGATAGAGCATTAGCCTCTCAACGTTATGTTTTCGGATACCTGATGAGAAGGTCCCAAATAGTAATCTTCATTCCTATTTATTATATTTGTTTTAGTTGCTTGTACCACTACACAGTTCATGGTGGATTAGTTATTATTGGTCATTTTATTCTTCTTCAGCATTTTCTATACGAACCCCTACCTATATGAAATACAGGATGTTATTTTTAAAATACGTTTTTTATAATAAAACCGACTACGTACAGTGTTGGTGTGACGTTTTAACGATAAAATATGTGTACTTCCATATTCTTTATTTTATTTACCTTATCTTCTTATTTCAGATAAACCAAGAATATTCCAGTTTATCCGGTGTAAGGCACAGTCTAATTCATTTACGTTATTTGTGTTGCTTTAAAGACTGCTGTTAAGTTATTTTTTCTTACTCTTACTTACTTCCAGGGAGTTCGTAATAGGATTTATTGAGTATAATAGTTGGGGTGACTTTTCTGTACTTCACATTTTTTTAATTTATCTTTCCTTGATCGTAATGGTAGTGTCTAGTGAAACCTTTAGATTAGGAGTAGTTTTTCAGTCCCATCTGGAACGCAATGTGAGGCATTTAGGCAATTAGGCAACAAGCTTAGATTTTCTGGAATAAAAAATTATACATTGTTTTGCATTACATTTAAGACGTTTAAAGTACTTCGTAATTAACAGAGATTAGTAACTAATGAGTAACAAAATGTAAATATAATTAACTGAAAAGCGTAATTAAGAGGTAGATATTTTTTTATAATTTAGAAACTGGAACACACGTTTCTTGGAAGCGTTCTAAGCCAATAAGGCCATACGTTCTTATCGAGATACGTCAATTTCCAACAGACGCTCGAATTCCAATATTCATTCGTTTTACTTTTCTAAATATTTTTCTTAGTTTAATGTGTGTATTAATTTTAAAAATAATGTGTTAATAAAATATTAGTGGACGACAACGCAACTTCTTTGGCTTGGACTTTATGATCCTTGCCACCCTACGGACTGCTATCCTTTTTCATTCCGCCTGTTAGATGTTTATATGACAACGGTAAATGCTCATTACTCTCAATAATTATTACTAAGGATACTTCTTCTTATTTTGGTATTTTTCAGGTGTTCAAAATGTCAATGGAAAATGTCCTTCACGATAAATTACTTCTGTAAAGATGCCATTTCCGTATTTCTTGTACTTTAGTTTTTGATGACGATGGTGATTTAGTTCTTCATGAGATATTCTAGAACTTGGATTTTGATATTAAAATTAAAAATACTCGGCACGACCAACAACTTTTACTGAAAAGCCATTTTCGGTTTTCTGAAAGCTAAGATGTTCTATTGTGGTATTTTTGTATATTATTGGGAAGTGCGCATCTCGTCTCGCAATAATTTTGTTATGGCAACATTCCATTATTTCTAACAATTCAGCTGGAGCTATTATTATTATTCTGCATCAGGTATGCTAGATTTCAAAATTTGATTTAACAGTTACATATATAACAAAAAATCTTCCATTCAATTCCGTCCAGTAGACCAGAATATGTGCGTGCACTAGACGTGTTATAATTAACGACCATTAAAAGTAAGGAAAATTTCAATAAATCGATAAATGAATATCGAGTGACAAGGATCATAAAATCCACGTTAACGAAGTTGTGGGCATCTACTAGTAATATTAATACTCGTAAATCAAGGTAAACTCATTCAAATACAACATAAAAAACATAAAAATTGTCATAAGATCGTATTTTCTTTCATTCCAAACCATTTTGTATTAGTATATTTTGTTTACTTATGTTATATGTTTATAAAATATGTATGTACTGTAGGTGCTTTTGAAATAGTACTATATGTATAAAATAACTCCGCCGTCAAATCTCAAAATTCAATAGTTGATTTTCCAATGCATGTGATCAATACTATTGTGTTTACTTACGAGTAGACCATTATGATCTAGCATCGATAATTGGTCGCAAGCCGATATGACCGAGTCCTACTTGACGATTACATTTGTTCATTTGTAAAAACACTGATACACCGAAGTAAATACAATGTCTGTATAAAGATTGTGTTACAATACAAAACCCACAAGTTTGTTATCATTTTAAAATTATTTATCAATATACCTACTTAATAATTGCATTTAATGAGTCCTTGTAGGAAGCCGCTATTATAGAACGAGTTGATATAGGAT
Source organism: Dione juno (assembly GCA_037127375.1). Lineage (NCBI taxonomy): Eukaryota > Metazoa > Arthropoda > Insecta > Lepidoptera > Nymphalidae > Dione > Dione juno. Next base: position 10,555,514 of record JAXRJS010000014.1, on the reverse strand, counting down.
TACGCAATATAAAAGGTGACTTGTATAGAGGGTTAGTACCTTCTTGACTCAGGAAATGAGGCGTATTCTTACTTATTCTTCGGACAGACGCTATAACGAGCTGTCGCTGCACTAATGTAATACTCGTAAATATTAAAAATAACTATAGCTTGAAAATTAAATGTTTTTTAGTAATATTCAGTATTGAAAAATTTCATTTGTAGTCTTTTTTTGCTAGCTGCTGTAAAATTTTAGTCTTACTGTTAAGACTTAGACATCTAAACTAGTTGAGTACATATGTATGTAATATGTAAAAATAACAGTGAAATGTAAGTGCAAGTGTTCCATACCAATTTCATGATTATAAGTTAGTACAAATAATAACTTAGGAAAGTTTAAAAACTCTAATTTTTTGTCGTATATACTCATTTAATATGAAATTAACTACGTATAAATAAGTTAGTCAACGTAAGTAAGTCAACCGGATAGCCTACCCTATAGGTTTTAATTATGAGGCGATCTTCATACAAATGCTGTAAAAATGAAGTATAAACACTAATATCTTTCAGTTGCGTTGACTTAAAAGTTTTATTTTCTTTGTGTTTCAAGAGAGTATCGATTTGAATATTCAGCTTGATACGTCCACGTGATTATGAGAAAATGCTCAAAGATAGACGGACAACAAAGTGATTCTATAAGGATTTCGTTTTTTTCTTTTGTGGTACGAAACCTTTAAAATGAGCCATAATATCAAGCTCCCTTTTTTTCAATTTAATCTATAGTGGTGCGATTTTATTTTAATTTGGATAGTTTTAAACGAGGTGAATTGTTTTAATTTGCCTGTTACATTGGGAATGGCGGAACGGTGCAGTGGCCAGTCTGGCGCAGTAGCACTATTGTAGCTTTAATGCGCTGCGGTTTGGATACGTTCCACATACGGAGGTCAACATAGAAGTGGTCTCGCGCTTGTGTTGCTGTTTAAATTGTTTTTAACTGACAAACTTACACGGTACGGTTAGCACGGTACAGCATATTGTTTACATGTAATTGAATCTACTTTAAGAACTAACACTATGGTGTCCACCATAGCTAACATGAGCTGAATAAGATATTCAATTTATACTCTTGAACGAAATATAAGTTTTGACGCTTCGTTTTCTCTAAGTATACCACTATACAATAGTGATAAATTATGTTATAATATTGTGGTGGTGGTTTAAACAGTGGTTTTGAGTTCGATTCCCACTCGGAGGGAATGAATTTTTTTCATTTTCCTCGCTCTGGTAACAAGACATAGTGTGGCATTGAGTTCCGCCACTTAACACGCAATATATCGAAAGGTGGAAAGCGAGGAACGGAGTGTCTTAACACTAGGTTTATCTGCCGACCCGTTTATATGTAGGATACCGCGTGAAGGTATTAAAAATTATTAGAATCATATTTTATTTTAAATAGTCTATAATTATATAATTGACGGCTACCATCATTTACGAAGAACAAAAAAACATCTCATTATATGTTTCAAATGAAATTTGATGGTTTTTTCATTGTAATACCCTTTTCTATTAGATCACTCCTTATATACCACGTTATTTGACACAAATAACATAATTGATAATTTTATTTGCATATTAATATATGTTCTTAATTTCTGTTTTAAATTAAGACACTTTTAGACACTTTGAGACATTATCTACTTTTTAAGACACTGCATGTGAGGTGGCCACACTGAACATTTGCATTTTGTCTACAAGAGTGAAGAAATGAAAATGATTTATTTTTTCAAATGGAAATCAAACCCGCTCTACGATCCAGTCAACTTATAATAATCTTGTTCATAAAAAGTTGCGGATTCGTAATTTGTTTCTGTGACAGCCTTTGATAGTAAAATATTCAAATATTCTGTCTGAACACTTGAGCCCCAAGCTCTGGTCGACATTTCAAAATGGAAATAGACCTGTTCATGCCTACAAGGGGAATCGTATTCGGCATTTGGCTCGAAATGATGATGCAAATTCACGAAAATGTCACAGTATTTGTGGTTAAATACTAATCTATCATAATAAAGCCCACTGGCGTATGTGAATACTGTTGTGCTAATCATTTTTGGCTTTTCAGGTTTATCATTAATTTATATTTACGCCATTTTATAAAGCTATCTTATTTAAAAAGATATCTTATTTTCATTCTCTTAATCTAAAATTGTTTTATTTACTAACTTCTGTGTAGGGTTTTTCGAAAAAAAAAACCTTGTTGAGCCAACACCATTTTTCTTAATATAGTGATTAATAAGTAGGTAATAAGCACGATTAATTAAACATTCTTAAGCAATTTCTGTTAATTTAGGAAGTCTCGTATATATTGAATGCACAGGAAATACAATATAACAATATCTTTCAAATATTTGTAATTTGACAAAATCTTATAGAAGCTTGCACAAAATTTTAAATGATGATAGTACAATTACGAGATCTATTAGTTTAATATATTCTATTGTTATAAAATATGTGTCTGTGAATTATTGTGAATCTGTGTTCATTGCAAATTTATATTCTATTACTAAAGTTACAGTTTCTACGTTTCTAGTTGGAACTTTACGTGAATTGTTAAATTCCATTTCTGTAAAGCTGTTCTGTTCTACTGGCGTCCCTACTTCGTAACTAGAAATTAATAATGTATGTCTAGAGACTGTATAGTCGCCTTATTAAGTATCAAGTTGGGTCGACAGGTGAGGCATGCGGGAGCTCTACAATGACTAATTTAACTATTACACAGATGACTGAGACTGATGGAAGGGTCAAGCAGGGGCCGAAGGGAATTCTGGAAATATTTCATGAATATTTGAAATATTTTCTTAAATTAGAATCTTCTAAAATATTAGCTATTATAATTTAGCCTAAACCATATTTATAGACTAGGTCTCTATCATGCATCAAATATTGCATCAGCTATACATTTTAATTAAATTTAAGACAGGTTATTTAAAGTCATATCATAACTATGACTATGATTTGTTTTGTCATATCATAACTATGACTATGATTTTTGAATGATTAGACAGTGAGAATATATTTGAGCGGTGTTGTTGCTTATAATGCCATTATTTTTCTTAAGATCGCGTTTTGACGATTACGACTTTCCGCTGATGGGTTGGATGAATGGAATCATACCTCTGATGAGGTATCAACCTGAAATTATTTTATAATATCCAGGTTTTAGTCGAAGAAATCAAACTTCAAAGACAACGTTATCAAAATATATATATATATATATATATATATATATATATATATATATATATATATATATATATATATATATATATATATATATATATATATATATATATATATATATATATATATATATGAATTGAAATGAGTTAAAATGAAACAAAAGCTTTTCAGGTTTATTTGAAAGTTGAAATATATTTTATTTCAAAGAACTATTATAGACGGAAATGAATGCTTTTTATATAGTAAGCATATTCAAAGTGTTTTATTAATGAAAAGCCTTGACTACAAATCTCCTTTGTATAAATTTCTTTGTGTAAAAATACAAAGCTTGGCTTGGTTAAATAGAAGATTTATGCCACATACAGCTGGATATGCAGAGAGTACCTAGTAGTCAGATACTTCGTTTTCCGCTAACCGCATGAATCAAAAACGAAAGTGACGGAACTTGACACCCCACGTTGATCACCAAGTGATTATCTAAACCATAAACATCAAAAACACAGTTAAGTGCTTCACTTTTATAATAAATTTACGTTAAATTAGGATAAATTGATATTGCGGGTCATAGCGGTTAGAGCTATTCGAGGATACCGGACAGTGTCGTGGACGGTGGCTACACTCCTGGCGGGCGATCCGCCTTGGGAGCTGCAGGCGGAATTGATCGCCAGAGTTCACGCATTCCGTGCAAGTGAGCGGTCGCGAGGTGAGCAACCATCGAGTGAGGTTATCGGGCGGATCAGGAAGAGAGCAGACGAAGCCCTGATTCGGCGATGGAGGGAGGACCTGGGTTCACCGGTGGCAGGACTGGCGATGGTGGAGGCGGTTCGCCCCCACCTAGAGCGCTGGTTGACAAGGGGGTTTGGCGTCCTAACGTTCAGACTGGTGCAGGTAATGACGGGGCATGGTTGCTTCGGCAAATATTTGCATCAGATTGCGCGTCGGGAGATGTCACCAGCGTGCCACGAGTGTGATGCCTCCGTTGATTCGGCGCATCACACTCTGGCTGAATGCCCCGCTTGGGCTCCGCAACGCCACGCCTTGATGGCTGTAGTGGGTAGGGATCTCTCACTGTCTAGTATGATGGAAGCCATGCTCGAGAGTGAGAGGAACTGGTCTGTAGCAGTCTCCTTCTGTGAATCTGTTATCGCACAGAAGGAGGCCGCGGAGCGTGCGCACGAGCTTAGCATGGATGCAGATCTGCTCCGCCGTCATAGACCGGGAGGTAGGAGAAGGCTATACGCGCAATCCAATTTCCCTAACCCTAGAGAAGCTACTGCAGGAAGGTCATGAAGATCTTCCCGCAAGTCATCGAGGCTGCGGGCGCCCTGGAAGATACACTGGGGCTCCCCGAAGGCGATAGTGGCCTACGTTAGGTGGGCCTCCCACCGAAGTGCTGTAGTGGCATGCGCAAGCGATCCTGCAGCATCTCATATAGGTGGAGAGGGTTTCCGCTGGGTTTTAGTGGGTAGTGTCGGGTTCGATGAGTCCCACAGTACCATTCCTCTGTAGGACACAAGTGTCCTACTCAGGGATGGTCTGCGTAAAAGCATTTCCCAGCGAAAAAAAAAAAAAAAAAAAAACGTATAAATTGATATAAAAATCTTATCATTAAATTGTTTTATTAATGTAATTGCAAGTAACCTGCCAATATCCCTCGTGTGTTTTCCATACAACGTGACACTGGCGAAGTGAATTGTGCTTAGTTGGCATACTCAAACGTCACAACTAAAGAGAAGAAAAAGAAGTATGTAATTGAAAATAAATATTTATGTATTAAAATAGAGCAAGCTTATAGAAGTAACACTAAAATATCTTTAAAGTTCTAAGCTTAAGTATTGGCGTCCTGACGTTCAGACTGGTGCAGGTAATGACGGGGCATGGTTGCTTCGGCAAATATTTGCATCAGATTGCGCGTCGGGAGATGTCACCAGCGTGCCACGAGTGTGATGCCTCCGTTGATTCGGCGCATCACACTCTGGCTGAATGCCCCGCTTGGGCTCCGCAACGCCACGCCTTGATGGCTGTAGTGGGTAGGGATCTCTCACTGTCTAGTATGATGGAAGCCATGCTCGAGAGTGAGAGGAACTGGTCTGTAGCAGTCTCCATAGATGCCCAATACCAAAGATGCCCTCATGATTTCGTGCTGGAGAAAGATGCTCATCCCGTACACCGAATCGTCCATGAACTGAATCGTCTACAATTATATCCCTATATATCAAAGGGTTACTGTCAGCTACTATAAAAACCCACATCCAAAAAGTTTTCGCACACATTTCCAGGAAAAGCAATGACTCCATCGAACAGCTGGAGGTGCAGTGCAAAGTAGAGGGTACTGGGTTACGCGGTAGATCTAGTTGCATGAGATGGAATAACCAAGTAATATCATCATCATCGGACATTTGCATCAGTGCATCAAAATGGCACTAAACAGAGTGAAAAGGCGAGGATAACAAAAGACGAGAACGTGACTACTTGATAACCACGACCGCTCTGCCAAGAGCGTAACGACAGATAAGAAGACAAAAATATTATTTATATATATATATATATATATATATATATATATATATATATATATATATATATATATATATATATATATATATATATATATATATATATATATATATATATATATATATATATATATATATATATATATATATATATATATGTATATATATATATATATATATAAGATATTGTTCAGTGGAATGAAATTATTCGCGGTTACAATATTTCACATTTTATTAATTTCATAATTTTAAAATATTAATTTATACACTGATTAAGCCTGAAAGGATTATGTTAAGCCACAACAGTTCAAAATAATATTATTATAGTAATCGTATTAGTACGCTTTTTATTATTCCAAATTAATTATAGATTGGTGTCATAGTGTCGCAACTGGGAAGTGTTTGACTGACTGTAGTGGTTTTAAGTTCAAATTTATATGGTTTTTCTTTGCGCTGTATCCCATATAGCTGGCTAGACAGAGATAACCTAATGTAAAGCCACATCGTTTTTCGCTTCTGACCGAACTAGAGATACTGTAGATTGAGACGCTGAAGACAATGTCACGCTTAGATTATCTGGTAAGATATCGGATCGGCGTAGATATTGGAGCCATAACAGTCGCGTTTACAATCAAACGCTGTTCCACTGCGCCACTATGACCACAAAAGTTCAAATCGCATTCGCAATCGCATAGATTAATGTATTTTTATTGATTTAATACATATGGGACCCAAACGATATTTCTACACAAGTAGAAAATTACTGCTGTAATGCGTAAAAAGAACAGCGCATTGTAACAATGCATGGTAGCATGCAGTTAATGCAGCAGCAGCAACAGCAGCCAGTATACAGAACAGTGAAGCATGATCTATAAAAAGCAATGTTAAATTTCCCTAATATTTTATACTTGTTTGTATTCTTTTCTATGAATACGTCTGTTGTACTTGCTTTATAATTAAGCACTCTGAAAAATTTTATTTAAAAAATTGTAATATATTAAGCAATAGTTTTTATAGTACGTTTTTGATATGTATGGATGTATATTTAAAATGAACAAAATTTTAAGGCCTTACAAACATATTTAGAATTTTAAAATTTATTATTTATTTATAGTAAATAATGTAATTAAGCTATTTATATAAAAGTACTTGCTTATTATAGATATGTAAAATAAAATAAAAGTTTACATATTAAATTATAGTAGTAGGTAACCGAAAATAATTAGTACTAAATAATATTCCATATAATATTGATTATACCATATGAGGACCGTCGTGGCGCAGAGTCACAGCGTCTGTCTGTAAACGCGACGAATTGTGGGTTCGATGAAATGAGGCAGAATGAAATATTTAATATTTTCTTCGTTCTGGCAACAAGGCAAAGCGCGGCGTTAAGTTCCGCCACACAACGCCTCGAAAGGCTGAAAACGGGGAACGGAGTGTCTTAACACTAGGATCTTACGGTTCCTACCCTGGTATATGCGGGAACATGATAAAAAAAAATATATATATATACATATATACATATACATACATATATATATATATATATATATATATATATATATATATATATATATATATATATATATATATATATATATATATATATATATATATATATATATATATATATATATATATATATATATATATATATATATATATATATATATATATATATCTATATATATATATATATATATATATATATATATATATATATATATATATATATATATATATATATATATATATTATATATAATATATATATATATATATATATATATATATATATATATATTATATATATATATATATATATATATATATATATATATATATATATATATATATATATATATATATATATATATATATATATATATATATATATATATATATATATATATATATATATATATACAATGTTACATTAATAAGGCATTGTTGATATGCTTATTTCATCAAGGTAAATTACAACTTTTACAGCCACTTCTTATTTCAATTAAATAATATACTGAACTAAACATTTTAGATATAATTAACTTACGGCGGTTCGATGATAAAATCGATTTTGTAACAGATTGTTAGAGACTAGGTATTGCCAGCATAAACAGGATTAGCCGAACGTACAGATTGAATGTTACGGTAGAGTAAATAGATAAATTAACGAAAACGCAGCTTACGGGGAATGGCCTGCTATGAGTGTATAAAGCTGATATCGTTAAAAACTTATAAAAAATATTTTATTACTGTATTTACGTATACGTATAAGTATGTTTTGTAAAATATATTTTCAATTGAATTCACTAAATAGGGTTATTGCCTATATTCTCAAAATGATTTTTCTCAGTTTGAAATTATTATAACTCATAAATATATTTAAAATCAAATACATTTTTCAATAGAAAACATGATCAGCACGAAGGAGCGTATTGCGTACCAGAAAGCTTTAATACGAAATTGGATTTCGTGCTCCATTAATTTTCAATTTGCGTGATTGCAATTTTCGAGGTTTCTTCCAAAGTCGTCTAAAACTACAGCCCCTTGCAGAATAGGTACAAGGATCTGGGATGAGACAGATATTATTGTTAAATCCCTCACCAAATCCATAGCCGCGGTCCAAGCTTATTTCTCAAATATTCTTTTTTAAAGTTACAAAGTAAAATATATATTCATTAATTAATACTTTTAGTAACCTATTCAAATCCTTAAATACCTATACAGACAGAGATATCTAGTACAAACTTACACAACTTACATTGTCTAATCAAAAGCGTTTATCATGTTCTAATTGCTACCTGAAACTATTATACAATTTGTTTTTGTCATAATATAAAATGTGTCCTTTATCTTTATGTCTTAAAACTTTCTGCTATATTGTCAATGTACTTAAATTCCAAGCCATTTGCAAGAGATGTTTATACGCCGAAAAAACGTGACAAGAAAATAGAACAGGCACATTAGGCTTTCTTCATGGCCGCTATTGCCCGTTTTGTTCCTAGCAGATTATAAGATAATTCTTATGGTCTGTTCTCATATGGGATAATTGCTTTGGTATTTGAAAGTTATTTCTACAGGACACTTGTTTGTTGTCATTTCCACGCTCTGGCACGATTAAGTTTTTTATCTGCCTATACGTAGTTGAATATTAAATAAAAATAAACTATATAACAGATAACATATCAACTTTAGCTATAGGGTGTGATCGGGATACATCATTGAAAACTCCAATTTATAAAAAAACAACAGTGAATGTGTATTTTAAACACGATGTACATGCGAGGTGCATTTGTTTAAACATAAGACTGTGCAGGGCGACTTTTTATTCCAACGTAAGGATAAAGCTAGTTATATTCATAGAACTTATTTCTTATTACAACGGGAATATATCCTGGTTTTGTATAGGGTGTAAACGACAATTTAGCTTAATACACTCATTCGTTAAGTAAAATATATCCATAATATCTCTTCTAACTCGTTTTGTTCTTGTACAGTCAATGTTTTTCTTGTATTACGAAGGCACGTGACTAGAATAAGTATTCGCCACTATTAGTACCCATACATTTGCAAAATAAGCACCGTAGCGGCCTACTTTATGTAAAGAGCCGACATTAGCTTAGATACCATCAGGGTTGTATGTAACATAATAATTCCGAGATATAAGAAAGTATTTTAATTCTTCTTGGATGTACATTATTTAGTTAATTGAATTTAAGTTTTAAAATACCAAATACTGAAAACAGGTAAAAAGATATTTAGTGATTATATTCAATGCCAATATGTTTAAGTATGTAATATATATGATATATAGTATAATAATGCTAAGCACATAATATATTTGTTTTTTATTGAATCAGACTGAGTGTGAACACAGAATGCTTAATTGTTGAGACACTAGTACACTAGTCTAATTTCCGTCCGGCACATTGAATGACTGTCCAGAATGATCCGACACGCTGTCAAGAATAGTCTCAGAAACGGAAATATGTCTAAATATGAAAATATTGTTACCTTTTATATGTAAACATGGGCGGACAACAGAGAACGATCCTGCTATATGCGGAATAATGCGTGAAGCTTAAAATCAATTTGTTTCATATTGTTAAAAAAAATTTAGATGTCAAAATAATAATATTATCGATACTCATCCATTATAAATGAAAAATTTAAATATTAGGTACGAAACATATATATTTTATATTAATAATAATATCCACTGAAAATAGAGATCGATCATGCGATGATTGTTGTTCTAATTGATTGTCATTCTCATTCTAAAAATATAAACATCGTTTACATTTTGTATACTTAACTAATTTCACATTTAATCTTAATTCACTATCTTTTGTATCCTATGATACCTTTTATTTTATCTATATTTTTTTTTTGCAAAGATGATATAGTGAATACATTAGTGCAAACTTTATAAAGATCTTCTCATAGTAACGTGTATCGATTAACACAAACATATGACGGTCTTATACGAAATTCAATTACACAAACTAGTTCTTTTTATTTTTTATCGAACAAGCTGTAACTCGAAAACAGCAAACAAATAAGTTTTCAAACAAATAAATTACTTATTCTTAAAGAGGTATTTTATAATATTAATATTGTATATTATATTTGTTTTAATTACTAAAAATTTTATGCTGTTTTTATTTTTCTTATGATTGTCACAAAAACTCTTCAGAAGAATTGAAACGATGTCCTAAACAACTTATCAAAATTTTAAAGCTGTTGTTCATTTAGGAATCCGTATCTTAAATAAAAAAACCAGAACCTTTATAGGATCTTTACAGTCCGTCTGCCTCTCTTTCAAGACCATTTTTTCAAAATCGCATAGGCGTATCAAGTCGACATTATTATTAAATATCTAGGTCGATGGTCTCTTAAAATATACAAAAATCAAACTGTTTCATTTTTGCCGCATTTGTATAAAAATCGCCGCGTAATCCAAACCTATAGGGTACTTCCCGTTGTGGTAGAGTTATGAGATTGAGCAGTTACTAAGAACTTATAGTACAAATAAAGGAAAAAATCATAGAAACAACTATTACAAACTTATATACATACATATTAAGTAGCTTATACATACAAAATTAGTGCATCTACTTGCAAAGTTATGTTTATCAACTTTTATAACTGTACTTTGCGGTGACCTCCAATCATAAAATTGGTACGAAACCCTCGGTGCGTGAGTCCAACTCGCACTTGATCGATATTTTTCTAATAGTGACGAGATCCAGCCCCAACCGTATTATGATGCAGACTTGTAAAGTAAGAAAGTTATGACCTAGCAATATTTTTTAAGTTTCTATAACTAGCCGGAATATTATCAGTATCGTCATTGTAATTTTTTTTTGACATTAAATTTTGTGATAATATCAACGACTCTTTTTACCTTCACCACGCTCTGTTTGAATTTTGTGATATGTTAAGATGCAGTAGAGAGCTGTGCAGTACTATTACACTTAGTGGGGCCATAAATACCGTTACAATTAATATAAATAAAATACTTTTACTTACAATACTAAAATTACTTTTGGAATTTGTAATTTTTATACGATCGTTCATTGTGTCTTCTTATTTTCGCGCCTAACATTTATTATAATAAATATTGCCTATTATATATTGATGATATTAAAACTATGACTGATGTGATTTTTAATTGAATAATGTTGTCTATTAAACGTTTCGATAGTGTGGATTATTTTGTAACATCTTTTTTCATAACTTTATTATAATTTTCTGTGGTATATTATATTGTTTAATATTATGCCAAATACGGTTCGTATTATTTTGGTTAAAATAAATAGACTATATTGAATAAGAATGTATAAAAACTTAAGCATTTCTTTTTCACTTCTCTTGTTGTACATGTTTGTTTTTGGAAGAGTGTACAATTATAATAAATGAACAATTAAACATCAGAATTACACTTAGATCGACTATGTATAAGCAGCTATACGTTTTATACCACATATAAAAATTGACAAAGAGTAAACAGAGAAAACTAGCGCTAAGATACTCAATAACACTTTCAGTTCAATTCTCGAAATATAGCGTATTGAAAGCGGATCTCTATTCAAACGGGGAAAGGTATTAATTAATTTCACCGAATGGGAATTGATCCCCCTACCCAACGGTGTCACTTACAAACAAAAAAGGTCTCACTGCTTCTCGTTGCCCTTTAGTTATAAATGTATTAATATTTATCAAAATATTTTTGTTACTTTACTGTTAAATTATTTATTATTACTTTATTCAAATAGACGGAGATAGAGACGATAGACGATACGACGACGACGGACGATAGAGATATTTTGGAGGCGATAACTAGGCATTATTATGTACCAGACAGTACATATGTCATTAGCAATGTTAACAACCAGCTGTACCCATGACTTCGTACATCGTCTGGGAAAGTAAAATTTGAAGAATTCGGTAAAATTATAATTTTTGCCGCCACTCTTTAGCCAGCCATCACAATTTTCGAAATTTATCAAATTTCCGTTTCATAGCGCATTTCCGTTTCATTATGTAGTATTCATTCTGTCGTAATTTTCAATAACCTAATCTCTTCTTGGTGACCCATGAAATATTTCCTTTAAATCCCTCTCCACTCTCTGAGCATTTGGATACGAGTTTGTTCTTAGAGTACGTTACGTGTTGCCAGAAGGGGAATTTCAAATGTAATACGCCGTCCAGGTATTTGACCTGGAGTTTCTAGGGAATAAATCTTTCTTGATAAATAGTTGAGATGGTTACGTATAGTTAACGGGGAAACAGGATAACTACTCTCTTTTCGGTATTGGCACGCATATTTATACGCACGCGCATGGTCGTGTCCCACGTATATCCATTCTAAGCTGAACCTTATTTAATATAATTGGTCATATAGATCTGAAGTCAACTTACATTGGAGACCTTACAATCTTGAAAACTGTTCTTATTTTATTCTGTTACCAGAACGAAGAAAATTAAAATAATTCGTTCTCCCCGAGTGGAAATCAAACCCACAAGCCATAGTGTTTACAGGCAGGCCTCTGATCCACGACGGTCCTCTTTTTTTCATATATTTTCCATATACAGATACGATGTATAGATTACGTGGTAGTACTGGCATTATTTAAGTCTGTATAAAAATATAATATAACACTTGCCTCAGGTCTATTCTGAATTATTTAACAAAACATTCATTACTGATTTCCATCGTCATTATATTTTATGTCAGTAATTAACTACTGCTTAAAATGTTCTTTGAAAACGAGCAGTCGAACGTAAATATTTGATAAGAGTTTTATCACTTCAATATAAAAACTTAGGATTAAGATTAGTCAAAATTAAAGTGTTTAAAATATATTTCGTGTGTATAATTATACATAAATCAAAATCTAAGGTAGTCCCGAGCTTTCTGTTGTATTCTGTAGCATAGTCAGTAGCTTGGCACAAACGACACAATCGAAGGCTTAAACTAAAATTAGCACTATATAAGCCATCGCCGTGATCAGTGTGTGTACACATGTACCATGTATTGAGCCGGGAACTCATGTAGATGTGAACCCATCGTACTATTGACCCACGTTATTTATATTGTCTCACAATAGTCAATTGTCAAGCACCGGCATTTATTTCCGTACCAAATCATACACGAAACGTCATATTAGTCACTACAAGTACTTTTTCGTGATTTTTATCTAAGGATTCTATACTGACTCGAGACGTGCTCACGAGGCTCTTTCACTATGGCTTATGTTTCAAACTTTACTTATATATGCTGTGCTACCACTTCATCTGTTCATCATCTACTTCATCATATCATTACATATTTAGTACTGTAGAAACTAGTATTCAACATTTAATTTTATCTGTTTTTTACAGCCGGTGCCAGGCATAACACTAATACACCGAACAAAAGATAGTAAAATAATTAAAAAAATACCCAAATATGCACCGAATTTAAATAGTTAATAGTTATATATCAGTAAATAACAGTAATTACATTTATTTTTAAAGTGTAAATCCACCCTAAGGTAAAGGTACATAGTGGCTAGAGCGCTTGGACAATTTGAAAACAAATCTTCCTTTGTTGTCTTTATTTCTTAAGTAAATTTTTCTAAGTATTTTTGGTAAAATTATTATTATATAAATTTATTTATATAATAATAATTTTACCAAATTACTTAATACTTACTTACTTAAATAAGTAATTTTACCAAATATAATTTATTATATATATTATTATATAAAAAGTATTATATAAATTTATTGTAACAGCCAAAAAGTACAACCAGTAGGATTTGTGTAGTAAACAAAAACAGCGGATAAGTATATTTTCGCAATTATCATCCGAGTCAATTGCCCGACTTGCCTTTAATTAGTACGATGCAGAGTGTCTGTCATTTTTGCTCTTGTATTCGTATTTATAAAATGCAACGTCTGCCTATCCTCTTACAGCTCCACAGTTCTATTAAATGAGCCTTGTCGAAAGCACTTACTGTGCAGATTTACTGCGATAATATTTTATAGAATTAATGGTATCTTCTTAAAAATAATTTAAGAGTACTAAATATTATAAAAACTAATTGAAAATAGTATTTTTTTTGCTTATGTAATATATTACGAAATTTAAATGTAATTTCGATTGAACATTATGTCGGCAAAAGGTCGTAAACGTAGAACTAGGTCTCAGTGTAAAGTGTTTAAGACTATCGGAAATTGGAAAATCGGTACACATGTCGATGTGCCAGTACAAGAAGTGTTCTGTGTGTTTTTTATTAGAATTAAAGAATTTGAACATTTATATAGGTAATATCAATATAAAAAAAGTGAATACGTGCAAATAGTGTTATTATTTTTTTATGCTACCTAAATGGCATATTATTAAAAATAAACAAAAAGCTCAAAGCTCTAAAAGCTCCGATAAAATCTAAATAAAAGAACAGCGAGCATTTTGCTTTTATTTATTTTGTTTATTGATAACCTACACCTGTTAAATGTAAAACCATTTCGAACAAAATCGGTATTCGTAGGCACAATAAAAGTGTGATAGAAGCCATAAATATTGTGTAGGGACGTTTAAAAAATTAAAAATAAAGTAAAGTAAATCATGAGGTCCATATATCCTGGCGTACCCCGAGGATTTGGCAACCGATACATGACTGTGCACTTACGTAGGGCGGGTCTTCGACCATTGTAGCCTTACAACCAGTGTTCCATATATAACTTCATTGGTAATGTAAAACAGTTGTATTGAAAGCGCTTGAAAGCTTTTTTGTTAGAAATGGCCTCTGGTGATTTTTCCTTTTAAGGGAAATAGTTCATGTTAGTCGTGTGTTGTTGTTAATAAACTTATAAATGTGTTAAAATAGAGGCTTGAAAATGTTTAGTTGTCTTTGATACTATTTTGTGACAATAACTTTTTTCTATAGCTCGTTGTTTGAATAGTAGTTAGATATTTATCAGATTTTTTTACGTTATATTTGCAAATTTTGTAGGCTGTATTTATAAAAACACATTTAGATATTACACAATAATATTTAAATTTCTATTACAAAAGTATATTTCATATTAATGTTTTAGTGAACATTTTATTGACACGTTGATTATAGTTATATTTAGACACAAAATGTATTTGTTGTATTTATCAAATAACGGAATTAGCGATAGTACATCTTACGTAGAAAATTGTTTATCAAAAGAAAATTAATTCTTTTGAAAGCTTCAAGTATGGGTGTAGATAACGAATCCTTGAAATAAAAGAAGACACGTAGCGTCATATCGCGCTAACTACGAGTATATCAGTCAGATATGCATCAGATGTTTATCGTAGACCATATTCGTACTTTTTTGTAATTCCAACACGTCGAGGACGTAGCATGTTTCTGCTTTGTACCTACAGTCCCTGGTTATTTGAATATGTATGAGACGCGGTCGCACAGTTCGTGTCGCCCGCCCGCCTATATGAAAATGTGATATATCTACCGATAAATTGTCAAAAGGGATGATCAATATTGGAAAATGGATACTCAACGGATTTCAGTAAAGTATTTGCGAACCTCGCATAAATTTTTTTGAAACTAAATATTCGACCTATGTTTATAAAATAATAAACGATTCTCTGCAATATTTAATTATATAGATAAATTGTGGAGCAGAGACTACATGATGAGATAGCGTCTGCCTGTAATCACGACGGGTTATGGGTTCGATTCCCATTCGGGGAGAATGAATTATTTTAATTTTCCTCGAAAGGCGGAAAGCGGGGAACGGAGTGACTTAACACTAAGTTCCTTCAGCCTACAGTTTTCTCTGGCTACCCTGCTATGTGCGGGATACAGCGTGAAGCTAAAAAATATAGATTAAAACTTTAATAGTGTAATTGGGAAGGGTGTAAAGGCTGAATACACGATACACATATTTTCGAATATATTATATATGAAATAATTTTCGCAGTCAGACTGTGACGTTTGTTAAAAGTAACACAAAACCTGAATTATTTACGCAGCATGGTCTGATGAATGAAGTTAATTGGTATATTGACGTTGGAGCTTGATTTATGATGCTAGTTAAAACAACTACTCTATTTAACTAATAAACAAATATAATCTATTATTCTAAGTCAAATGTCTATCCTAATTTTATATAGTATCAGATTTACTAATTTAGAACCATATCCATATCCTTTTTAAGTCAATAGTTTGTAATATAATTTAAATTAAAGACTATCGATAGTAATTTTCATAAACAATGAACTGCATCTGAAAAATTCATATCAACGATACACTTAATTTATGTCGAATAAACAAAAAATTAAGTATGTAAATAATAAATAATATTTTGATTAAAACTTACTGTTGTTGTCAATGTACATTTAAATCTTAATATTAAATGAGCATTTATAATAAATCATTTGAATTGGAATATCCGTAGTATTTCACTGTCATGTCAGTAATGTATCTACATAAATGTTTAATTCGAAACGTTCGCAATTGCTTATTATAATAGGCTTTACATGATAAATCAGTAAAATGACGATGTTTCCGATTTGTGTTTAATGTTTTATACGTGAATTATTTTAAAATATTTGCACTATAACGAAGCTATATAATAGTAATCATTATTTTATTATACATTATTAAAATCATGTCTCGATAATAATGAAGCCCATTTTAAACTGTAGTAGAACGTATTAAATAATATTAAACCTATTTTTGACTTACTTTAACGAAATTCGACGTTCCATTTTCTTTTACTTGATCAGGGAAATGCCTATATAATGGTGTGCGGACAAATTTTCCTCGGGAACTTACTATATATCATGTATACAAATTAAAAACTGTTAGTTATTATATAACTACAATTTTACTAAAGCTACCATATTTTTCTTATCTCTCACGGTTCACAAAAGCTACCCTTGTATTTGTTCAGAGTATATATAGCGATAACGACAGGTGCAGATTCAATCCTCTTTCACTGCAAAGCTTCTTGACCTCACTAAACCCCTTTCAAGTAACATGACTTTTAACTTTGTGACTCATCTTTGCTTTAAAGTGCTCTGGATTTATCAAACTTAAGGTAAAATGGATGACTGTTAACCTGAGCTCATTTTCAAAATGCTTTGTATTATGGTTAAGTAACGAAAAACTTTAATGATGCCATGGAGCGCTACAAACGGAAAGCGAACAGATTATTTGCATTTTACTCTCATCCATTTCATTATGAAGTGGAAATGAAGCTTCACTCAACATTTTAAACGTACAAATAACTTTCAGTTACGGCAATTCAAGACATGTACTATGTTTTCAAAACATCCCAAATGTTTAAATGGATACGAAAAAAAAAACCCAGTCAAGGAAATTAAAGCCACCGGCGCGTCCCGTCTAATTAAATTTGATTGTTTTTATTTTGGTTTGCCCTGTATAGGACAGGATGTATTCGTTTTTTTTGTAAAGAGAACAATTGCTTCGCAGATTGGCAGTTTACAGTGCGGTTTAAAATAGATATATTTTGAAATCGATTGCTCTGTAACAACGTACATATGTGTGTACCAGTGTCGCAGTGTCTTTATAACACAATTTCCATCGGATTACCTTTTGTAATTTTGTAAATAGCAATCAATTATTAACTAACAACAATTCCACTATAAATCCGTTTTATTTCAAGGAATAGAAATCATAAAATATTTGCTGTGTAAATAAACTTTAAAGTTAATCAAGGTGAGGTTTTATAATATCCTGGTTGAATTTATTTTTCCTATATTTTTTTCGACGCCGGCATATCTTTATAGAAATTACACTCTGCGCCACTGATATCTCGAGGTATGTTATATGTATTAAATTGCCTGTATATTGGCGCAATGGGACAGCGTCTGATCTTAAATACAATAGTTATGGGTTTGAACCCCACTCGGGGTACGAATTATTTTCAATTTCTAACTTTGGTAGGCTAAGGGTCTCGAACTTAGGCAGCAAGTGGAAAACGGAATAAAACCAGCTATACTTTAATCTATACTTTAATTTAGGCATATGAAAATACAAGATCTGAAACATCTCATGATGAACTTAATGTCCAGCTAAACTATATGAAATAAGGAAATGGCACCTTAACAAAAGTTGTTCGGCGTGGTGTGCATTGTCATTGATATTAAGTACTGGATATCTAATAGAACCACAATAGAAGAGTTAAAGTATAAAAAATTAGAAAGGTATCGGTAAATTGGTAAATTTAAATCGTGTGGCGAGTATCATGAAGCCCACGCTAGCGAGGTTGTGAATAACTAACTAGTAATAATATAATAAGTGAGGAGTTACCCACGCCACCATTCCATCAGCACGTTAAGGTGATGGAATGGCGGCGTGTGATAACATGGCAAGTAAATATACGAAAGGTAAATTTTAAATAGCTTTTGAAAAATTCAGCCTAATATCACAGCCAAGAGAAAATATAAGTAATGAGAGACAAGCGCGTAAGTCCCTATAAGCCTTTGGCCGGGCTCTCGCTAAGCTTTAGGTCGCCGCGCACGCATCGTGCATTACTTCTAATTGTGATTTAATGGCGCTCGCTTCGAATCGACAAAAATATATATAATATTTTGTGCAGCTATGGTTCATTCGAAAGACACAAGGGACATTTTTGTCTACAATATATCTTTTTGTGAAATAACTTATTCTACCTTCGTAAGATAGAAACATCAAAAATTATGACATAACATTATATGACAAGAAAGTACGTGATAATATATTCCTTAGGAATTAGGATGTACTGGTTCACATATAACGAAATATAAATTCTTATTCAAATCCCTTAAATTAATATTTAAATCCTTTAATATATTATTTTTCGGATTATTTTTTGTCTTCTTGTAATTTAGTCTTTTCAGTTTAGTGCAAACGTGCAAAGTGGAAATCTGGAGCTATTTTTAATTAGTTGGTTGTGATCAAAACAGGACCTTATTTAACTTCATGGACTACGAAGAGTCCTGCCAAAGGTTAGGTCAGGTGTTGGCTTCTTTATATTCTGATTATTTATCTGGTTTAACTGTATAGATGTTTGAGATGAGAAAGATTGTTAAGATGTAAAATATTACATTTTAACATGTTACTACATAGAGAAGAGACCACTTAGCATTCTATGGGCTCATCGCATATGAAGAGGAGATCAGAGCAGTATCTAAGACACGTGACAAGAGTAGGTTTAAAAAGGAGCCCCTATAAAATTCGTGAACATATACCTACACTGTCTGAGCTCCTCCCGCTACGCAACCAAATTCTCTCTCTCTCTCCTCCTTGAACCGCAATCAAATTAACTCCAAGTCTGGTCAGTTCGTTAGTAAGTTCGAAGTATGTGTTATGCTTGAAAAAAGTTTTGCGAAAAAAGCGTTAAGCTTTGATATTCGGTCCCCACAGAACTGTAAGTTTCGCCAGTAATACGAGTTTAAGGCTTCGAGAATTAAGAAAAATATCCGGGTTAGATGGTGAAACATCAATATACTCAGGGATATATACCGTTTCTCATACGTGCCCATCATAAGAGTCCAATCAGGAGCTGCATCAAAAATTGAGAATGGCTTTTGTGTGAGTTTTTTATAAGAACCTTCTTTCACAAACAATATTGATCGTTTGCTGGTTGTTATGTTTCTCTATGCTTTTGTTACAGAAAGGCTAATCGCTTCACGTATGATTTACTCATTTTACTAAATTAAATTTTACTAAATAACTTTGATCCGGAAAAGTCATTTGGAACCCATTTAGATAAAATTTTAAGTGCTGGAGACCAGTTATGAATTAGGGTGAGCCATTTTAAAACTAAAGCGATAAAGAATTCGCCTATAGCCACTCATTTGGTATCTCCAAGCCTATTGAGTGCGAATTGAAGAAGAAGAAGAAGGAAATCATTTTGTATTAATTATATAAAACCATAGCCAAATATGTAAAGTATATATAAGCTATATACACATGTATAAGCTATATCACTTACATATTTCTATGAAATGCTAATTAGAGACATCACTTTATCCATCACACGTCAAGCGCACGACACATTAGGTACTGAATGTATATTAATAATTAATTAATTAGTGATTGGTATTATATAATAGACTTACCGAGTACATAAATTTATTATACTTAGTAAGTATCTAAAACATTTTATTTAATTCAATGAATTTTATCTGATATATATATATATATATATATATATATATATATATATATATATATATATATATATATATATATATATATATATATATATATATATATATATATATATATATATATATATATATATATATATACGATGCAGACCGACTTCTTGGTGGAGGTGGAGAGTCAAAATCTACTGACTAACACCGAGACCGCTCAGACTGCATGGGATCGAGCTCATTCAGCAATCATTGCAGCGGGCAAGCGAGTTCTTGGTGTTACTAAGGGTGGGCGTGTCATCGACAGGGAGAAATGGTGGTGGAATGACCAGGTGCAGGGGGTGATTCAGGAAAAGAAGGCTGCGTTTAAAGAGTGGCAGCATTCCAACTCTCCTGAAGACAGACTGGAGTACATAGCAGCGAAACGAGCCAGTAAAAGAGCTGTAGCCAGAGCCCGCAGAGAAAGTTTGTCGCCATTGTACGATAAACTTGAAACTGTGGAGGGGCAGAAGCTCATATACAAACTGGCTCGTGCTCGAGATAAGGCGACGCAGGATATTACAAAATGTCTTTGCGTCAGAGATTCTCGGGGCACGTTGCTTTGTAGTCATGCCTCTGTGAAGGAGAGATGGAGAAGCTACTTTAAGGAGCTGCTGAACACTCAGCAGTCTTGTAGTCTTCCTCCTGAATTATCTCCTAACCTCGGACTTGTTGCTCTAATAACCCGTGACGAAACTCGTAATTGTCTTCGACGCATGAAGAACGGAAAAGCGGTAGGACCTGACGACATTCCGAAAAGAAATCGTTGGGCTCACTTGGTGTGCTTATACTTACTGACCTGTTTAACTGTATCTTGAATACTGGAAACATGCCACATCAGTGGCGGCAGAGCTTTATTATCCCTATTTACAAAGGAAGGGGCAGTGTTAGGACCGCTGTTGGCGACACCAAGCACTTCCCGATTACAGTAGGGGTTCACCAGGGCTCAACTCTTAGTCCGTTCTTATTCAATGTAGTGCTGGATACTGTCTCGGCTCACATCCAATGCCAGCCTCCGTGGCTGATGAGGTATGCCGATGACATAGTACTCATCGACGAGAACTGACTGATGCTGGAGCGTAAAGTGAACGCCTGGAAGGGTGCGCTTGAGAACGGTGGTCTCAAACTGAATGTGTCGAAGACCGAGTACATGGCTTGCGGGAACCCGGACTCGAAACACCATCCATATCGGGCCTGAGCCAGCCATTTAGTCGGAGAAGTTCAGGTACCTTGGAGCCCTTATGCATGAGTCTGGAGGCATCGACCACGACATCCATGCCCGTATAAACGCTGCCTGGGCCAAATGGCGGGAGGTCACTGGTGTAGTCTGCGATAGCAGAATACCGCCCAAGCTCAAGGGACTCATATACAAGAGCATTATCCGACCGGTTCTTTTATACGGCAGCGAATGTTGGCCAACATTATCTCGGCACACTCAGGAGCTTCATGTCACGGAGATGAAGATGCTGAGATGGATGTGTGGCGTGACGCGGTCCGACCGCATACATTCATTCAACACATTCATTCGAGGTAGTCTTGGGGTCCGTGACGTAGCGGATAAGCTCCAAGAGCGTCGCCTGAGATGGTATGGCCATGTTATGCGCCGATCTGAGAACTATGTCGGAAGGAAGTGCCTTGACATGTCTGTCCCTGGAGTTAGACCACCCGGACGCCCACGGAAGCGATGGCTGGATGTCGTGACACAAGACATGAGAGCCAATAGATTGTCCACTGAGGATGTTAAAGACCGTGCAAAGTGGAGTAGGCTTAGTCGGAAGGCAGACCCTGGCAAAAGCCGGGACTAATGCCAAGAAGAAGAAGATATATATATATATATATATATATATATATATATATATATATTATATATATATATATATATATATATATATATATATATATATATATATATATATATATATATATATATATATATATATATATATATATATATATATATATATATATATATATATATATATATATATATATATATTGCTAAAATAACAATAAATAACAATGGATAACTCGCTTATTCATAGCCTTAGTACTAGGTGACAAGTAATAAAAAGTAAACCAACAGTAGTATAGGTAATTAATATTGATATGAAAAATAAAGTTAGAAATGGTAGCGGATCAATGGCTGTAGTGTTATAATAAATTTCAATAAAAAAACTGAGATTTTTTTTTATTTAGTATTTTTTTTATTTGCACAGGGGATACTGGAAGCAGAGGAACCTTGCTTATAAATATTTCTTATAATCATTATTACAATTGTTACAATAAAATAGACACTCCATTTTAAGCAATAAATTTGGTAGGTCAATATAAAAAATATATCTTTTATTTGATTATATTAGTATATTATCGCATTACATTAAGGTAAATTTTTAATCCAAATTTGGGCAAAAAGGAGAACAGGCTGTCTTTTCACTAGGAACTCTATATAGCTACTAACAAAGTACGGGGGGCCAAGAAAAGATTAAAAATAGAAGTTAAATACTCTACATATATATTATGATTCATACATGCTGATTAATTGTAAAAGCTTTAAGTATTATCCTTTGAAACGTCATATCTCACAACGAAAACATTTATTTACGCTAAAACATCCCACTTTATATAATCTTTTAATTAAATTTCACTTTACCTTTTAGTATATGTTGTCTCTTATAAATGTATTTACCAATGTAGGCATATTTCGCTCTCAGGGAAGAATCCAATTACGATAACGTTATGTCCCGCATGAAAGTGTCGCGTTTATGGTAAAATATTAATGTATTTCAATTTGGGAGGCTGCTGTAGACCTTCATAAATATCAGTGACGCTGCGACGCTGCGAGCTAGTGAAGACGCGTAAATACTTCACTTAAATACAATGTTATTATCCAAGAATTATCTTTACATATTAGCTTTGTCATTTTATAGATAAATATACAAGCTTATTGGTAATTCGACGTATTCCTTTCAAGGGGATATGGATAAGATGAGGTGAAAGTAAGTAGGACGAGGAGGATCAGGAACTTATTATTCATTGTCCGAATTTTTCGAAATCTGGAACATGGGCAACGTTATTAGCAAAACACTTCAAGGACGCCAGATTTAGTAATCGGTATCAGATAGATATCTTTTTGTCGAGCCACTTATAGAAGCCATTGTCATAAAGATAGGATTAAGACGCACAGGACAACTACAATTTTGATACTAAACATGGTGCATTATCTCTCTTGATCTTCCAGGATTCTGTCAAGTTATGATGTCGAACAATTACGTATATTTTAGCCAATGGCAAACATTCAACAATGCTCATCTACCAAGCTGAGTGAAAATCCACTTGGAATCTTGAGGTCTTTAAGTCACTTGAGTTCACTGCGATTTCTCTTTTGTACCTTAATTTTTTTTTCCACACCATATAAATTATTATACGCATTTTTCATTATTTTTTTTTGAAAAGCCACAATATTGTATTCTTGTATTTTACATTTGAAACAAATCTTCATATTTTCTTTACTTTTTCATTTTACTATCGCCTTTTACCATAATTTGTGTAAGTAGATTATGCTAATTATCTGTAGATGTTTTTATATCATTTACACGCAAAATTCACAATTTTTCATAGGGATTAGGTTATTTTTTTACATTATCTTCATTGTCTCAGGCTTCATTTCCAAATTTTTACAGCTACTCTTACCTTAGATAATTAATAAATTACAATCGGTATAATATTTACTAAATAATTTTATGAAAAGAGTGATATTTTGTTCAAAATATTAATGTTTAAATGTAAAAATGGCTGTCATCGATCGCCTTTTTAAAAAATAAAGTTCTAGTTAACTCAAGATGGGTGCATTTTTGCCTAGAGTATTATAGGACCAAACCTGTTTGAAAGGACCTCAACTATATCCCCTTCGAAGGAATATATCGATTTACCAATTGCCATATATGTTTATTTTTTGTTAGTATTTATTTAAATATATATGTAATGATTAGGCCTGAGCAGTTAATAAGGAGACCCTAAAATATTATTTCATGTACAACTAATTTTAAAATAAAGAATACCAGTCAAGCGTGCGAGTAGTACCCGCGTACCGAGCGTACCTATTTCATGACTTATAAAAATTGACAAACGTAAATTTACGGTTGTAAATTCTATCCACTCATTTTGTATGTATAGAAATATAATTCTAACTTATTGCCAAATTTCATAGCTCTAGGTCAACAGGAAGTGTAGGTTTTGATAACGCGGCGATTTTCATATAAATTACAAGAGACAGAAGGACAGACAGACGGACAACAAAGTGATCAACAAATTGATCTTATTAGGGTTCCATAATTTCCATACGGAACCCTAAAAACACATCTTCGATAAAAGTAAAGTGTTTTTAAAATTATATTAATAATTAATTAAACTTTAAAGTAAAGAAAATACTATTTTACACTGTTTAGATTTTGTCTGTTTAAAATTTTAAAATATTTTTCTTAAAATACTTAAGTATGAACAATAATATTTTCTATTATAGCTCTACATAAATATACAACAAGTAAGAACTTCACGCGTTCTTTTTATATTACACACATAAAATTTTATAACTCACTAAACAATTGTGGTGAAACTAGAAGCGAGAAAATGGTACAATCGAGGCGCAAACACCATTTGGCAACAACGCTATATTAAGATTGGTTTTCCAAGAGAACAATGACACAAGATACGTTTTAAGATGTTAGAAAAGAATTTATAGGACCGTATAAACGCCTTACTGAAGCGTCTGAACTACATCCAGAAGTTTACAAATTTGTAGATTCACATTTTGGTCATTTAAATCTTTGTTGTGATAAACTACTACTTGAAATACATGAAAAATGCACAGATGTGACATCAGACCATTGGTGTTTATATTTATAACCTCTTATATTATGTATTAATTATCATAATGCGGACGTATTTATTAAATGGAGGATTTTTTTAATATAATGTACGAATATGTATTAAGGGAAAAAAATATATTACGGATAATTAGGTATCTGTAAAACGCTCAATGTCATTGTAAAAAGTGATTAATGAAAATAATCTTTAGTAATGCTCTCGTTTATTTAACATTTCCAGTCGTTCTAATTAAATGTTTATCTATACTGTCTCTATTTATACCAGAGCTCGGCAAAATTTATTCGAACGACGAATAACGAATGAATAATTTGTTTTTATTTATTCACGCAAAATAAATAATTTTATTTATTCAAACATAAATTATTGGATGACGAATAATTTTACTACTTATTAGTCGATTAATGAATAAAAATAAAAACAAGTGACAATAGCGTTCAAATAAAATATTTCTTTGTACTTTATGGTCAAATATTGACAATTCTGTTTAGTTCTTACTAACCTTTTTTTCAAATATATTGTTAGACAGTCTATTGATTTGGATTTGAAATACGTAAACAAATGTAAAAAAACGTATCTGTAGCAGCTAACTGTACTTGTAGCAGCTAACTGTATTATGCTATGAAACTGACATTTCAAAAACAATGTGTTTAGTTTCTGTCTTGTTAATGTAACCATATTATGCATAACAAAACAAAACATAAAATAAATATATATTTTAATATAAATATAATAGAACCAAAAAATAATTTTAAATATGGTCTGTATATATAATTTAGTAGTATTAAAATGCATTCAAAGTTTGGGAGTTGAAGTCATTTTGAGTGATTTTGCATGTATGCTTTTTCATAAATTTAATAATTATTTTCTTTATTAAAATGATCTTGTTTGTTAAAATGATTTTTGAATCAAAATTAAGAATATAGATTTTGTATGGTGACTTTTTGTATTAACACGTTCCCTGGAAGAGATCGCTATAAGCGATAAGGCTGCCTTTGTATACTTCTTTGCTTGTACCTAATTGATCTAAATTGTGTTTTTTTTTTACATGCAATAGAACGAACGAGCGGAACGTCTCAGCGACCCACGTGAATTATGCCTGCCAAATATTATGTGATTAACATTATAGATATTTAAAATTATAAAATATATAAAACTTATATTTTTTTAAGCTACTCATCCTCCTACTGTTTAAAAATGTTAAGATAAATGAGTCATGCTAGTACAAACTTGTTTAGATTGAATATAATAGGGTGTTTGTTGATTGGCATACCGATATTCTGCTTCACTTCACTGATGTTCTGATTCAGCGACCACAATATGTTTGTACAAAGGAACTTGTTATCTGAATTAAGTAATTACATCATTGGTATTGTGCTAATAAATTAACCACTCAAATTATATATGTAATGTAAATATACTATATGTATGTAAATATGTATATAAATATAACTTGTATATTATATTTATAATTGAATTGAAGCATGTTTAAAACTTTAATCACCACCTGGGAGTTCGGTGTTGTATGGTCGTAAACTATCACCAGTACCGTCGCCCGCAATTAATGTACGCTCATATCAATTATTAAAATACTACCTCTTCCGTAATCGGAAATCAACCAATAATGTCGCTATTTATATCGGATCGCCGCGCCGTCATACATACAGTTGGTATATATAGTTTAGCAGTAGCTTCTTCGGCAGGCAGGCAGGCAGAACCTTCTTTCAAGACTATGTATATATATTTATATATTTTATGTTTTTTGTGACTTTTTCATGGAAAAGAAATAAATTGCTTTTGAAAGACCATTTAATTTTAATTTTAGCTATACAAGGAAAAAGAAAGTATAAAAGTTCTTTGAGTAATTTTTATATAAACGAAGCACTTTTAATCTACTTTCAGTGTTCTTATTTATAAATAACAAAGTTGATTTTAAAAATGGCACTGTAGTCTGCCCGACATCAACGTATATTGTCCCCACATGCATAATTAAATGTCGCTGGACAGAATAAGCAATTTAGGCGTTAATGTCCTACTTTGTGGCGTCGTTTGCTTTTATGATATCTATTTACTTTTGCAATTTTAATTTAAATAAATGTGCCGAAAAGAAGAGTTTATTTGAAATAACGATTAATGGCAACAACTTACGTATATATATATATATATATATATATACATATATATATATATATATATATATATATATATATATATATATATATATATATATATATATATATATATATATATATATATATATATATATATATATATATATATATATATATATATAAGAATACTTTCCGGTATTAATATTTTAAACATGATACTGCTAGTGTAACACAATTTTACCATTATTATATTAGTATTTTATGTACCGATTACATAATATTTTAATGAAATTGTATATTGAAATATACAACGGGTACGTGCAGGTGAATGTAAATGTTTTAAATAATTTATAATTTATGTACATGTTAATGAAATATTTCTTTACCAAAAAATTCTTTATATATGTGAAATGAAACACAAAAGAAAAGGTAAATAAATAATGAAGAAAGTACGAAAAGCAAAAATAGAATTACACAAAACTGTGCGTCATTCTTTTTTTCAAGGTTTTCTATTGTCCTATTTCCTTTTTACTACGCTCTACATCTTGTATGGGAACAAAGGTAGAAGTCAAACTACTGTTATGAAATCTTTATAATGCCTGGCCTTAGTTGCGGGTATGACCTAGAAACTGAAGTGAAGCTTAAAAAAATAATAGCTCACGTACTCGGTGCCTGTATGCTCATAAATATTTGTTCCATATGTGACTTGAGCATGGAATGGCGCACAAATACTGATTCGAACGTAACATTCTGGATACGTCTCTGTAAATATTGAGATTCGATCAAAATCTAAATCAGGTAAATAAAATAAAAAGACACGAATGATGATATTGAAATATGATATGGCAAGGAAAGATGCTAGAGCGTCTATTCGTACATACATATATGTATAGTACATATTGTATGAGAAAAGGTGGCGCATTTACTTTGTTATAGCAAACACTAACAAATATTAAATGTATTTAATTGGGTAAGATTATATTTATATACTGAAACACAAATAAAACTTAATATTGACTTTTACTGACATCTAATTAGCTAAGGCTTGCTTCGCCTAATTAAGGCCACGTTTAAGTATATACCAACACATGTGCATTTACTCATATTAAAAATAATGATATTTCTTTGGTTTAGTTAGACATTCATCATGCCTACCTCTAAAAATATTGAGATATTTAGTTGTTTGAAATTGAGGTATTTAGTATCACGCTTTTTCCTGAATATAGCGGGATAGGCAGAGGGAATCAAGTGTTAAGACACTCTGCTCCTCGCTTCGCCAAATTTAAAAGACTGCGTGTAGTGGCGATATTTAATGCCGTGTTTTGTCCGTCAAAACATGAATATGGAAATAATTTGAATTTAATCATTCCACCGAGCGGAAATAGAACCCACAATTTTTCTGCGCCACGACGTTCAAATGACTTTATTTTATAGAAAAAGAGGGTCCATTGTGACCCAGCGCAACAGTGTCTGACTGTAATCGCAGTAGTTGTGAGTTGTAGCCCCACTCGGGGGAATAATACATTTTTATTTCTCCCTTTGGCGTAGAGCTCCACTGCTCAACAGACTGCCACAAATTTGGATGGAAATAATACCTACGTAGCATGTACACATAAAATTTTAATAATTATGTAGGCCCTTCATACTTTACTTCTAACTTAAAACATATTAAGTATAGTAAAATAAATTACTGGTTTCCTCTCACTGGAAACCTTTGTCAAAATAAGAAAATCACATACAAATATTCAATTACAATAAAATATCAAAAATATAGCATGGGATTCTATAAAATTCACATAAACACAAACTCTTACAGTTATTGTTATTTTAAACAAATGATTAAGCGCACACACATTTTATCTTTAGGTTATTCTACAATAGGAAACCAGTTACAATAGAAATAGATATTGTATTAAGCACGATGCATCCGCTTGTGACACTCGCAGTAACCACGTCTGTAACCAAACAAAGGTAACTTTAAAGACAAATACTTTCAATAGAGTCGGTTGGTATCGAGAAAATATTTGCTACTCTAAAGTAAAAGCTTTGGTAAAAGATTTCATATATTTGAGAAGTTTTATATTTTGAAACGTATAGTTAATATGAATTTAGAATAAATTACGTTAAAAAAACCAACTTCAATAACTAATAAAATTATTTTTAAAAAGAAAATTAAACCGACTTCAAAATTGTACAAAGCTAAGAGGTATACTCGTAGTATAGTTGGGACAATTTTGAAGTCGGTTTCATTTTTTTGTTATAAATAATTTATTAGCATTTTGGCTTTTTGTTTAAGTTTGTTTTTGGTAACTTTTGAATGTAAGCCACAATTTTTTATATTTTTTTTTTATTTTGTCTTTTTTATCTTTGGCATAAAAGTTAATATGGACAAGTAAGGATTTGGAGTTGACAAATTGTACCTTCCATCATCACAAAGTGAAGGTTTCCTTCGATTTTCCTGGATCCTATATATATATATATATATATATATATATATATATATATATATATATATATATATATATATATATATATATATATATATATATATATATTTTGGCCTCAAATGACGACAATTCTGGGTCGAACGATAATAATAACATAAATCGTATTACAAATTTTGGCATAACCGATGTATATACCTTTTTGAAGTCGGTTAGTAATAAATACCTGACCTCATATCCGATGAGTTAATACCGTGTTGTATATCAAGTTTTTCTTTATATTTACTTGACTTGTGACAGTTAACTCGCGATAATTATTCAATAAAAGCTATCATTTGTCAACACTGTCCAAATGTCAGCAAGCAGACATTGTGATGACTAATGCCACAATGTTCCACCCATTTGCGTCGAATTCCTTTATTACCTACTTTTTACCTGATGCCGTCGCATCATTATTCATTTTATTGTGCTATAGTGTCGTTCGTGACCTCTGTTAAACTTTTTATATACACACTATACATACATTTATTATACCTAAGCAAAATCATACAAAATAAATTCTGAATATTTGTATAAATATATTCAATTTAAATGAACTTAAGCTGTATAATTATAACATAGCCTTAACATTCATTACATAGCAAATATTACTACGTATGTATTATATCGACGTGTTGCACAAAATAAATTATCATTGCTAGGTGTAATGATATATATATATATATATATATATATATATATATATATATATATATATATATATATATATATATATATATATATATATATATATATATATATATATATTATATATATATATATATATATATATTAAAATAAACATATGCAGTTGATTGTACACACATAGCATAATTTAGCTTTATATTTTAAAACAGTCATATATAGTTATAAAAGCACAGACCACTTTTTTGGTTTATGGTCAATAATTTTTCATGATTATACAGGAAGGAAATACCATATGCAAGCATTTCCAGATTCCAAATTTATTTAAATAATAGTGCTGGGTGGTGGTCCCCCTTTTTCACACCAGCAATGATGTTCCGGTGTGTATCGCCTCGGGTGTATGCTTTAGGGCTCTAGTAGGAATAGCTACGTGAAAGTCTGAGCTAAAAGGATTAATTTAAAGTTTTACGAACTGTAACTTTTTTCTATATATTTCTATATTAAGATAAAATGGGCCTAGGTAAGTGTCTGATTGCTTTCTACCAAGTGTTAACTATTTTAATAACTACGAACCGATTGTCGTTGTTACAATGCTATAGAAAACAAGAGCAAAGTAGGCCTAACGTTATTAAAAACAACGTTAAACCTTAAAAACATTTCAACGTTGGGTTAACGTTTAAATACTACTTAGTAAAGTACACAATTCGCTTGGATCTTATCTATTTTTCTGGTCGTTAAAGTGCTAATCACTACTAATAAAGGGGCTGAAATGAAGAAACCCTCGGTAACTGGATCGCTCGCATTTATTAGCATTTAAGGATATATTTAAAACGTTTGGGCCATTTTTTGCGATGAAATCGAGTTAATTTAGCTACCATTATTCAAATACGTTTCTGTGTTGTCTATTGTCTATTAAGGTAAGGTGATTTAATATAAATTAGCACTATAGTAAATTTGTTTGTAGATACATTATACCCTAAACGGTTTTCATCACAATCGCTCGACGTATTTAGAAGCACTACAGAAGCCCAATTTATGCAGACATGTTCTAGTGAAACACAATACTGGTTCACACAGAAAGCAAATTGATATGGTTAGCATGTCTGGGCTATAGATATTCTTGGAGAAATTGTTAATGTAATTTTATTGAGGGATTTATCTTTATTATTTCCTATCGCAACAAGCATATATAATCAAAAGTGGAATATATGTCTAAATAAATATAATATATATGACTTCACTATCAATAGTAAAATACATAATTATTTCCATAAATATACTGAAATTTGGAGTATAAGCCTCCAACCGTCATCTATCTAGTGCTTCTGTCTTTTTGTATCCCTTTAATTTCTTTTATGAGCTTACAACTGCCTTTATAATAGTATCGTACCTTTCATTAAGTTCATTTGAGCCCCTGAATGGTGTTCTCGACTCATAATAGTAGGAAACGTCGGATGTTATGCCCTTAAGCCTTTGTGTACACTTATATCGTTCAATAGCTTTTTTTATTGGTCATTCGTATCTATTGTATGTAATCATCATTTCTAAAGGGGTTTTATTAATAAGCACCCCTAAGCATCTCTATAATAAATATACTTTCTAATTAGCTATCACTATATGTCGGTCAAGCTTGCTGTGCTTCCAACACATTGTTATCTTGAGCTGTTGAGATGATGTGAATTTTTTTTTTAAAATATATAATTTTTAAACAGTAGATTCTAAAAATCACATGCATTGTTTTGGTTGTATGTTTGATTCACACACGGAGGAATTAAATTATTTTCTATTCCTCGTTCTACTAAGACAGAGAGTGTCGTTTAATAAAGTCTGAAGCCCACGATATACACGATTATGCACAAATAATTGAACAAAAAAATCTGTTCTGTTCTCTTCTACGGTAATGGCGATTCGAGCGTGCCAGTTGAGCACAATTTACTTCTTATTATTACTTAAAAAATAATTTTGGTATATTATTATTAAGATATCGGTTATACGTCATAAGTATGATATAATTTGTTTACATGCGTCTCCTTATTATATCCATAAGGCAAGCAAGCTTATAATATAGTTAAATGTAAAATGAAAGATTTCCATACAAATCAAATAAATACAATTAATATTTTGAAAGAAGTGCAATATAAAATATTCTGTTTCACTGGACTGGCGCTATGATGCATTGGTTTACGATGAACGTTGACATAGTAAATTTAATCACATTCCATATTAATAAAAATACTTTCTATTTACCTACGCTTGGCAACCTTTAATTTGGAAGCTGTTAGTATTTTCTTTAATTAAAAAAAATAATTTATTAATTAAAATAACGTAATTTCACGTTCTTTGTTTCATGTATCTTGTTCTCTTTAATTCATCTTCTTGTTCTTAGCTCGAAAACGATTTTAGTTTTATATGAATCACTTGGCCTGCCACTCCGCTCCAAAGTAAACTAATCTCTTAATATTACTGGTCACTCTTTTTCGTTCTATACTAATTTCTTTTCTATTGAATTCGTCCACTTATGGAATTCCTAACCCTTAACATTCAAACAATTAAAAACTCTACAAATAAAAAAAAGGCTAAAAGATTATTGTCTCACATTTCAAATAGTCATGTTTTAAATTGATTATGTATACTTGGTACACTTGGTTCCCATTTCATTATATCTCTTCTCTACCTAAAGGTTGCCTGGAAGAGATCGTTCATTTAGTAATAATCTCACCTGTTGTGCTCTTTTCAACATTAAGACCAATATTGTATCCATACATAACTTATCTGGAATACAGTAAAGAATATTCAACTTGACTTATTGTTCTTTTCAAATTCCAATCATTACTTATACAAATAATAATTCATTTTATGAAATGTAATGAAATTACTCTAATAGGTATCTTTGTACATGTATATATAAAATGCAAGTGAACATTTTTTTTTAATTTTAAAATTACACAAACATTTAACATTTACTTTATATTTCAAATTTAATATAAATTGAAAATGATAACAATTTTCCTTATATCTTGTTTGCTTTTTACGCATATACGTCTATCCATCTTAAAGCCGTCGACTCGAAGTTCATCAATCATACTACGCTGTAGTCACAGGCGGCTCGTAAAAAAGTAATATAAACCATATACCTGAAAATTAAAAGAGAGACAGTAAAAGACAAAATGATTAATATTCTTGAGTTTTCTCGTGAGAAACTTTTTCAATTCCTTAGTTGTAATATATAGATAGTAGGCGGCAGTGAGTTGTAAACTTTTTAGAAATGAAGCAGAGTGGCAAAGTCGGGATGTAATGCTTTCAGACGGTCTCGAAGAGGCGGCAAAGATGAATGGCTTTCAATATGAAATTGAATTCCCCGGTTCATTGCTTTTCAATTTGTTGGAGGGAACATTGCTCGACGTTCACCTTCGATACCTCTCAGGTGCCCCTAAATTTTACACAATACCAGAATTTAACTCTCTCTCTCTCTCATGTTATAGTTACTATAATAATTATATTAATAACAGTTTAGAAGATAAACAAATAAGCTATATAATGTAGCGTAGAAATATTTTCTATACTTTAGATTTTTATACTTATCTAATTACTGACTATCCTTAATTAATTTGAATATACAACATATAGAGATCGAGATGTTTTTGATCACTTCGATAATATGGATATAAATAAATATCTGTACTCTATTGGCCGCAAGACAGACAGAATGAAACTAGTGTTAAGACACTACGTGAGATGGGGAGAGGGATCTAGACG
Source organism: Dione juno (assembly GCA_037127375.1). Classification (NCBI taxonomy): domain Eukaryota; kingdom Metazoa; phylum Arthropoda; class Insecta; order Lepidoptera; family Nymphalidae; genus Dione; species Dione juno. Next base: position 10,521,213 of record JAXRJS010000014.1, on the reverse strand, counting down.
AAGTGTTAAGACACACCGTCCCTCACTCTGTTTCCCACGCACCCTACAAAATTGTTACATCTATTGAAAATTGTGTTGTGCTTATTTATTTATCAATTAAGATGAAACACGTGCTCGATCCAATAAACTGTGTATGTCAAAAGATTTGGAAAGTTTTAAAGGATAAAGTATAGGATCACGCGAAAAGAAGGCGAGAATCAGTTACAAGCAGCGGAAAAAATATTATGTAATTAATATAATTGTATTATGAAAATTATACAATATTACGTATTTACCTGTTTCCATTGTTGTATCATCATTATATCAAAATCTGAAATGTTGCTAATTGAGTTTTGTAGACTACCGACAAAGTCGCCGTTGCCTAAAAATACTCTTTCGTCGTTCAGTAGTTTTAGTTTGAGTACCTTGCTATAATCGCTGTGATCTTGTTATTCTTCTTAATCTACTAAACGGGCGAATCAAAATAGGTCAAATTGTTATATTTTTTAAAGATACTCCTGTTTACAGGATCTTTCTAGGTTTTTTTACCTTGTCGGTGTTAGAGGAGGTACTTGAGGATCATTTGAAAGATGATCACTGCTTTCAGATTGATATATGTCATTATTTATTATAAGCTCATCAAATACCAATAACTTATCCCTTTCAATATTCAATATGTCAACTTTCAATATTTTGTTGACTTGGAGTCAAATCATTTATACAAACAATTCTGTGTATTGATCCGATTAGGACCTTGCGCAACTAATTTCTTTCTAGAACGATTAATTCAATACATATATAATATAGTATGTTTGTTAAGCTTAGGTTATTCGTAGAAACTCAAGAAAAGTTATAAGTTATGGGCTATATGAATCGAATCGAATCAGATTAATGAGAGCCATGGTGATCAGAAAAAAATACAAAGTTTTAAATATAGCCGAACTTATTATTACATCACAAATGATCACTTAATTCACATAACAAACACATTTACCAGCTTACTTTTGAATATAAATACCGTGCCATAGCAATCATAAAATTCAAGAGCCAAAGCCAGAGAAATCATAAACTTGACTTTGTAATGTTGGAACGTAGGTGTAGGTAATATGCAGGTGTCTTCTTCAGCTGTTAGACAACTGCTGGCGTTCCCCCGTGGAAAGAAAATAGGACGTCTATATCACTTTACTAGGGATGATTGCATTTTGTCTAAGCGCAGAGCGATGAGGAAAAATGCCAAAAGCATTGTAATTATTACTATACATATTTTTTTGCTATGGAAATGAACTATCTTTTGTATAGGATTTTTTAATGTGATAAAAAATAATAAATATATTTTCATTTAATCGGAAGTTGGGTTAAAAGTGTTTAGGATTTAGTATGACTTACGCATAAAATTTAATTTGATCGATTCTATAAAAAAGATTTTTGATCGTATTATAGATTTATAATGGCCTATACAAAAACAAGACTTTTGGTCCGTGACGTAAAGTAGAAATCTATCATATCTCGTCGACTCTGATGTTATATATATATTATATGATGTTATAGCTATATTGCGCGCCAGTTTGGTACTAAATGGACAAAATATTTAAAAACCACTAAAATATAATGGACGAGTTTCGTACTTTACCTAGTCCTGGAGGTAGACCCTGTGACGCTAAAACAAGATATGACTGAACATCATGATACAGGGTATGAGAGCCACTGCCAGATGTCAAAAACCATGAAACCTTCAAGTAGAGTAGGTTAAGTCAGAAGGCTGAAGCAATTAGGTAGAAAAAGATAAAACAATGGCTAGACTTGAAGTATTGCTCATGTATATAAGATAATATATGTTAAACTCTAAATGTGTATGCTTATGAATTCTTAAACATAAAGACTTGTAACAAAATAAAAGACAGTTTAGGAGAAACCAATAAGGAATATAATAATATCAAAGAAAAAAGTAATTATGAAAAATTGGTGATGTTCGAGAAGAATGACATAAAAAAGGATACTGCTAAGACGCGATTTCTTCGAAGAATATGTGAAGTTAGTTTAGTTGAACATTTACGAAGTAAATGATGCACAGGTATTAGCGATGATGTCACAATAAGGTGAAAAAAATATATGATGCAAGAACTAACTAAAGACAGGTAGGGGGACACGTCGTCCGATTTTCAAGAATACCGTGGCAATGATACTAGAAGAAGGTCACGTAAAACGCCTGAGAAACATTTGGGGGCATATATCAAGAGGTTAATAAAAGTAAACAAAAAGCGTATGCTTAAACTGTAGTTTGGTGACGTCTCTGTGTGTCAGGAGTGTATCAAAGTCAGCTGTGTATATGAATACATTGGATGCCAAGCCATTACATCAAGCTTACATATCCTTGCGAGCCTTCTATTAGAAAGAAAAAACAGATATATTCCTAGAGTGATCCGGTAGACTATTGAAGGTGCTCACATTGTCGAACGTTCAAAAATGTGTAATACCAAAATATATGCAATTGATGTGATTGAAAAGTAATTTTAAATAATAATATGTGTAAGAATTACGCAGTCAAAAATTTTATTATATAATATTTGTTAACCACAATATATATATATATATATATATATATATATATATATATATATATATATATATATATATATATATATATATATATATATATATATATATATATAATATATATATATATATATATATATATATATATATATATAAAGAAATATGTATCCCAATCAAAAACTGACTGATCTTTGTCATAGTTAATTTTTTTTAAACATGATTAATAGCAATTTGTGTTCGAAAAATAAATAAAATAACTGAGTAAGGACTTTAAAGTAAGACCGAGTTCTTAAATGTGGTGTTTTTCAAAAAAAGATTTCAAATGTGTTACACCTTGAACATGTAAAAAATATTATATTTGTCGTAGCCCGTTTTTAAATATATTTAACCTTCCTTAGCTTATATCCATAAAAAACAAATGATACCTAATTCCGTTTCTAGTTCGAATAAATGTCAAATAATGATTAATATTTCAATTTTTAAAAGGTTTTTTGGTTATAATAACGCTTTCCAGTGTCGTTATAAAGACTTTCCACTTTAGGGTACGGAACCCTTAAATAAAAATAATTAATATAAAATCTCATTTGCATATTGAGCAACTTTGATACACTGAATCCAAACGGTACTACAGCATTGTCATGTCAAAAACCCCATCTTGGCTGTATAATTCCGGGCTCACCTGTGTACCAGTAATAACAGATACACGTATATTGAACTAATTTTGAACGCTATGTTGTTAAACGTAACTTTATTCCAAGCATCCTTGGAACCCAATAGGGTTTGTAGCGATTTAATTTGTGAGAAATAAAACAAAATGGAAGTTCGGGTGTCATATTTTACAACTGTATAGCGATGAATAGAAAACTTTATTAACATCGGACACAGCACTCGTCATTTATAAAGTGAAATATTATATGTACATGTAAACATATATTAATCATTTTGTTATATATCAAATTAAAAATACTTACCTATGCTCTAAAATAGTAACTAAGCTAAAAAATTTGTAACTTACAGTTTTGATTTTATTTTTAGGATAATTAAAAATTTTGTAATCTGTTTGTTTTGTTTGTAACTTATACTTAAAAACCGTTTGAGTGAAAATGTTTTTTTAATATCCCCTTTTAAATTTATATAATAATGATACTTGACTTTTCTCTTTTCATTTTTCAAACTTTGATTGATACTATTTTGAAAAGAAACTATATCGTTCCAAGCAAAATATACTTTCTGCCAGCCCTGATTAGAATATCGGGGCCCGCTATAATCGTTGAATCGTATTACCATTACAACTGTCCACGGCGCCAGCTGCTTCAAACAACTTTATTTCAGAAACGAGGGTCCCTACTGGAGTTTAATTCGATACTACAGACTGTTGTGATCGAGTTTCAACTTATAATGATTCAAGTTGAAAAATAATAACTTCTCTAGCGGTTTTGTCGACTGCAGATAGCGATTTGACTAGACAGTAAAATCAACGAAATGTAAAATAAACTGACAAAATTATTTTTAAGTGTTAATTTATTAACTATTTACAATAATTAATTAGGTATAAATAACTATCTGGACTGTAATCAGAGGGATGGAACAAAAGAGAAATAAGTTATTATAAGATATTGTTCTGTTGGTAAGTGTAAAATGGCTACCAATCCAAGGCTCCTTTGGACTTATTTTAAGCAAGTATATTCAGCTCAAAACGAAGTAAAGGATTATTGGTAGTAGGTATTAGGGATGTTCTAGGTAGTGACTGGATTGCTTATATTGCAATTTTGTGTGGAGTAAATTCTTTTGTATAGTCCTGCAATATATATATATTCGTAACTAATTTCTTAATAAACTCCCATGTTTTGTTCTAAATTACTTAAAATTAACTGAAATTGCATAGTTATTGATTATGAAAGTAGTGTAAGTATATTTGCAGCCCGTACATATATACCTTTAGTCAAATATGCCCAAAAAAATGTTTAGGATTTCTATCCAAAAACACCTTACCTTAGAGCTCAGACAACTAAAAACTTTTCAGTTATTACAATCATAAGATATGAGCGTTTATGGTTCACTCTTTTGCATTTTGTATGAAAACAATAAAGGGTACTTCCCGTTGATCTAAAGCTATTAAAATTGGCAATAAGTTAGAACTTTTAGTAAAAACAAAGGGAAATTTCCGAAAATTGGAAATATAAATAATTTAGAAATATAAGTATATCCTAGAAAAAAACCATGACAAACTTATACCTATAGTTAAAATCTTACAAAAGGCGTGCATGTGACCGCAAATTTAAGTTAATCGACTTATGTCTCTTAGTTTAACTTCATTGACACAGACTTATCAAATTTGGCAAGATGTGAGAAGTTACAATATAAATAAAGAAAAAAATCAGAATCATCAGTTTAACACAGAAATAAACTATTACAAGCCTATATCTATAGTTATTTTTATACAAAATGAGTGGATACGGCCGCAAATTTGTTTTTTTTTATAATTAAATTACATATTGATAAAACAATAGAAACAGCCAGATTTAATTTAATTTGCCAATATATTTCAATTAACAAATGTACAAAGGGAATTCTATAGCATGAATATTGTTTGTATTATGTTCTATAATTATATGGAAGAGTTATATACTACAAACATTATAACATGTTTGTAGTATATATATGTGGTATATGTATATACATATGTGGTATATATAATATTAAATTAAAATTATAAAAATATAATTTATTGCAGTTTGTTATATTTTTTTTACTTAAGCACGAAATGCTACTCCATTAGTGCCACCCCGTTTCGTGAAAATTACGATTCTTGTTACCTTTTTTTTTGTTTCTACACGAGGGGTTGCTGTCAACAATATATTCGCTTAAACGTAAAATAAGAAAGTGCTAAGGTATATAATTTTGAATTGTATGTTCTCTTGTATATTTTTTTAAAAGTTGTACTATAGTGTATTACTATTTAACTTGTTTTAATTGGTTTTAGACTGTTCTCCCAACTACTTTACTAAAAACATAATTTTCTTTACTATATTTATATATAGTTATAACAAAATTAAATATAATATTGATATAAATTTGAGAGATGTGTATTTAACTGGCTTCCAAAAAAGAGGAGGTTAGGACATACTTGTACCATAGGATGAACCTAGGATATACGAGTACCATCCAATATCATAAAATGTCACTCGATGTCTCAATCATTTGTACGCCAATTTTAGTAATTATTTTTTGTTTGAAAGAACTCCCCCAGGCAATGGGACCACCATTGCCACCATATCAGGATCTGATGATGAAATCCCGGGAAAATCGAGGGAAACATTCACATTATATAGGTGTTTTATAAAATTTCATATAAAAATATATATTTAACCGGATCCATTTAAAATGTCCAATCGTTGCGAAAATCAAAGATCTTAATATCTATGATTATATTAATAAGCTGATGATGACAGGAGACACAACTCTTCAATAATTAGGAGTTATGAGAGACATTCTTTAAATATTAAAAGGACGTAAAGAAGTCTAATTGTCTACTATTGGATTATTCAAGTAAGGTGATGATGGAAGGTACAATTGCTCAATTCCAAATTCTAACTTGCCCAAATTAACCTATTTATATTAAAACTAAGATCAATAAGGTTACTTACGTTACTACGTTATATATATATATATATATATATATATATATATATATATATATATATATATATATATATATATATATATATATATATATATATATATATATATATATATATTATATATATATATATATATATATATATATATATATATATATATATATATATATATATATATATATATATATATATATATATATATATATATATATATATATATATATATATATATATATATATATATATATATATATATATATATGAGATGTTAGGGCTTGATCACGTTTTATGAAATAAAAAAATTCTGTTTTATATAAGATTGTATAATATTTGTACACTACTATTACATATTTAACTCAAATCAAATTTAATTAATTTTAACACAAAAATTAACCTACTACAAAATTGTACTAAGCAGGTTTGATATGTAATAACATTAAAATAAATCATCATGACGACTAAAGTGAGAATCTTATAAATAAAACCACAGATATGAAGAACCTCTAGTAATTTAAACAACCGATACACCAAAGAGGAACATTATTACTTGGTCTCCTGAAAATCTGTAGTGTGAAATTACATGGGGTAAAATCCGCTGCGGATACTGCCAGCGAGATAGGCCGCTCTGAAAGTTTAATGTAACGACCCGTTGCCTAGGAAAATCTACGTTGGTCTTGATTTCAGTTTTATGTGGCTTTTGAGCTGAAGTGCTCATTTACCTGAATAAGTAAGCGTGTTCGTACAATTAACGGCATCTCGATGCTACGGAACTGAGATTGATTTTGAAACTAAATATATAAAATACGTTTACATAAATTTGGTGAGATGTACAAGATTTTAATCTGTTTCAATATTTTTAAATATTGATGCAAGGAAATGTATGTATCTAACGTCAGTTTTTATTAATATATTTCAATGCGACACTGTTGATTAAATTTTATATAATTTTATAATATTGGTAAATATATACCAGGTACCTACATCGAATGTTATATCGAATCGAGTACATTAGTGGACGACTACTTAAAATACTTGACGTAGCATTACCAATATCCAATCAGTAGGAACTATGTGTAAGGAATTGAATTTAATATTTTTAAATTCTTCTCAAACCCAATTGAATTTACTCTCTAGCTATTCTATTAATACTTGTTAAATATTTAAAAATGTACATTTTTATTTTACAATTCATAATTTAAGTTCAAAGCTGCTTACTATTGTAGAAACGCTGTAGTCGTGGAATGCCTAAATTGCAGTTCTTTGACATACTAATGGTAGGCAGGAATAGTAACTCGCGAACTTTGAGGATAAACTTTGCGGGTATGCGTCTTAAACTTTGACGTACCTGGACTAGAGACTTTCAACATATACATACATATTACATGTATATGTTATGTTCATAAATATGAATTTCTCAGAATGCTTGCTCTCGTGGCAAATTTTTTTAAGCTTCACGTTGGAAACGGCAAACAGTAGGCAGAGGAAACTGTAGTCAGAAATAACCTAGAGTTAAGACACTCCGTTCGACGCTTTCCACCTTTCGAGACATTGCGTGTTGCGTGTAGCGGAATTCAACTTAGCGCTTTGCTTTGTTCCCAGAGTGAAAAAAATGAAAATAATTCCTTCTTCCCGAGTGGGAATCGAACCCACAAATCGCCGCGTTCACAGGCAAACGTTGTACCTCTGCGCCACGTCGGTCCACATATATTTTGTTAAAGATTTTATTTTATTAAGTAACAGAGGTTTTTAACTTCTTATTTTATCATTATAAAATATTATAATAAAATAATATTACTAATGGCGGATCAATTATATAACTATATCTGAGCAGATATTCAGAATAGTGGTTCTTCTATGTTAAATAGTTCCAGCAGCACTGTTTTGTTTCATCCCTGATCCTATTCCTTCAAATATTAAATTAAAGAAAGTATACGGGACTTGAATATATGATCAAAAACGCTGCTAACTGAAGCTGTATTATGTCAATATCTAAGCCACTACTGTTTATGTGTCAATTAAAAAGATGATATTAAAACAGTGTAAAAGCTAAACTATAGTTGCATTTTATGCAGCTACTTCCTTATACTATGGTTTTATCATTAAAACCTAAGGGAACTGAAAAGTTAAATAGTAGAATAAGTCTGTTTTTATGGAAAAGTGCTTTAGAAAAGAAATTAAGTTTCTATTGCTATAATCCCGGAGAGGAACACTTCTTACGGTAGGGTGACTTCATATAATAGGAATTACATTTCACTTCTAACAGCTTTAACCTAATTTAAGTGAATTTAAATAATATTATAAATATAAATATATTATTATTATTAAATATATATTTTTGTTTTTATAATTGAATTAGTAAAATATACATTTTATTAATATTACACTTGACTAATAAATTAAATATCGTGACGAATAAATGACAGTTATAAGTCACATACAGCCATTAATACAGTTAATATATGGTAACTAGCAGGCCAATGGATAACTTGAAAGTGAGAGGTAGTTTCAAACTATTATTATTATTACAGCATTTTCTTAGATTTCACTGTTTCAGCAATTTAATAATTTTCTTCTGAATATAAATTTTGTGCAAATTTATACTCGATAAAAATTATTTTGTGTGTTTTTACCAGCTAAAACAATAAAAATAAAATAAAAAGCTTCCTTGGACATCGTTGCACAGCGTCATGTAGGATCATACGAGAAGATTTCACGAAAACTCGAAGAGAATGATTTGAATGGATTGCACGTTTTACAAGTGATATCATTGATTCACAAGTGCCATTAACTACACATTTCTAATTGTGAAAGATTATAATTGATATATACGGCATATTAAAGCAGGTGGCCTTCTTATTTTGGATGCTCGTTGTATTTTCTTGCGCTAAAAATAAAGTATGAGATTCAAGCACTCAATAAACACATTGTTTTTATTTACTAAATTTTTAATTTTTTTACTATATGTTTCTATCCAGCAAACGTATAGGAGATGAAAGTTTGTATAAGGTCATACAAATTTCCACCACCCTTCCCTCCATACCCTTTTCGGTTTTTATCATTTTGTTTTTTTTTTAATATTTTATTAAGTATAACATTTAGATCATTAAATTTGTTGAAAACATTTTATACAACGCAAATTTGAAAGGACTAGAGGAATCCATATTGAGTCAAATTTGGTGGTTGTTTTGTTCTTGTTGGAGTCAATTTAAACTATACGTCGTTAGTTTGCAATTTTCTTCATGAACTCTAGAAGAGGCGGCAGTCTTAAGATTGCATTCTAAAATTTCAGTCGTTGGACATTTAAAAGCCCTCCATATGAACCTGTCGATTGCGTCTTCTTCGGCATCGGTGTAGTACATGTATTGATTCTTGTGCCTGGTGATTGTAACAATGCCCCTATGTGATATGCTATCATGTCCTAATGGAATTGGTTTGAATGATGACTACGGACTGGTATGCTTATATTGATCGTGACAGTGAGGGAGTTATCTCTTTCCATATTGTGAGTATTTTGGCCTCTGAAAGCTTAGCCACAATTACGAAAATGATTTCTCTATCTGGTATCTACTAGTTACGAGGATTGAAGCGACGGCTTGGATTTTGATTTTGGGGTCCTTTGTGCAACTGAAAGTTGTAACTGTATCTTGGTACATGATCTAGTAATAAATAAAATATATTAATAATCAAATAAAATGAAGTAATGATGTACATATTATGTTTAACAATAACACGTAAGAAACAATAATAAACGAAGTTAAAAATTCTAAGTCTTTACATTAACGCTTCTTACGTCGGGGTTGGCGGGCGACGGCTTGCTGATAGCCGATGTCAGTTATATGGTTCAACGTTCCTTAGCGTGTTGCTGTGACAGTTGCTGGCACGACACAAGTGACCTTAGCTTGTTATATCGTGTACAATGCCGTCTAGCGGTGCTTGTTTGGTATTGGACGTTGATATAACTTTTTAAACGCGACTGTCATATTTCGACGATTCTCTGACTTGCTGATATCTGATGTTATCAGCTTCTTCGCCTCAGTAGTCCTGGTTACCCTTAAGTCGGGGGTGAGGTTGTAAATTACTCAACTAGATTTTCCGCACCCAGTAAAGTCATTGTACCATTTCATTTCTGGTGCTTACCAATTGCTGCTGAGGTCGGGGTGCTGGAGCATTGGACAATTTGTCATGCGTACGATTTTATATTCCCACAAGATCTCTGTGCATGAGGCTACTACAAGAATTGGGTCATCATAACATGTTCTCTACTTGGGTGAGCTATTATACATCCTTATTTTAGTCTTTCCTTTTCATGGAGCCATGTATTAACATGCGGGAGGATTTAGGTGAATTTTACTCCCTTAGGGATTAGATTTTCCAAAATTCTTATTTGATGCTAATTTATGGTCTACATAGAATACAACTAACAGGAAAAGTTTAAGATTTTGGGTTCAGGAGTTTGCGCTGGAAACTGATCTCGGGTAGAATGAATAAATAAACAAGTATGCGCTTAAAAACGATATGATTTTACTACATTTAAATTTTGCAATAATAAACTTGATAGTAAAAAAAAGAAAAGGAAAAGTTTATTTTATTCTACACATTTGCAAACAAACTTATTTTTTAACTATAATTTATTCCTTTGATATTCTGGCTTGATATTCTGACAGCCGATTATCATATGAATAGGTTTCCTTCAAAACCACTGCAGCGAAGCCTGCTTTATATGCATGTTCCAATATAGTCTTGGACACAAGATTGAAACGTTATAGGTATCACAAGTAAAACAAATGACACTTTAATATGGCTTGGGTAGTGTATAGTATATATATATATATATATATATATATATATATATATATATATATATATATATATATATATATATATATATATATATATATATATATATATATATATATATATATATATATATATATATATATATATATATATATATATATATATATATATATATATATATATATATATATATATATATATATATATATATATATATATATATATATATATATATATATATATATATATATATATATATATATATATATATATATATAACATTTTTGTATATAATGAATTTTTTCAGTTAAAAAAGTGTCGTATATTGAATTGTCAACACGTTCGTGGCTTAATTGTTTTGTCCGTATTTTGATAGCATGTGGTACCACATCCATTTGATCTGGTTACAGAATGTTTTCTAGTGCGAATTCGGTATAATTTACCTGATACCTTTCCATTATTTGTGTTTGTTTTGTATAAATATAAATTTAACTCGTTGAGATATTAAATTTTGCATAGATTTATTGGATTCTGCCGTCTTTAAGAATTCAGCGGGGATAAAAAGGAGTAAGTCAATATATGCGAAACAAAAATGCTTTGTGCATTAATTATATTAAACCTATATTATCAATACACTATGCTATCTAGCTACATATCCACTTGAATAATTTATATAATATAACGTTGGAAATAGTTGAGTGTTCAAAGCAGTTTCCAAGGTAATAACATGTCTCATATTTCTGCTCGCTGGATATTCCTTTGAGATCTCTATGGCGTTAAGCATTCGCTTAAGTGTTAATTAAGCGCTAGAATCTAGTGAATCTTAGCACAAGCCTTTTCTTTTATCCTCTTTAATATCACGTTTTCCAAAGATGAGTTTAAGATTAGAAATCAAATTATAAAGCAATTAAAATGCATAAATCTGTGATAGTGCAGTGGTTAGCGTAGCGTAGTAATGAGTGACCAAGATTCCCATTACTTTTAAAAATTAAATATTATATAAACTTCTAAATTACTCAAATTATAATTTGAAGATTTCGTCTTAGTTTTACTAGAACATATATTGTTAGTTGGTAATTACGAGGTGTCCATATAAAACGATTCCCATCGGGTTACCTTTTTTCAACCATAATAAATATTAAATCATATTTTTTTTATATTAAGTACTCTTACTATAAATCAATTTTATTTCATGTAATACAAGCCATCAAAGATTTACTGAATAAATAAAAATCGTAAGTTAGATCCAATTTTCATATTACCCTGACTAAATATTATTTATGGACTCTTTTATAGAAATTTACACTTTATTTAGGAGAGTTTGTCGTTATCAAACTATGACTTCTCAAACTGCCACTGTTATATCCTGATATATTTTGCAGGATTTTGTGCTTGATGTTCAATATTCATAATATTATTTAATAGTGTTAATCGAAAAATTACAATTTAAATATTCGAAAAACGTTGAAAACTGTCATATGTAACTAATTTTTGCATTTGTTTTCGTATCATAACAAAAAAAAACAGTATATTAATATATTTACAATTTTATTTAAAAATGTTTCACCATATATACTAAAATAATTTTACATTTTGTATGAATTGTCAAATCGTTGTAAAAATTGCAAATTCAATGGAAATATTATAACGATAGTTTGGAATATTAATATAAAAATGTAAATATAATATATGCATAATATTAATTTGAGTGCATGCACACATTATTATTTTAATAATAATAGCTTCACAGTGTATCCCACTCATGGCAGTATAGGTAAAGGCAACCATTGGAATCGTAGGAACCTAGTGTTAAGAGACTCAGTTCCACACTTTCCGCCTTTTTGAGGCGTTACGTGTTGTGTGGCGGAACGCACTTTGCCTTGTTACCAGAGCGAAGAAAATGAAATTAATTCATTCTCCCCGAGTGGAAATCGACCCCATTAACCGTCGCGTTTACTTGCAAACGCAGTGCGTCTGCGCCACTACGGTCCACAATTTTCTATTAATTCATTTTCATTCATTTTTATTCATTCATTCATTCGATTATATATTTCTTTTGTAATTTGGCTGTAGCATATATATATATATATATATATATATATATATATATATATATATATATATATATATATATATATATATATATATATATATATCTTCTTCTTCTTCTTGGCATTAGTCCCGGCTTTTGCCAGGGTCTGCCTTCCGACTAAGCCTACTCCACTTTGCACGGTCTTTAACATCCTCAGTGGACAATCTATTGGCTCTCATATCTTGTGTCACGACATCCAGCCATCGCTTCCTTGGGCGTCCGGGTGGTCTAACTCCAGGGACAGACATGTCAAGGCACTTCCTTCCGACATAGTTCTCAGATCGGCGCATAACATGGCCATACCATCTCAGGCGACGCTCTTGGAGCTTATCCGCTACGTCACGGACCCCAAGACTACCTCGAATGAATGTGTTGCGTATGCGGTCGGACCGCGTAACGCCACACATCCATCTCAGCATCTTCATCTCCGTGACGTGAAGCTCCTGAGTGTGCCGAGATAATGTTGGCCAACATTCGCTGCCGTATAAAAGAACCGGTCGGATAATGCTCTTGTATATCAGTCCCTTGAGCTTGGGCGGTATTCTGCTATCACAGACTACACCAGTGACCTCCCGCCATTTGGCCCAGGCAGCGTTTATACGGGCATGGATGTCGTGGTCGATGCCTCCAGACTCATGCATAACGGCTCCAAGGTACCTGAACTTCTCCGACTTAACGGCTGGCTCAGGCCCGATATGGATGGTGCTCGAGTCCGGGTTCCCGCAAGCCATGTACTCGGTCTTCGACACATTCAGTTTGAGACCACCGTTCTCAAGCGCACCCTTCCAGGCGTTCACTTTACGCTCCAGCATCAGTCGGTTCTCGTCGATGAGTACTATGTCATCGGCTCACATCCAATGCCAGCCGAGACAGTATATATATATATATATATATATATATATATATATATATATATATATATATATATATATATATATATATATATATATATATACATATATATATATATATATATATATATATATATATATATATATATATATATATATATATATATATATATATATATATATATATATATATATATATATATATATATATATATATATATATATATATATATATATATATATATATATATATATATATATATATATATATATATATATATATATATATATATATATATATATATATATATATATATATATATATATATATATATATATATATATATATATATATATATATATATATATATATATATATATATATATATATATATATATATATATATATATATATATATATATATATATATATATATATATATATATATATATATATATATATATATATATATATATATATATATATATATATATATATATATATATATATATATATATATATATACGGTCATACAAAACTAAATCTTCTTGATATTATCATAATTATGTTCTATATATTAATTGAACCTCCAATATATTTCGATTCTGATGATTTCGATAAGATAAAACAGTAAACAAGAAAAGCTTTGATATTAAAAATGATAATTTCTTGTAAGATTTTCACATAATATACTTTTTAGTATTTACCAATAGTTTACAGTAAGATGATGAGATATATATTAAGTTGTAATAATAATTCTTTGTATTTGATAAATCACTTCAGCTAAGTTGATTCGGAAAGGCGGCTACAATAGTTCTATAGAAGTGAATTTATTTCTAGGCCGCGGTATAACAGTAACTTCGCAAACATCAAAGTACACCCTTCAAAGTGAATTGAAACCCAGATTGAGAACTTATTGCTTTTAGGCTTTGCCTAACAACATTTTTTTTTTATTTTATTGTGAACTTTGTACCTTCACATAAAAGTTTTTATGCTACTTATCTTTTATTGGATATGATTGAAGCTTATTATTCAATTCGTGTAAAAATGTTGTGATCTATTTAATATACTGTTGTTATTACATACGTAACAGAATTTATGTAATGGTAAATCAATTTAATTCAATATATAATAATGAAGAGCTTCAAATAAAATCACTTTATTACAGAATAACAAGTAAAACAAATTTACTTACGCTTGTATGTCGTAAGTGTATCGTATCTATATATTATATGAAAATTAACCTTCATTTTCCCTTCTTCATGGCATCACGCGTGATCGGATGGACCAACTTCACTAAGTATTTTATGTTGTGTTAATTATTGTCAGTAAAATGTTTTTTATGAAAAAAAAATTTAAGTTTAGAGACAAGAGTTAAAAGCCACTACAAACTTTTATACAAAACGAAACTATACGATCGCAAATTTAAATTTGTAAATTTTTATGAGTTGTATTTTTCGTTGACCTACAATTATGAAATTTGGCACCCTCGAGACCCTCGATGCACGGGTATCACTCACCCTTAAATTATAAGTTGCTATCAACTCTATGGCAAAATACACAATATATTACATCAGATACATATGAAATTGAGTTTCGCCACTCTACACGCAATGCCTCTGTTCTGCCTTTCGAGACATTGCAGGGAACGGAGTGTCTTGACATTAGGTTGCTACGGTTCCCTCTACGTACCCATGTGCCATGTGCAAAAAAGAAATGTCTATTTGTGATTTCAAAATAATAGACATTCTTCAAGTGTAAGACGCTACTAAAACACAAACAAATATTTTTAATATTCGTGCTTGTCTGTCTTTCCGTTTGTCCCAGCTAATCTATGCTCTGATTTCCCGTGGGATCGAGATTTACTCGAGAAAACCCATGTTTACAACACGCGATTGCTGCGAGCACCTTCCGCCTAAATAAAATGTTGCATAGCAGTGAACGTCACATAAAATACTCTTTAAATATTCTAAAAAAATATGATAATATATAAAATTACTATAGTTATGTTCCAATAAGCTTTCTTGATTCAAATGAGTAGCAGCATAAATATTTAACCAAATAAAAAGAAATTACGATTTAATAAGCTCCATATTAGACGGCTATATAGTTTTATTACATGCTATCTATATAATCAAAAATAAATAGTAACACATACTGTTTTAACCCATGCTGTAGTTAAGCAGCAGGAATTGAAGCCTGGCTTGGTATTACCATCGTAGAAAAAGAAAATTGTTTTTGTAGCCGACTCTCCCATATATTTTAAATTTCTTTTAATGTAAACCCATATATTTTATGTAAACTTGTTCACATTCCGTACTGATATGTAATTATGTAATCGAAAAGTTGAAAATTATTGTTTTTCATCATGATAAATATCTCGTGTGAATATAATTACATATGGATGATAAACTATGCCAGTAGAATGTAGGACAGTGTAGATCATAAATATAATCAAAAACGGCACAACAGCATAATTACACAGATAGATAGAGTATACCGCAGGGTGTAATATAGTAGCCAATATCACACCGAGTAAGTCAATTGAACTCCCAATAGATATCTAATTTATTACATTTCTAGCACCCCATGGGGTTAAAGTATGTGTATAAAAGTGACTTCAGTGCTTCGGTTTATGTTGACACGCAGTTCGAGTCTCAAACGACGTAGGATCTATTGAAACTTGACGAATATACTACCCATACTTGATTACTTATAATAATCTGTCTGTATGTCTGTCAATTTTCTCAAAATCACGTAAATAAATCAAGCAAAGATTCATGTATATCTTGATTCTATATCTATGATAACTTGAAGCACAGAAAAAATTAAACATCTAAGTCAGCGTACTGAAAATATATGTACGCTTGTCACGGCGTAGTTAAAAACTATGACCGTTGACCTAAAGTTATGAATTTATAGTAAAAAAAAAGGAAAAATTTCGAATATTGGAAATTTATAGGTAAATCACAAAAACATCCAATATATACTTATATCTTCTACTTCTCGTAAAAAATGAAATACGCCCAAAAAAAATAATTTATCAATTATTATAAGTTGTACTTACTGCTGGCCCATTTTCAAAACAAGAACCGATACCCATCTTCCTCCACTTTATTATTATTTTTAACAAAACATAACAAGGATTTGTTTACGTATTATTATTTTTTAAACATCCAGATTTCAATTGACAAGACGAAATGATTAAAAGTGATCGCTCACATTTAAATTTACAGATATTGTATGTTTGTAAATTATATTTTATTGAGTATAGTAAAAATGAGGCCGTCTTGGTGAAGCGGCACAGCGACTTCTGACTGTAAGTGAGACGGTTGTGGGTTCGATTCACGCTCGGGGAGAACTCAGTATTTTCTTTTTCCTGGATGTGGTAACAAGACAAAGCGCGGCGTTGAATTCCGCTACTCAAAATACATTGTCCCGAAAATGCAGGATACATAAATGATAATAATGTATATAATCTAGGAAAATAAAAATAAATAAGCAATAGGGACATACACCATACACTATGAATAAAATTGATAATAATATAAAATATAAAAATATGCGATATATACTGGAATAATATAAAAATATACGATAAATGATCACTTACTAAAAATACAGCAAGCTGTTGCAAATATAAATAATTCAGATTGAAAATTGTCTTAAAAAAATTATTCAAAAAATTACAGAACACACCAAGTTTAATTGGTGTCGTGACTTTATTGCGATGCTTCCGTACCAATTAATGGAGATTAGAAGATCTGTAGCCGGCACAAAGACTACGGAATATTGCCAATAATTAGGAACGATTGATTGAGGTGGAATTAATTGCAAAAACCTGGTTTTTGTTCATGTTATAAATGAAAATTGTTGAAATGGGAAATTATTTTATATACATATATATATATATATATATATATATATATATATATATATATATATATATATATATATATGTATATAAAATAATAGTATATATATATATATATATATATATATATATATATATATATATATATATATATATATATATATATATATATATATATATATATATATATATATATATATATATATATATATATATATATATATATATATATATATATATATATATTTCATTTTATATTACTATAGTAAACATGCTTCATTTTAATATTTTTTTATAAATTTTCTAGCAGGCACTTTTCTTTGGTTAGTATTTGTGATTATTTTTTGTGTGCTCCAAGTAAATGTAGACTTGGATATTTGATATACATTTCAGCTTTATAACTTTCCATACTTCATTTTGTCTCAAGAGATATAATGGATTTAACAGACGTACGACTTATGAACAGACAAACAAACGGACATCAGAGTAATCCTATAAGGATATCGATTTTTGTTTTTTGTCAATATTAAGATAAATTTAATATTTTATTACTTGTAACTTGATTCATAAAATCGTGTAAAGTTTTCTTGAACTTAAGTTTTTACCTTTCTCTAAGAAATATATTTTTTTACATTTTACTTCCTTATAATTAAAATAAAAAGACTAGAACTGCTGTAAAAGTATAATAAAAACTAAGTTGGAAGGAGTTCAGGGGTTTAACTTGATTATCTTCAAAAATATGTTTTATTATTTTTTATGTCCAAAATATTGAAGTTGAATTAGAAACATATATTTTTTATTTGTAATGTTGTATAACTTTGTACTATGATGCAATGTACCCGATTGTGTTTATCTACTTGACCATTAATTAAGTATGGGAAGTTTTGGAATCAAAATAGTAGGCATTGTGGTGGGTAGGTTATAAATATTTTGATAAGCGCATACCACGTTGTGTATAAATTGTGTATAAAAAAATAAAAATTAAAACTTTCTCATCTGTATACTTTCTTCATTTTATTTGTCTTCCTTCTCGATATCATCACATATGAATTTATTAAATTCCGGTCGACTTTATATTTTAATATTATATATATACACGTAAATATCCTTAATTCTCCTTTCCTCCTCCTTATTTTTATGTAACATTCTTTTCTTTTTAAATTTCACTTTCTTTTATTAGTTTATTTATTGACATGCTCGTTTATGTATATGTATGTGTATTTATAATGTCTCATAAGAAAATATTTATTTGGTGTATGGACTTATTTATAACGTTTTATGTATGTTTATTATCAAATATTTATGTATTTATGTATTTACTTAGATATGAGTTTATGTATATCTATATATATAATTTTATACCAAGCAAGTACACCGCCTACCGTTTTTTAGAATATTCCTACACCTTAAGGTTGCCTGGCAGAGATCGCTTATAGCGATAAGGCCTACGCCTAAGCCTACTGTACATTATTCTTTTTTTTATGTTTTATTATTATTATTACATAGCGTAAAAGAATATATAATAATGTAGAAAGGTACATACATAAATTAGTGATCTGATATTTTTTTATTTGTAGACTTAACGCAGAAGCATTACCACTATATACCTTAACAGTTGCACACACACAAACAGTACCTTTCTAGATACATATAGAAAACGAAGTTACTGAATTTTTACTCAGAATAAAGTTGTTATCCTTTAAGACTTCATTCGAATCGCAAATGTATTTTAAATTGCATACAATCTACAATGCTTTCTCACGCTATTGTTATTTTTGGATTCCAGTTTATAAATAACATTAGCAAATAGATTTCTTTTAAATAATTGTAGTTATATTATGTAAACCATCCATCACTAAGAAACTTACGCATCGACTTAATTTAAACAGCACGTATGTAATACCATTACCTAAGGATTAGTGAGACTTATAAATATGTCTAAGTATCGCCATTTGGCTTGTTTTAATATTTATTGAAACTGCAGCAGCATTGGACTTTATCATAATATTATTTTATTACTAGCGACCCGCTCGCGGGCTTAAGTTATCTAGATCACGTGCTCGCGCATTTCATTTTCTTGGCCTATAGTTTTTACGTGATTCGGAAAAAAATAAACAAACATACGGACAAAAAATCCACTGCAAAGTTTTATAGCTTAAATTTCAATAAGTATAACTATAGCTTAATCCTTTTATGAACATTGACTTTTCTATACGTTAATACTACGTCAATTTCATCTATGGTCTGTAGATGTATTTAAGATATATCGACATTAATGCAAATAAAAAAATCCAACCATCTTAATGCAAAAAATTTATTTCAATGAATGACGACATCTGTTGACAAATATAAAGTATCTGTAATATGAAATATTACTATAAATTTTTAAACAGATAATATTGCTTTTCGAAAATGATTCTACAATACTACTACAAGTACTACTAATTTACCGTCTGATCGTTAAATGTCACTATAATACTGTTAAATCAAATGATTTGTAACTATTACGGTGACATCTAGCTGGACTGTGGAAATAATTTACAAATGTTTTTGTTTGAAATTTTAAATTAAAAAATCTTTACCATTTGCCGCGGTTACTAAGTAAGAATGGAATAAAACTACCTTTAGTTGCAAGTAATCGAGATACCGTCTCTGTTTGTATTTTACGTTCGATGTTTGCATTGCACATTAGAATAAAAAATATTCTATATTTGTTTAAGACTAAGAACTGTTAGCATTCAATCACATCTTTACAGTAATTTAAATAATTTCATTATTTTTTCATTTATTTTCCGGGAATAGCATTGAATACCGGGATAAAAACTAAACTTTATATTGGTCGGGACTATAAGCTATTACTATACAAAAGTTCATACATTTCTGTCCAGTAATTTTTGAGTGATTGGAGGCCAAACAAACAGACAGAAAGACAGACTTTTGTCTGTCTTTCTGTCTGTTTGTTTCTTCTGCTGAGTGGATTTTTAGCTTCTATTATCGATATATTAACCGACCTAATCAATCTCTTTTTTAAATATTTAATGAACAGAATTGACTTTTCTATCCTTTTATTAAATGTATGGATATAGTTTAATAATAATTATGAAGTATGAAAAATACTAAATTTAAGCCCATCGAGATAGCACCTTTATTTTTTTTTAAATTGCATAACTAAAAAGGTATTACAATTTTACCCAGAAAGCCTTTTTTACCCAAAAACCCAGAAACAGTTGAATCGATAAAATTATATAACATTTTTATCTGTCCAGTGTCTTGGGGCCTTAATACAACTTATAAATGGTACACAACATCTCGTTTGCAATTTTACAAAGTTTGCCTTGTGGCTGTTAACTTTCCTAAAGTGATATAAAAGTGTAATACTACTGCTACAGTGAAGATATGTAAATAATATTATGTTTTCTAATGTAAAAATTTAAACTTAAAAATAAATTTTAATCTAAAAAAAAGAAAAATACTTTTTTGTTGGTAAATTATTGTGCATTTATATAATTATTTTATACATAAAATATTAAATTTTGTAACTCAACGACAACTATAAGCACTATTTATATAAATAACAACCAGTAGGTAAAACTTTAAATGACACGATCAAAATCTACTGAAGCGTTATGTCCTTTCCAAACAATTATTACGCTTGAACAACTCAGTAAATTTTATTATAAGTGTTGATATGAATAGTGGTATAGTTTATTTATTTTCTTTCTTAGTGGATATAGGGAAGCTTTGGCTTATCGCTAGCGGCCAGCCCCGCTCATATCAGCCGGTCACCTCGCGCCTCTATTTGGGATATAAATCATGGGAAACACACATTTCCTTTCCACAAAATGCTCAAGGCAAAATGTATTTTCCTCGCGTAGTGTTATTTATAAGTAAAATAGGGTAAAGTAATATCACGAATATCGCTCTGATTGGCTCTTGCTCCTGTTTGCATACTGACTGCTTACTTTACTGTTGTTTTTCTTTTAGCTTTATTATGTTACAGAAAATATAAAGAGAATTTTATTATAATAAAGGTAAATTGGTACATATATTTATTTATAAAAATAACTGAAATACAATTTGCCAATAGTTGTTTTAACTCTGATAAAAGATATAAAGAAAAAAAAAACTTAATTTTTATGTATCGCGCATGATATAATGATAAAAAAGGTGAAATAAAATGCTGGTTAAAGCAAACATTTATGTCAAAAATTAAATACATAGATTTAATTTATAATAATATTTAGTAACTTATTATATATAAGGAGAGACTTTTTGATTACACGGTCTTCGAAAGTAAACTTTTTTTTATTTTGTATTTATATTGTCCTATTTCAACGTTTTAAGCTGTTATTCGCACACTAATTAATATCTATATTTTCCATAGAGAAAGGTATAGACATTGAAACGTAGCGGCAAGCGAACACGCACCTTTTGAAAGCCGTCCAAAAGTCTTTAGAACTCTAGACAATTTATCCTTGCGCTTAGAAATTCATCTGGTTCTGTTAAACAAAGTATGTTTGAATTCCACCACTTGATTTTTTTAATAAACGGAAAAAAGAGAAATGCGTAATGTATCACAAGCTATTATTTATTGATTATATTATAGAAAATGATAAAAATAAACCTCGCAAATTTAGTGCCATTCTAAAAAATATCATTTCACAAAAATGGGGCCACGTTTTACGACGTATTCCAAAAGATTTATAATGGGTACCGATTTCAGAGTATCTATGGTAAATGGTGAGAGGACTTCCTAACAAATTGAAAATCAATGAACCGCGGAATTCAATTTGATATTGAAAGCCATCTCTCACGTTGGCTCGAAGGCGTCAGAGTACTTGCGATATCTCTCTTTGAGTTCGCTCCACATTCATATAAAGTCCAATATTCTCACGTTGAAAAGACATTTCAAGTAACATTTAATTTGAGTTTTATGTTTTGAAAGCCTTTTGGTTTTAGATTACGTGTTTTATTTAAAGGTTATCTAGGTTTAAGACAGGTGTTATATTATATATAGTATTAGCTATTATTTTTTACAATTGTAATATAATACAAACACAAGAATATATAGCCTATTGCTCATATAAAAATAAGGTAGGTTCTTTATTTCTATTTGAGAATGCAGAATAAAGCGTGAAATGAAAAAAAATATTACAAAATTCCTCTCGAGTTCAAGATATTTATAATTTTTCACGTGTATGAGTGTGTGTTTTTTGTAGAATTATTAATTATTATTATAAGTTAAATCGAAGTTTCACATACGTTTCAGTAGATTACAAATTATTTCGGCTTAAACAGAATCAATCATATATTTAAATAGCTTTAAATAAAGGCAAGTTTTAAGTATATTGTTTTATCTGTCGATATATATAGAGTAAAAAATGTATATACAATAAAAAAAATCAAAGGATAATTTATTTCAATCTTCATTCACCTATTTCCCTTCATTGCAGAGATATCGTATATCAAATGACGAATCTTAATGCTGCGATGTCAAGACTGGTAAAGTACTAAAAATATATATAGGTAAATATGACGTTCACTTACGTATAATTCCATATTACCTAATTATTATAATAAATATAAAGATTAAAATAATACGATTATATTATATACTCAAATGAAGCGACAATAAACTAAACTGTAATATCAAATATTAATTAAATTAAATGTGTAGCGATATCATAAATGTCGAAATTATTAGGAGCATTCAACTTCACCACCATGTACGTACGAGTAGGTACTTATTCCGCAAAGCTGTTAACTTTGTAATGTTCCGATAAGCCTATATACCAGTCTTCGCCAGCGTATAATTAAATGTTATACTTCGTATGTTTTGTATGTTTACAGTTCCTTCTCACGCAATACAAGCGAAATGTTGAATTTATTTTTTATTCAAGAACATTCTTAATCCCTATTAAGTTGGTATGAATGCTCAAAGTGATTTGATAAGGTAACATTTTTTCAGCGCCATGTTTTTATTCGCACATAGCACGATGAAAAAAGAACCTAATATTAAGACAATCCGTTCCCCATTTTCTGTTAAATTTCCGAAACAATGCTATGCATATTGTAGGGCGAGACTCAACGCCACGTTTTGTCACCAAAGGTGAAGAAATGTGAAATCCCAAGTGGGGATCGAAGCTTCATGACGTCCTCAATTATCGCACAATAAATATATTCTTGATATGATGCATTGTATTGAAAATAAAATGCTTAAACATTGAAAGAATACGTTAAGAGGAAATATTTATGGGCAACTATCAATTTAAATGTTTACTTGACCATTAATCTAATACATTCGAACTGTTTCATATGGCTCCGTCCCAATATTATTTAAAATATTTTGCGTACGTACGATAAAGATTGTACGATATATTATTATATACACAAAATTTAAGAATACTCAATTCATATTATAATTTCAATCATGTATATGTTCAATAATAATCCTGATGCAATATTTAATTAATATCTTTTTTACGTTCTTA
The DNA here is from genome assembly GCA_037127375.1 of Dione juno. Lineage (NCBI taxonomy): Eukaryota > Metazoa > Arthropoda > Insecta > Lepidoptera > Nymphalidae > Dione > Dione juno. Next base: position 10,496,934 of record JAXRJS010000014.1, on the reverse strand, counting down.
GCGAATAACTTGTTTTAAAGAGCTAATGCAGTAATGTATTATTTTTGCGATATATATATATATATATATATATATATATATATATATATATATATTATATATATATATATATATATATATATATATATATATATATATATATATATATGTATATATATATATATATATATATATATATATATATATATATATATATATATATTTACTAGATTTCTTGCTTATAGAAGGAATTAGTTGAAGAAGCGATACTTACAAATTTCTCGATGAAAAACATCTAGATGAAATACTACTTGAAGACTTACTAGGTACTTAACAAGATAAACAAGGGACAAAACATGGGTAACAGTCGCAATAATTAAAATGCGAGGTATGTCCTCCTTGTTGGTGGAGATCATTCAGTGAACGCATTGTTGCTGCATTTTATTAACTTACAAGTTATATTTATTCCTTGAAGTATTCCTATCAATAAAAATGCATGTGTACATTAAATACTTTAAGAAAGAATTAATTTGGATAATGAAAAAATAGTAATGGAATTTGAATATATTATATTTGAGATTTAAAAACGTAAAATGAAATGAAAATTTCGCCTACTCTTCCATTTTTCAATTTTTTACGTTATATTAACAAAAAAGAGTCATATATACATACATTAATAGCACTAAAATTTAACCACCTTACTGCTCTCAAGCCAGCAGGCCTAGTTGGGTCACCTGTCATACGTATAGGCACTCTCTAATCAGAGAATTGCTAGCAGCATTGCTCTGAAATGCCAACACTGAGTGCAACAAACTTCACAACAACATGTGTCTTGCTTGTTTGTGTAGTTCATTTCATATAAATTGAGTGCATACGACCGCAAATTTATGTTTGTCAAGTTTTATAAATAATATTTTTTGTTGTCATGATTTTGGTAAGGAACCATTAGTGCGCAAGTATGACTCACCGATATCTATTTATATTGGCAAATTATAAACTGTAACATACATACACATACTAGTATATTAGATATATAGGCAAAAATTATCTAATGTTATACTTCATACATATGAATAGAATGGAAGAGTTCAAAATTATACGCTACTTAAATACAAACAAATACTTAAAAAAAATGTCTGTCTATCTTTCTGGTTCTCCGAGCTAATTTCTGGAACGGCTGAACCGGTTTTTATAAAGCTTTCACCGATAAAGGAAGTTACCGGGCAACATATAAGAATTAATTTCTTTCTTTCCAACTTTATTCTTTTAATTCTTTCTATTCAAGTTCGATCGTAGGCGGAAAAAAACACGTTTAGCGCGCGCAAATACTATCTGCCCAAATAAAATGTTACATATAAAATTATAATTTTTATTTATATATACATCACATTTTTTATTATTTTTCATAAATAAAACTTCGAAAGGAAAAGATTACAAACTTATATGTATAATATATGAATGATATTATTATATCATTATATATTTATAAGAGTAAATATATATTTATAAGAGTAAATCTGAAATCAAGCGGACCAAGCCACGAACGGGTCGCTAGTTCTTTAAATTAATTATTGTATAGATTTTACAAATGTATTAATACTTTACTAGAAATATTGATGAAGCTCATTTTCGAAGATTTTGTACAAAAGCCGCCAATATGATGTGGTGGGCGCTTTTGTGAACATAATATTATTTTATATTTTAATTTTATTTAGCCTATTAAATCATCAGTTAGTAACCGTACGATTTTGGAAATTATTACATTATCGTAGGCGGCTCCAAATGATCAGTAATTGATTTGATAGTAAAAACCTCTTATGTATATATATATATATATATATATATATATATATATATATTATATATATATATATATATATATATATATATATATATATATATATATATATATATATATATATATATATATATATATATATATATATATATATATATATATATATATCTATATATATATTATATATATATATATATATTATATATATATATATATATATATATATATATATATATATATATATATATATATACATATATATATATATATATATATATATATATATATATATATATATATATATATATATTATATATATATATATATATATATATATACTGTGTGTTTGTACACGCAAAGCTAGAGCATGGATGGATTTAAATTGTACTTCTTCTTTGAGTATGTAATACCTATATTAATATTATATATTAATTAATATAATGAGTTTTAATTTTATTTAGCCTATTAAATCATCAGTTAGTAACCGCACGATTTTGGGAACTATTACATTATCGTAGGCTGCTCCAAATGATCAGTAATTGATTTGATAGTAAAAATACTCTTATGTTCTTAGTTATTTTCCAAGTTGATTGGTTTTATACACCATATATCTTATGCTTGTTTTCTTCTTCTGCTGAACGTATCTTTTATGTATGATAAAATTTAAGGAAAATATCAATTCCCTGTGGATAATACATATTCACTTAACATAATATTTCATATATTAACTTATTTTACTTATGTAATTTTAAATATAAATAAAATCGGACAAAGAAAAGCGACGATGCTCCTTTTTAGACCTAGACACGAGATAATTAAATTATTATCATCTGTTTCTTTCCACAACTTCGTATCTCATATTATTAGTAAGTGTCATTGTTAATTCATATTATTAGTAAACATTTCAATTTTTTACATCTACTGAGAAAATTAGTGTCAGCGAAGGTGATCAAATACGTTCACAAATCATAGTGACATCAACGTTATTGCAAAGCGCGGAGGAGAAATGTCCTCGACTTAGTAGGTAAGCACCTATTCTCTAGGAATTCTCGTTAGTGATATATGTTACCATTCTTCACAATGGTTGCAACTATTGCTTGATTCATTGAAACACTCTTTACAGTAGTTAATTTTTATTGACATGATATAATACTGATATGATAGACTGTATGCCTTTATAAAAGAAAAAAGCTTTGGGTATCATGATTTTTTTATATCATTAATCACTAACTTTTAAAATACTAAAAGTGTAACATTTTTAAACTTCTTCTACTATATAATTTGATACATGTAATTCTAAATTACAAAAATATGGAAAACATTAGTTCTTTAATGTTTCATAAAGAAAATTTGTTTTTTCTCTAGGTATACTTAATACTATTTTGTAGTGAAACTTCTTTGCGCGCAAATAACACGAACCATGTGAATTTTGAGTTTTGGCAGTGGCGAGTGTCGATATAACACGATTCCCATCGGTTTACCTTTCATGAATTTTTTAAATATATAAAAAAATACTAAATAACAATTAAATATTAACTAAAACCTAAAGACTACAAAATTCTAAAAAACTTATATTCATAATTTGTACTAACTTTCAACACTTGTTATTTTAATTACAAAAAAATAAATGAATTCCTAAAATATCTTTGTATTAGTATAAATATAAACGAGACTTAAAAATAAGTAAGCGAGCAAAAATAAGTAACTAAGCAATTTTACTTCTGATATGTGCACTTTGTACGCACGCAATTCATTTTGTTTGTTATTATTTATAATTTTAGGTGTTCCATCATTGTAACTTTACAAACAAATGAAAATACACCGATTAAAGACAAATAATAATTTTATATAAGTACTACTAAAATAGTTATATTTTATAAACAAACTAGCTTAAGTGTTGACGACAATCGAATTACTTAATTAAGTTAAGTTTTTGTAACTGAGTAACGCTCTATCTTATGAAAATTACGACCTCAATTATTAATTTAGTTATCAACGGGGATATGCCGCCATTTTCTCAACAAGGGATAAAGTAAATTGAATTATATGGTTAGAGATTGGATCGTATCAAAGGAAAGCCTCAACCTCTTAAATATTATATCGATGAAATATAGACACTGATTATGCTGCGCATACTTAAACAGATGTATGTATGTATGTATGTATGTATGTATATTGTAAATTCCCCATAATGTAATTAGAACTACAAATATATAATTTACGCGTCAAATTAATTCATTTCTTCTCATTCGTCCAAGTAAAACTTAAAATTTTAAGTTATAGGTACTTCATATTAAAATAATTATTTAAAATTATATATCGAAATAAATAATAGAAATACAACGTAATAAAAGAAAAATTACAGACATATTGATAGTTTTATCAAAAATACATGCTTTTAAAAATATAATTTAAATGTATAAAATATTTTAGGTACTTGATAGTAAAAATTTAACAGGAAAATTTTATTTTCTTCTTTTTAGAGCGTTGAAATAAAAGCTTTTATTTCATTCATTTTACCTTAATTTTTTTTTATTTGTCAATGAAAATTTATTTTAGAGTTTAGTTCGAATATCATGAATCTTAGATGTACAGTATATTAAATTTTTATTTGACAATAAAAAAAATTAGCTGGATTATTATATTTCTTTCTTCAGATTTGTCAGACATCAGTCCAGTCTTCAAAATAATAGGTATTAATTATTTAAATCCATCCAGTAGTTCCGTGCTCTAGCTTTGTGTGTACAAACAAACAAAATTCCTATTCTGTACACTCCTTTTCTTCTCCCTATATATATATATATATATATATATATATATATATATATATATATATATATATATATATATATATATATATATATATATATATATATATATATATATATATATATATATATATATATATATATATATATATATATATATATATATATATATATATATTTACTATAAAATCAATTACTGCTCATTTGGAACGGCTTACGATATTGTAATAGTTTCCAAAATCGTGCGGTTACTAACTGATGATTTAATTGGCTAAATTACATTAAAATATAATATTATTTTCACAAAAGCGCCCACCACATTATATTGGCGGCCTTTGTACAAAATCTTCGCAAATTAGCTTTATCAATATTACTAGTAAATTATTAATACATTTGTAAAATGTTTTATACTTCATTTTCTATTTAATAATTTATTCAAAGAACTAACGTTCGGACTTGGCCCACTTGATTTCAGATTTAGTCTTATATAATATGCAAGTATATGTATATATCAATTTGTAACATTCCTTTTGAATGAAATGAATGTGAAATGAATTTTTTAAATATTAAAAATGTATGTATATATAAATGGAAATTATAATTTTGTTTAGGTGGAAGGTACTTGCGCGCGGTAAACGTGGTTCTCCCGCGTGAGGATTTACAATTCCACGGGAATAGAAAGCAAAAAAATAAAGAAGTAAAGAAGGAAAAAAATGTCTGTGTTTCTCGATAACTTCCTCTATGTTTCGGTGGAAGCTCCTAAAATAACCGGTTCAGCTGTTCCTGATATTATCAGCCCAGAGAACCAGAAAGAAAGACAGACAGACCGACAAAAAATTTGAAGTATTTATTTGTGTTTTAGTGGCGTATTTAGTAACATGCAATCGTTCAAACACAATTATTATGAAATTACAAACTCTTCAATTTTATTTATTTAGATGTATATATTTTATAACATTAGATTATTTTTGCCTATATATTTAACATACGAATATGTGTATGTATGTTACAATTTATAATTTGATAATTTAAATAAATATCGGTAAGTGCAGTGAAACTCGCGCACCAAGGGTTCCATACTAAATTCATGATTGTAGGTCAACAAGAAATGTATAAAACTTTACAAACTTCAATTTGCGGTCGTATGCACAGCATTTGTATGAAATGAACTACACAAATAAGTAAGACACATATTATTGAAAAGTTTGTTGCACTCAGTGCTGGCATTTCAGAGCTATGATGCTCGCAATTCTCTGATTAGAGAAATGGTCAGCTTTAGTGCCTATTTGAAGTATAGAGTAGTACAGGTGAACCAACTTGGTCTGCCGGCTTGAAAGCAGCAAGTTGGTTGTATTTCAGTGCTGTTAATGTGTATTTATGACACTTATTTGTGGATATAATGTAAAAAAATATTAAAAAAATGGAACAGTAAGGGAGCGTGCAAGCCGTGACTTAACACACCTACACAAGCTAATCAGAAGAACCAATTTCCTCAATGGATTAATAAATATGCAATTAAAAGAAAAACTCGCGCATTTCTTCTAAAACACTGGAGTTCCAGCTAGCCTAGTTAGTTAGGACTTCAAGCTGTAGTTCCAACAAGTCTAGTCTAGTGATTATTGAAAGCACGGCTAATCTTAAAGTCAAAAAATATTATTATTAATAGGAAATTGAAGATAACAATACTATAATATCTTATAAGTTATAAAAATTACTTATATAATGCATAATTATAAAATGATGTATTACATATTATTTTATACTTTATTATTTATTGTCTATGTATGGCCCAAGCCATACAGTAAAAATAGTTCCACACACATCCATCCAGTATCGAGGTTGTATGTATACGAACTATTATATTGTAAAATTACATTAAAAAAGAGTTCTCGCCAGTTCTTCTCAGCAGAACTGGACTGACAATAAAGAATATTTTGATTTTAAATTTTGAAAAAGATGAGCCTATATTTGTAATATCTCATATTCGTATAGCATCACTATTTATTCGCTAAAATATTTATTGTAAGGATGAATTTTTACTATTTTATTAAAGTATAGAGCAGAATATAAAAAATGCAACATATTTTTAATATTAACTGAATATTTATTAACAGCATAATTTTGTATACAATAAAATGAATATGACAAGCATTACCTATTGAAATTTCATGTTAGTAATCCTCTTAAAACCTTACAAAATTAAAGGCTGTACGTAATTATGTTTGCTTGTTGTTAGCGCTTACTCTTTTGTGATTTCAGTTTGTATTATAGTATCAAGTGATAAAATATCGCAATAAACAGTCTTTATCCGTATAAATAAGCAAAATAATATCGTGTTACAATTTTAATATTTTTTTAGCTTTTATCTCGTGTGCATTCCCCTTATATTTTCCATTCTCGGTTCTCGTGACAACATTCCGTTCTCCGCTTTACGCTGAATTCGAGACATTTCGTGCTGCTCGAGAAAAGAGTATCTAGAAACGAGTATCTCGCAAAAAATCGATTAAGTCAAAATTAGTAACGCACCATTGTCAAACAAACATTTTGTGAAATACGTTATTGGCACGATTACAGAAAGGCGCAAAGTGAACTTGAATGTTTTAGATGGATATTACAATGAAAATAACAATTTTTTTCAATATTACAATAAAACCAGACTGATAATACCGAAGAGTTAGAAAGGAAACTACTAGGCATTCCATGGATTCACCGTGTGAGTGTCCGTCGAGTTGTAGGGGGAGGGTCCAGAGGAGTGACTTGGACAAGTGCAGGTTAACCTGGCCTAACCAAATTCGAAATTATTTTACTAGTGTCGTCTTTGAAGTACGTTCTAGAAATTAATCTGCCTGAGATCTTTAGCAAAGTATAAAGTGATTTTGCTACTTTGCTTGATTTTAAGGAATATTTATTTCCCATAGAACTTTCAATCGATGTAAATAGATTATATCTAATTGTTATTAGATTATATCTAAACTCAAATTGAAGTTGACGTAGTCGTAAACCAAGATGAAGGGCCTCGAACTCGAAAATAAGTTATTTGAACTTTAAAACAAAAGGCCATTCAGACAACTGAAACTTCGGCATACAAAACCAGTCGAATAATTAAAAATTATAAAATAACAATTTAAGTTAAACTAATCGATTTTTTTATTGACTTTACATTAATTAATTTATTTAGTTATATATTTATTTTATTAATAAATTTATGAAATTTATGGCAAGTGCTATATGCTATCTGATTGAGGTGATCTCATCTATCAGTGTCCTTTATAACAAATCAAAATTTTGCAAACAATATCGGATTTGAAATTAGAAAAACTTTAAGCTTAAAAATTTAAGAGAAGTAAATGGTCAAGAAATCAGAAGCCCTAGTGCCGAGGACGGTGAGTGCTTAACATTGCTCGCAACGACAATGTGAAAATTATCCATAGGAAACATTTAATGAAATTATTAAATGCAAGCGTCCAAGATTATTTCATAACATCGTTAAGTTTAAAGCATACGTTTGCATTAGCATTTAAAGTTTAAAATGTTTAAATTCTTACCATAAACACAATGGTTAGAAAGGATTTTCGCCATTATATTTCATTTTTTGTGTACAAAATAGAAATTTATGAAATCACTAAGCTTTAGCTTTAAAAAGATAAACAATGAGTTTTAACTTGTATATTTTGACAAACTTTTACATTATATCCATTTTAAAGAAGTTCTTTTTTGATGTTGCTTCAAAACAGTTTCCATAAAAGTTAAAATTTCATTATATTAAAATAGTTTTACAAGGCAGGTACGAAATTTTGTATCCAATTACGAATATAAATGAAATTATGAGAAATTTTCTCAAAAGTAGATTTCCACGCGTTGTTTGCATACCTTAAAAGTAATTGAATTAGTGTCACGGTTCAGTGCAAATTACTCAGGCAGTTTAAATTAACTTGTTACGGGCGAGGTCGACTTTGGCCCTAAACTTGCCTAATTTCGTGAGCGCAACATCAAACTGTACTTCGTCCATATTACCCTCTTGGTCCCATATGAATTTTGTACACTAATTAGTTCCAGTGATGTTTATTTTACTTAAGTTTGTGTTCGGTACAATGATTTATGACTGCGACGGCTACCAGATAAAATAAATGTCAAGACTCCAGCTGTTGTATTCTATAAGTGCGACGTGTCCACAGCACGTTTCATTTTATATAGTTTTATGATCAGAAACACGTTTAAAATTTAAAACTTATTTTCAGAAAATATTTTACGTCTACACAAATACAACAACAAGTATAACATTAAGCATGACTTATATATCCTTTTACGTAACATCTCTTTTCTACTTTACGTTAGTAAAAAAAAATATAATTACGTTAATAGGTTCTATATTAAAAATATTTCAATTTAACTTTGCATGTAGATCCCACAGAGCTGTAAATGAGCACTAAACACTCAAAGAGTTAGAAATGTGTTGCTTAACATAAACATTTTAGAGTTTATTATGAAACGCTAGGACTAACCACATGGCAAAAGAGAAACTAGTTTCGATCCAGGTACGGAGTTTTTGCGTTAAACGTACATCAAATCGTTTTGAAAGCGCGGAAAAGTAAATTAAACTGTGAAAATAACAAAGTTAAATCTATTCTTTTCAAAATTTAATTAAAATAATTATTTAATAAATACGTTTTGCATTAATGAATATGAAATATACGCATAAAAAAGTTAACTATCGTTGAAAATAAACATTATGCTCAACATACTCGTAAAAAGATAATTTTTAACAAGTTTTTATTAGCTTTTATCTATCTCTCTCTATCAAACACTCAATCTAAGAAAATTTTGCAACCCATTCCTCCTCGTTCGAGAAAATAACACACGTATAGGGTCTGGTGAGAGATGTAAGTTCAGCTTCACGGTACTAACCATATGTCCTTGTCAAACCACCTTGTCATAACTTAGAGATATAATTTTAACTTTTTTTTTGGAATGATTGTATAATATTTAAGAAGAATACGAGAGGCAAGGTGAAATTATCTTATTAGAATTTCACTAAATCTTATTTAAAGAAAACTCTTTTAAGTTTTAACTAAGATGCATGGGGTCGATGTCAGCTGAGTAATATGGGTGAAACGAGATGCTAGTAGGGAGAGATTACTGAGTTTGTAAAACTTTTAGTTTTACTGTGACTAATGACATTCTAAAGCAAGCTATTCATTGAAAGACGTTTCGTATATGATATAGTGATCGGAGAAACCATTAGATATTTAAATAAAGCGACCTGAAATTTGAACTAAATACTACCAATAATTCATCGGAGTGATTGTTTTAAAGCACAATAGAACAATTCTACGTGTTTATTTATATGATTTTTTATGATTATGTAATAAATTATTAAATGATGAATAAATCACATAAAATAATAAAAAAATGTAATTGAAGATCACATCACAAGAGCCACATAACCTACCTGGTAAATAGTAACGGCCTTTTAAATATCATTTGTCATATTTAATATAGTAAGTTAAGTAAGTTAAAATTAGTTAAGGTATATAAAACAATTATAGTTTAATATTAAATATATAATGTGTATATTCAATATCAATATTGATTACACAGTAAAATGCGTTTGTTTTATTTAATACGAGTACTATGTTGTAAGATACTGCCACAAAATGGATACTGGCTGAAGTGTAATACTTTAGAAGCACTTCACTTTATTTGAAACTGGGTAATGTGTCTTCTTATTCGATCAAATTTAATAAGCCTATATAAATAATGTAAAATAGCAGGCTGTGTGTCCATATTGTCAATAAAATATTTTAAAATTAGTTATATATGGAAAGGGGCAACCACAAAATCTGGACTCTCTGAGTAAGTATGTATATAAGGAAAATTATGTCTCATTGTTTGTTCTCTTCTAGTTTAATTAGCAGCTAGCTAGTAATTTAAAAAAAACATTAACAAAATGTAAGGATCTCACGCATATGTCGGCGCTAAACCAGAATTTCGATGATAAAATACCATTTTGCATAATTAAAATTACAGAGAAATCAACTGGTTTATTCTCGTGCGATAGTTAGTATAGAACTCTAATAAGTCTTGATTTTATATAATTTAATCCTTTGTATACGACCAAAAACATGTAATATGTAACAACTGACACTATTCAGTATTCTACAGAAGATAAAGAATTTTATTTTACAAATAAATAGATTTTACTTATCTGAATAAATAAACAATATTTTCAATACTAGATATTTTCAAAACAATAAAATCATTAAGTATATATTTGCGCCCATATATATGTAGTCATTTGGTCTAAACATATACATAAAATTGAAGTGTCTGTCGGTGATTCCAAATAAACTGTGTTTTTTTCAAATGCACAAATAATTATTTACACGATACTAAAACACAAACAAATAATTTTAAAATGTTTCCCTTTCTATCTTTCTTTCTGTTTGTCCAGGGTAATCTACGGAATAGCTGAACAAATTTTTATGGGATTTTCACTAGAAGATAGAGAAAGTTGTGGTGGTTTGATGTCATATAATTTTTTTTAAATTCAATTTCAAAACGAATGCAAATCAGCTTACAAGATAAATATTTACTTGAATTCTAACTGAGAATTCCAATATACGTAATGTTAGTAGGCAATAAGTATAATTTCCTTCAGATAACAAGTTAAATCATTTATAAATGATTGTTGTTGTAGTTGTTATATGATTTAGATTGGATAGAACTCCATACATTTAAGTCTTCATAAAAGATAAATATACATATTTATAGAATATAAGAATCGGTATACAACTTCCGCTGCGCGTGTATTTGTGCGCCTCATTCACTGTATGATTTATAGACCCTGAAAGGCTTTAATAGCTTTCACTTTTACAGTGATTTATTATCCACGCGCTAAGTATTTGTGAAATAAAACAGAAACCTATTGAAAATCTGCGATCAATACCTGTCAAAGCGAAAAAAAATCAATTAAAAGGAATTGTGAATTCTTTCATTGAATAAACGGAAGGCCTTATTGAAAACTGTGTGAAAAGATTTTTATACGTTTTGTATACGTTTTAACGCGGCCCTACTTTAATGGAATTTTGTTGTATTGTAATATTGATTAATTTCACCAATATATTTTCAATGTTGTTAGTATACTAATAAGTATATAATTTAGCAATTCATTCTTGAAAAGTTTCGATAAAATCTATTGCAAAAATTCTCAAAATTAATCAGTGTCACTCGCGATGTCATCTCTCTCCGCTCCGGAACCGTCCCCCCTCTCCCCCTAGGGGGCTAGGGGGAGAGGGGGGACGGTTCCGGACCTGACCGTGGTGGTCCATCTCCGCTCATGGAAATAAGCGCGATGGACGTTATTAGTCCTGAATGTGGTACCATTACAACAATGGGGCCCCAATGCAGCAAAAAAAAAAAAAAAAAAATATATATATATATATATATATATATATATATATATATATATATATATATATATATATATATATATATATATATATATATATATATAATTTATTAATTTCACAGTTAGTAGTAGTTTCCATATCTACGTGAAAAGTTAATTTTTAATTATAAATAAAATTAATCATGTAGAATGTTAAGATGGAACAGACTGAAATGTATTTTAAACTGAAGGATGTATCGATGCAATATTGTATGAGTCATTAAGCCGCGAAAGCGCGCTATAAAATATTACGAAATTCAAAATTAATGAAATGAATCTATTTTATTATGTTAAAGTTTAATTCATTTAAAAATAACATGACCTATCATGGACGAATATAATAGATAATATTCAATATATAAAGTAATGTTATTAATAAATGTTAAAGCCGTGTTAAAAAAATAAGAAGTCCCCTGGTTTGTTGTTTGAATTGTGATTCATAATTTGACAGTGACAATTATGTATAAAAATACGAGTACATAACTGTTAGATATTGACAAGAGCTGACGATTGAAATTTGAACATATCGACACCTCTGGGCTTAAAAGGCGTAAGGGATAAAATACGACTTTTCAGGAGAAGCAAAAAAAAAACACTTTTTCAGACAGTTAAATATTATACTATACATAAAAAATATTTTTCTAAAAAGAAGAAGTTAGAAGTAATGGTTGTTAGTAAAAAAATATATAACAAAACTTAATATCTATGACATTTGTTAATAATAAACCATAATAAAGTGAAAATAAAGATACCAGAAATACGAATAATCCAAATATAAGTATAGTTTTCTATGAACTTCCACCATGTTGCAAGGAGAAACTGCCATGCGTCACGTTCGGTGCCCACCAATTTGTCTGTCATTTGCCAAGTCCATACGCGCCATGAATTTTGATTGAACCTACACAGCATGTTATATTATGGCATGTACCTATAATAAATAGGTTAATGTAATTAGTTGCATTCACATGCTGGAAAATATTTCATATTTTCAATTCATATATTGCTTATGATTTTTGTGTGAGTGAATTTTTTTTAAAGTTGTTTAATAAAATAGGCAACAGAAATACCTAGAGAAACAATAATTGTGCAGACCAGGATTAGCAGTGAATCTGTGTTTAGATACAGTTAATGCTATACTTTTAAAGCCAGCTATGATAGGTACGATAGATTGGCAGCATCGCATATTGGGCGGCCTGATTGGCCTGGGAAATATACTAATTATATTTTTACAAATTACCAGAGGAATTATATGCATAATTTTAGATAAAAGCTAAAGTGTCTATGTTTTAAAAGCGTAAAAAATACATTTACAATTTCTATTGCTATTCATTTTGGGCGTAATATATAACGAATGAAAAGTTATGCATACCACAAAATTTATGTCGATATCAAAATATCTTTCTCATTGTCGAAGTTTTTGTTGAATTCAAAGTATGTTTGTTGGTTTCTTTAAATATTTATTTTAGTTAAGCTTTAGTGTGTGAATTCCTATTTACACATCTTAGTGGATTCTTATAGCCTAGGAGTAGATAACGTTCAAATTTCTTTGATAAGTTAAAGAACTTCGCTGCGCACACCTCGATAAAAATAAGAAACATTTGATTTTGACCTCTAAAAGATTACACACTGTGACATATGCAATATATGTTTAATATAGCGTAACTTGCTCAGCTTAATAATTTTTTTTTATAGTAATTATACAAATCTAATATCTCAAATAATTTGGCACCAAGGTGGTAACGACAGTCACAATAATATAATATTTTGTTAAAATGGTAACAGATAATATTTACATCGTAAAAGTTGCCTATTACATTTTTTATTATTTTTCATAGACTACGAACATATGGCCCCTACCTATTGTTACCTTCGTGATTAGGATTGTAAGTTGAAATTTTTTACTTAATACTAAATATTTATATTAGAATGAACTGATGTCTGTTACACTGTAAACGTTACGGTATGATTCTTATTTTTCATTTCTATATGGAGGTTTCTTAGCGAGGTGAAGCTACAATTGACAATTTGAGCCCAATTTTCAATTAAAATGGGTGATAGTTGGAAATAATATTATGCCACACGGACCGTCTTCCGGGTATCATCTAGCTTAAATATAAATCCTATTAAGAAGTATATTTTAGTGTACCATCTGCTTTGCGTGTTCACCATTCAACGTGACATTGGCGAAGTGAATTGTGCTCAAGTGGCACGCTCGAAACGCCATAACTAAAGAGAAAAAGCAGAAGAAATTTATTTTAATTCTCTGCTTCAGTTTGTGTATTATTAATAATTATTTCTGAACTTCTGAAATTTTACCAACAAATTTTTAAGCATGGTTTATTGTTTACATATTTCACGGACCTCATTATTGTTGTATAATATGTTAAACGTTATTAAATACCAGCAGTTAAATGCCCATTAAAAATTGTAATTTGTTTGTAACATTGTCAAGAAGTTTAAATTTATGCTAAATAAAGATACCAGAGGATATTGTAAGAACCTTGCCAGCTAACTTTATGGAGCTACTTATACCAAATAGGTAACAAATTTATAAACTTAGCTAATTAGGGAGGTTAGGCCGAGTTTCACGTTTACCTTTAAACGTAGCGAAGTTTACATCGTGATTTGAAGCTTTTTAAATTCAGTGTTACACTCACACAAGATTATTTTACTTTGTATTTACAATACATATAAAAGTTATTCTGTTTAAGCATGATTTTGATAGCTCAGCTATTTTCCACAATTATCAAGTTAGCGGCATATTATTTAATAATGTAGAGTCACTGATATATTTTAAATAAAATATTAGATATGAAACTAGCAATCTTTTATCATAACGTCATTCGTCAAAAAATGATATGATTTATCTAACCTAAACTTTATTAACCAACCCTTGATCATTGATATGCCAACAAAGGAGCTTTACTCAATTTCAAAATAGCTATGACGATACGAGGACACTAAATATATCTATATGAAATAATACTATATACAAATATTTATTTGTAATACATGAACAAATTAAGTAATGGACGGACAGGCTGTCACAAATGTATATATTGATAAGGGTCATGACGTGAAACGTTACTTTCTCAGATGAAGTGTTTTGTGTCAATGTTTCTTGCATATTAAAATACTACATTACATTTGAGACAGTATAAAATAATTAGTTTAATATTAGCTAGACGAAAATCAGATATAGAAATTGCAATTTCAGAAAGTCAAGTTTCATTTTCATTCTTTAAGTTTTTAATCTTTAGCTTATATGCGGCAAATCAATAATACAAGACATCAAGTCTGCTACTATGAGGCGCATTCTAATTCTGTTACGAGACTTTTACCTGATCTACCAAAAATACTAAAATTTATATATAACTAGCGGCAATATTCAACATTTAGTTGAATGTAAAATGGAAGCTAAATATTGAAGATTAGATGAAGTATTAAGGGTCTATTGAGGTTGACGTGGCTCTGAACTTATAAAAATATTTCTGTGCTATGAATATGTATTAATGATACAATAAACAACAATTTAAGTAACAAAAATTTGGAAAAAAATCCTAACAAAGATAATAAACTAATAACAAAAATAACTTCTAATAAATGTGAAAGAATTTGCCGTAGTTCGATAAGAACGTATGGCTTAATTGGCAAGAGCGCAGTGTCGAACAAGTGTGAATCGAGTCTCGACTCGAACCCACTCTTTCATAACTCTTTATAACGAGTTACGTTCAAATATTTATACGATTTCTAAAATATTTTTCTATCTTAAGTGTTATTTTTTTCATTCTTAGTGTTTTTTTTTTTTTTTTACTTTTAATCCTTGAGCAACCCTCGTGGTGCAGCGGCTCAGCGTCTGATCATAAACGCGAACGTTGTGGGCTTGATTACCACTGGGAGTAATTAATTATTTCATTTCATAGACAAGGCAGCAGTTGAGGTTCACCACTTAATATGCACTTGATACGCATGAAGCTATTAATTTTCTATAGGTTATTTATTTATTTATTTATTATTCATGTCTTTATAAATTCTTGATATTATTTGAACGTTTTTGTATTTTTTTATATGTTAACATTCTTATTACTTTCACTAAATTTATTTTAATTAGGATTATTATTGATAATTATTATTATTGATAAGTTATCTATCTCATTTCATTCGTATTTTCTCATTACATCGTGATGTGAACCATGGCTGTTAAAATAAATAGTATTATTTATTGGTACAAATCACACGGGTGAAAAAAATCATTGGTGAGCTTAATTGCTAAAAATAATAACAAAAAAAAATGTTGTTTCAACTTTTATTGAAACCACAGTAGAAAGGAAAATTAAAGAAAATTATAACATTAATTTTCCTCACTAAATGAAAAAAATATCAATTAACAAAATGATATCTTCTTTTATGAAATATATTTTTTGATTAATAATTATTATGCTTTATTTTTAAATATACTTTAAGGTAAAGGAAGGATGTCGAGTGTCTCATTTCGATACAATATTGTAAGAGTCATTAAACAGCAAAAACACTATATAATAATATAAAATATTATGAAATACAAAATGATTGAATTTAATATATTTAACCTATTTCAAAAAAAAATATCATAAATAAGCTTGGAACGGTTTCTATTTGTGTTAAACTCATATATTATCAATCTTCAGAATTTCCTTTATATACACTGTACGTTCTCATATGTTGTTAAATTTCTAAGTCTAGTTACAAAAAAAACAAGTTATAAGAGCCGACTGATTACTGATTTGAATTCTGATTACTGATTCTGTCTCATGACGGTGGAAACGGATAGCGTTGTATTTCCGTTTGTAAAATCCTTTTTTAAATATAATATTAACTTTATACCACACAATGAAATGATTATCGGGTGTTTGGAATGTGTCATGTGGCATACACAACTCTTAGTTATGCCCACTTTGTCAGGATAGGATTAAGAGTTAGAGTCAACTGACCCAACTAATTCATTAACAACGAGAGTCAACTGACAATTCGTTCGCAATGTCGACCTTACTAGAGACTTCCAACTGGAATTGATTCAAGAGTACTGCAAAGGCCTATCCAGGCGCTACTTCGAGCGCGCAGCTACTCACGCGAACCCCCTTATCGTACAGGCGTGTGACTACACCCCGTACGCTAAAACTAAGCTCAGATGCCCGCGTAGCGTTCTATTAGACCCAGATGATCCCATTACAGTTGCTAATGCTCCATATGTATGTAGGAAGCACAAAACACATACACGACACTCACACCGCCGTCGTTGTTAACGACGACGAAGTCCAGCATATTTGACGGCCCGACCGCGCGTTGCCGTGGCTGGGCCCAGCGGTTAGGGACTGCTAGGTCCCTGCAGATTAGTCTAAGTTTCTCCAGCTGCGTCTTCAGGTCGCGGCTGGTTTGCTAAGAATAGGGAACATCCCCCAGCCCTCTCGTCGGCCACAAGCCGAGGCTCGAGTCCCGCAGGGGACGCCCTTGCCGCCGACGTTTCCTCTCAAGCAGACACGATAGTGCGTGCTACTTCTCAGGGACAGAGTACCCTCTTCCCTCCCCAACCGGTGTCGCTGTCAAGGCCAATAGGGCTAACAGCATTAAACTCACAAAAAAAAAAACAAATCCAATTAACGTCTAAATTAAAGTCAATAGTTTCCAATTTATCTGTGATTAATGCTACAGTACTAGAAAAAATATTTCTATTACAAATGGAATTCTGAAAACTTTCACTCAGTAATAACAAGGTTCGACAGCTCGACGTGTGGAGCCTACATCAAATATCAAATTACTGCCCGACCGCAGTAACCGACGTTCCTGTACGCGACACTGTCGACTCAGCATGATGCCGACGTGTATACCCGCGGAGAAGCGTCACGTACGTGCCGCGTCAATTTATCACCCATCACCTATTCTGACATAAATACAATGTTCGTTATACATTTAAATTTACAAGTTAAATAAAAATTCTAAAATCTAAAAATACAACATAGGTACCTAATAGGAGATAACGTAATATATGTGCATAAATTTTGTTGTTAGTTAATAAAGTAGCATATCTAAGGTTATTAATAGAATCTTATAGAACTGAAAACTCAATATTAACTCAATGAGAAAATAAAAATGTTTCATATAAACTATTATTAAAGGTATACGAAAGAAATTAAAAAAAAAATTAATTCCAGGATCCCGACGCGCACTGTTTACAAGCTTGAATTATTCATATCTATTTCCCATTAAATAAATAGTCTGAAATGGATAGTTGGTAAATAAAACATCAAAGAGTTTTTAACATAAACGTTTTTCAGTAAAAAATATTGCGAATTTTGCAATTGTCCTAAATGAAATTATCTTCGATTTTCGCAGTGCGTACTATAGATTTGAAGTACCTACTATGAATTATTTCAATATTGTATGCTAAATGCCGCCCGCAACCTCGTTTGTGTACACTTTCCATGATATATCTCTTTGCCAAATTTATATAATCCTTATATTATTATGTTGGTAAAAGAAAATATCCCACAAACTGAACATCATTGCTGATTTTTAAGTTCCACATCAAATATTGGTATTTTATAGTACTTACTGCACGCCAGGCCACGAAAATTTTACTAAGGTGTTAATTTTTTTATTTCGCAGGTGTTAATTTTTTTTATTTCATCGGATACTTCAGACCAATATGTATTTTTATTCGTAAGAAAAGGTAAAAACCTTAGTGCCAAAACTTTGAGCCAATTCATGTTCAATGGAGAAATTTAACTAGAACAGTGAAACTGACACTATCGACGAAGTGACGAAAATGGTGAACAACTTTTATTAATACACATATAATTATTTCTTATATTTTACTTGGTCTATCATGGTTCAGTACCGTAAACAGAAAGATGAAACACTTATAAAATCACTTTATTGCCTTTCTGTTCGTCTATATGTCTCTCCTTCTGTCTGTCTGTTTGTCTGACCAAACTATTTTTCCCAAGCACACTGTACTGACTGTACCTGCACACATGGATAACAAGGTGAAAAATATATATTTATGGTGAAAATTTAATTATGATCAGCTCTAAAACATGTCATACAGTAATCGCATAGCAAATATACAACAAAAATTAAAAATCGACTTATAAATCCTCTACTTTTGTTGAAGTCGTCGTGTTAAAAATTTTACTTAGGTAAATCTTAGTTTTAGCATCAATAGGCACCGCAACAAAATTTTAGTATAGAAGTAAAATGGGCAAGCAAGAATTAGGAGTTGAGGAATTGTACCCTATCATGACATCATCATTCATCACATATGTCGAATATACAACCTCTTCCTTTTTTGAAATTAGTCTTTACCATGTGAAGGTAAACCAGGAATATATATTCCTATCTATAAAGCATTTATGCATATAAGCATTCATATATGTTATAAAGAAGGAAGTCTCATCAGTTCTTATTGACTGTATATTTGTCAACAAAAACTGTCCATCAGACTGAACTTTTACTCCATATTATATAGTATTAATTAGTCTACAATGAGTCCATGTTAATGAGGCTTAACAACTATGCTACAGGTTTTTATAAAATTTAAATCAATTTCAGATATAAGTGTGTACAAACAGACATATATGAACGAAAAGAATAAATAATAGCTACATATTCTATATATTCTATTACCGTTTTTTTATCAACTTACATTACTTTTTCTTATATATTGAATGTACATGTAAATTTGAAACCATGACCTCGTTATAATTTTAGAAGAATAATCAGTTTCAAAATAAAAAATATATCCGATAACTATATTAATGAGGCCATGGTGGCGCAGTGGAGCAGCACGTTGACTATAAATGTGATGGTTTGAATCCAGGAGAGGAGGAGAACCACACAGGCGTCACTAACCACTAACATAACGCAATGCATCCAGTTCTGGTGGCAAGCGGAGAACAGTGTCTTGACTGGGCTCCCTTTGCCTATCCTGCTATAGCGAGAAAAAGACTATGACTATTGTTACTCTACTAGTCTATAGTGATATGAATGAAAAATATTTCACCTTGAGTCTAAATATGAACATACTTCATTTAGTCCTATTGACGTAGTACGCTTTCGTCCCTTTTCGTCTGTACAAAATGCATTTCCATTTGGATAGGTGAATAAATAGCTCGCCTTTTTATGTATTTTTAACATACAACTTAGTACTAGTACTGGGGTTAAATATTTGTGTACATTAGTCTTTTGTTTGTCTCTATTTCAAAAGCAAGTATTTAAAGTACTTTGGAATGCCAGTCTGGGTTTATTCGTAATGTATTTGTTTACTACTTTAAACGCTATATTTTATTTAAAACTAGCGACCCGCTCGCGACTTCGCCGCCTAAGTAAAATGAATTGCGTTTGTTTCGATAAGCTATACGAAATCACATTTTACATGATTATAAGTTTTGTTGTTGTTTGTTTCTTTAATTTGTCTATAAACAATCCTTTTCAAGAAGAGATAATAATTTAATCTACAATACAACTCTCGCTTTTTTATTCCATCTTTTGTTCAAGTAAATTTTTCAAATCAAAATATTTTTAACAGTTTACAACCTGTTAAAGAAATTTCAAATCTAGTCAAGATTAGTATAAGTTTAAGTTAGAAAAAAAATCATAGGTTTTATTCCTGTTTCGTCTGGAAATCTTGTTTCGATCGGATACTAATAAAATTATCTGTGTTGCTGGAATGTTGTATTGTAATCCAAATACGTTTTTATATTTTTTTATTTCAACACCAGATAAACTAATTTCGACCCGTTTATAATTTTATTAAAAATTTAACATACATAGATTTTGATCATATTTACTGGAACCGAGCCAATTTTCTTTTTTTATATACTAAACTATATTTTGAACAGTATATTTATGAACTAAACTACTTACGTTTTTAATACAATTTTTAATACAGTGATGAAACTTATATATTTTTATAATTAATTGGAGTTTGTATTATATACATATAATTTTTATACAGAACATGAAATTTTGAAGGGACAGTTAATTGCACACTTCGAAAACGCAATTATATTACATATTCTATGGTACAAATATACCATAGAAATTTAGAGCTCTCGTGGGAAATCTATTCTATTGCCAGTTTGTTATACTGAATATGTCCAGATAAATGTCACACTTGTCTTTATTACTCTCCGTTGTATGAATTAAATAAAATATACATAGGTAAGTTATATCTGTACAATTTATTCATTTTGTGTAATTTTTGACATGAATATCACTACTGAATGGTATAATTATAATGTCATCGTCATATCAAAGGTGTTAATTTTTACACTAGAATTATAAAATGAAAGAGAAATCTAAATTTAGCTCTTATTTAAGACGCAATTTCAGCGGTTGCGCTAATAAAATACAAAATTAAACTTTTCAGTCAACTAGGCATTGTAAAGAGCACTACACGGGAACAGAACTAGAACAAGGTGAGACTCGGTTTGAGGACACTTAGAAATCTGTTAATATTTCGCGTGGTCTATGTTTTACTTGAGAAAACGTGTAGACTATATAAGTCGGTATAATTTTTTGATATTTTTACATTAAGCTAAATAGTTATTAATGATATTTATATAATGATCAAATCAATTTTGATATTTGCAGATATATATGTATTCGTACATTCAATACTATAACGTTATATTTCTTTTTCTTCACATACATATCAATAGACTTTTTAAAATTTTTGTATGTTTTAAATGACTAAACATAGTACTATATTAAAAAATTATGACGATGATGATATCCTTTTATTCGTCATTATTGACACAGGCCTCGTAAAATGAAACTCGAATGCTCATGATCTCTTTCCGTCACCTCCAGCATTCTTAATAGCGAAGACCAGTAAAAGCTGAGGCAGCTTTGTCAACTTATCGCTTTTAGATAGAATTATCAGTATCAAGTTCCAAGAAGTTCTTCAGTTCTTCTTATTTAATTCAAAAGTGATACATTGTATTATTTATGGTATGATATACATTTTTTAATTTAAACAAAGTCATTTTGTTTAAAGTGTCGATAGCCAGTTACTGAAATATAATGATAATGCTTTATTATTATTATAGATTCACGCTGTATTCTGCATGTAACAGGGTAGGCAGATGGAGCCGTAGGTTGAAGGAACCTAATGATAAGACACTCTATTCCTCACTTCCCGCCCTAGGAGGTACAGTGTGTTGAATGGCGGAACTCAGCGCCATGCTTTGCCTTGTTGCCAGAGCGAAAAACATGACAATAATTCGTCCTCCCCGAGTGGGAATCGAACTAGCAAACCGCCACATTTACAGCTGCTGCCACTGCGCCTCGATGGTTATATATATATATTTTTTTTTTATTTTGACATAATATGTGTAACAGCTTAATACTGATATGTTTATTTAAGTAAGGAGATGCAGGTGTTATTATAGTAAATGCAATCTCATTTCTGTTTGTTGCTACGTCGTAGTCTACAAAAAATCTTAAAATATCTTTAATAAATGGAATTGGTTTTTCAATTGATTAATGAATTATATCTTATTATTTTATTTGTATATGAAATATTTTAATCTATAGGTACCTGCTATTAAAAGAATAGTACATGGACTATTTTTCCAAAAAAATATTGAAAGAGATGAAAAACTACTTATAAAATAAATGTTGTAAGTTGACACAAGCTTCTTTGGAATTGTGGGACGGATTTAAATTAATATTTTTTGTTGTACAGTTATTACAATAAGGCTCTAAAGGACTGGAAAAAATGATATGAACCGGCGAAATTATATGAAAATATGTAATGGCACATCAATAGAAGTAATTGAGCATAATGGGTTTTCTTCGATGAAATGTAAATATCCAATATCGTACAGTATTCAGCATATTCTAGCTAATTCTACAAAACTACCTCTTTTATAAAAAATCACAATGTTAAATAATTACTTATATAAAAAATTATTAGTATAACATAAACAAACGCTGTCATAATTAACAGTAAGTAAAGTAGATAATACATCTAAGTCAAGTAGCGGTTGCAACAGTATAAAAGTAGTAGCATTAATCTGATCTCCGACAGCAAATTGCTCTCGAATGTGGTGGACAAGGCCAATGTGCCGTGTGAAGGATTGTTCGAGCAGAAATTGGGCGCCTGCACTACGAGCGACTTAGTGCCGCGAGATTTACTCAGTTTTCATAATACGTACCATCTGTTACTGTAGTATATGACCTGAACTTTTATGCGAAGTTGTCCATACTTATATTACTTTGTCGTAAATTATATTTTTATAATAGGTCCTCATCGTTTTGAAATAATAGTATCTATTTCATTTATTCCTATCTTTTACATGGAATCACGTGGGACGAGTTTTTTTCATAATAACAAAAAATGCTATTATTAAAAACATACAAATAGATCAATTAGTAGTTATTCAATTCAAAGTATTCAATATAATTCAGATCAATTACTGTAATAATATAAGGTTATTATCACAACTACTATCAACTCAGCAATACTCAATCTCTATTTACAAGTTTAATAGTGTATACTATAAAAAATTGGAAAAAAATAATTTAATTTACAAAATATATGTATATGACAAGTTGATATGTTATGGCTGTATTATTATGTTACTTATTTTGTTACTTATTGTGTTGTCTATTTTTTTGTCATTCTCATAAAAGAAATACATTGCAATATTTTTATATATCCTGCACTTGACGTTGCGTAATGGGTCATGTTTCTCGTAAACTAGAGCAGAACTAGAGTTAGATTTTTTTTATATATTCGCTTTATTCTATTATTGGATAGAATTTCTTGATGATTAATATATTGAGTCCCGATACAAGTTTGGCACAACATCAGATCTGTTCAAAATTGCCTGATATTTTTAAAAAGCCCACATGTTTCATGAATTCATTTTACAAGATACGTACAATGGAGCATCCATATCCTAAATCGATGAATTTTTAAGGAATAAATTTAAAGAATATAAAAATAGGTTGCATCCTGCACATAGGTTTGTAAGCAGAGAGAACCTAGTCACCCATATTTTGAACTATATATAAATTGAACCCATAACCGTTACGTTTACTGTCAGACACCTTGCCGCTGAGACACGACGGCCTCAAGTTATAATTAGTTTGTTGATTTTCAATGTTTAATGTTAATCTGTAAATTATTTTGAAAAAAAAAGAAAATACATACAATTAAATAAATTTTCAATTTTGTTTTGCATAATTATTCCCACACAAATTTTTCTAAAACAATTTTAAAGATTGTTGAAAAGTATATTTTAAAAGTCTTAAGAGATTAAAATTAAGAATGAAAGTTCTTAAGAAACTACGAATAAATATATATTTTAAAGTTAAGCTTCTTGGTATAAATTCATTAATACATACTAAATATCTACTAATTATTAAGTAAAACAAAAAAATCAAGTGTTAAATTTATAATTTGTATAAATTTTTGACACTTCAATTATTTTAATTACAATTAAATTCCTAACATATCTCAAATTCTAAGTCTCGGAAATCTAACGCTTTTGATTGATATAAATATAAACGATATTTAAAAATTAATTTGCCAAAGAAGTTTCACTTCTGAAATGTATACTTTTTATATACGCATTTTTTCATAGATGGAACATATATAACAAAAACAATTATTGGCATTATCTATAGGGGGCAAAACAATGATTTTTTAAATTGTTATCTGTTGATATGTGCGTTTGTGCATGCTACTCTTAGCAACGGCTTAACCAATTAAAATGTACTTTTCTGTATTGTATTATGGCAACTTAATTCCACTTCAAAGTTTAGAGTTTATTGTATTTCAATCGCTTTATAAAAAGTATGTAAAATGTACAGTATATGCATATTATATGGGAGTAAATTCAAGAACATTGATCAAGCGGATCGCAAGTATTAAAAGATAATTGAATACAGTGTGTTGTTCCATTTTTTGACCCTCCAGGTGCATTAGTTTTATGAAGTTCACGAATCTATATAATATGATACTACAGATGGGCTGGGAGAATATTGTGTTCATGTAGGTTTTCCTCTTGAGTGAACCTACAACTGTCGCGTGTATTGACAGACGTGACCATTCTACGCCACTATGGGTAGTTTAACAAAACATAAGGATTTATTATAAAATAAAATATTGATTTGCAAGTTTGCAACATGCCAGTACAAAATACTATATGGGAAAAAAGTATTTACAAACAATATTACGCTTTAAAAGTTTTGCAAATATATGCAAGAGGTTTAATTTGCTTTCGTGATGTATGTTTGGCGCGATTGTATTCCCATGCAACACGAGCACATTTCCAGATTCTCTCGGGACGTGTTTAAGCGTTTAGATTTCTTTTTAAGAGAGCCGTACCTGTAAATTGGATATAGCTATTTTTTAAACAAATACAGTAGTAGTTCTTTAAAATATACATTGTATACTAGCGACCCACCAGTGGCTTCACCGCCACCCGCTAGAACTTCAAGATTATTTATTTAATATGATAAATTGTTCGTTTAGATATTTCTTGCGACAACATATCTCAAGTCTTCGACGTTTTCGAATTTACTTTAAAGATAATATAATGCGACAGAAAGGCTTTCGGATCACTCTTTATATCATTGAAAATATAATACATTATTCTTTGTATGAAAATTATATGTAAATAAAAGACGGAAGGAAAAATTATCATTTTGTATGCAATTTTTGCAAAAATAAAGTGAATTAAAGCGTCTGTTTGTGATTTTATAATAACTGTGATTTTTGAAGTATGGGAATGTAGTTCTACAACCGACAGGCAGTTGTGGTAAAGGAACTGCTATAAAAAGAAGAAGTATGAAAAGATTTTTTTAAGGTAAGGTTACTGTCTACTGAATGTGACTGTCACAAAAACTCGAAACATTCTTTAAGGTAGGAAGTAAATATTAGATTAAACAGAATACAGCAAAGAAGATGAAGTGTGTGAGTATTACACTTTAGATTCTTACGAAAAACTGAAATCTGATAAAATTTACGTAGACCAAATATGAATCCATTTATTTAATTGCTCCTCTCTAAAGTCGAGGTAGCATAATTAAGAATCGGTAGAATTAGAGTAATTAAAATTAAAAAATCTTAATTGGTATGGGAAGGAAATCACGCAGACTTTTGAGAGATCCTAACGATGCAAAAGTTCTTCTACTTACCTCATTTACCTGTGAATCCCATGAAATATGATTGTCCAGAGTGACTTCAAGATCTTTTATCGTTATAATATACAATATAGAGTTGTTATAGAAACTACGAAAAGTACTAGGCGTAAAGTCGATGCATTTATTTGAG
This sequence comes from Dione juno, assembly GCA_037127375.1. Taxonomy (NCBI): domain Eukaryota; kingdom Metazoa; phylum Arthropoda; class Insecta; order Lepidoptera; family Nymphalidae; genus Dione; species Dione juno. The sequence continues at coordinate 10,470,616 of JAXRJS010000014.1, read as the reverse complement.
GAAGTTCTATGTTCGAGATGTACCTATATTTCTTTTTATGTACTCGTTTGTCATGTGTTTTATTTTTGAAAGAAGGTACTCCTGAAATCGTGGGTATCCTTCACATTTATACATGTGTTTGCTTCTAGTCGCCATTATCTCATAGACGGCAATAAGTTGATGACGACAGGAGAGCCAACTCCTCAATAATAAGGAGTTGTGAGAGAAATTCTTCAAATATTAAAAGGACGTCAAGAAGTCTAATTGTGTACTAATAATTAAATAATTGAAATAATTAATTACTTCAATAAAAATAATAATTGAAATTAAATAATTGAATAATTGGATTATTCATGTAAGGTGATGGTGAAAGGTGCAATTCCACAACTCAAAATTTGTGCTTGTCTATATTATTTTGTTTACTAAAGATTAAGAAACAGACGAAATAAAAAAATATAAAATCGTTACTTGCAGTGCCTATTGATATATAAACTAAGTTCAATAACTTTATTTTTAACCGACTTCAAAGTGGGGGAGGCTTTTAAGTCGATTTTTTTTGTGAATGGATTTTAATTATATATTTTTGTAGGGTAGGTTTGTAGGGGTAGTATTAAATGTAGTATGTTGTAAAAGCCATTATATTATATTAGTAACTTTTCGAGAATTGACTTAAACGTTACGCTAATAATTAATTAAAATGACGATTAGCGAAACGTTACGCTAATTAAAACGACTTCTAAATTGAACTAAGCCATATACAAACTTAAACTTAACTGAAAAGTAAAAAATAATATTCTTTAATTACTTTAGAATAAAGACAATTAAATAACATACGAGTATACTCTAAATTTGCCACTTCAGAAATTTAAAGAAAATGTTAAAACAGAGCTCGTAAAAATGTCAAAAATACCTATTACACTGTTCAGGAATATTTAAATGATCAAAATATGTGGCATTGATGTAATTTGAATAGCTACTATTGCTTAAAAAAATATAATATTGATATTTAAAAGAGCTACTGCGGAGTTTCTTGCTGGCTCTTCTCAGCAGGCTTCCTGCTTTCCTAACCGGTAGTAGCGATGTGTTCATTCCACCATTCAAAAGTGCTTGCTCTATTTTAATAAAGAATATTTTAAATTTGAATAATAAATGAAATTATTGAGACTTACAAATACCTATTTACTATTGCAAATCTTTTATTCTTGGGGTAAATACCAGCTAAAGCAAATATGAAATCAATAGATAACTACGAAATACATTAAACAAAGAGAAAAGATAGTAAAATTTATTTAAAAAATACAATTGAGGTACAGTTTTGAAATTTTGATTTTTTATATATACCCTCTAAGCTTTTTTTATGTCAGTAGAAAATACTTATTATGTTCAATCATTTTTATTATGGCAGCATTTCATTATTTTTTATAGTTTAACTATGGTTCTACATCAGATGCGCCAGACTTCAAAATAAATTATAGCCTAGATCTTGCCCAGACTTAACAGCTATACAATAAAAAAATCATTACATTTCGTCTAACAGAAGCGAAGATGTGCGTATACAAACAGACAGACAGACAGTAAAAATATCATAGATTCATAAACTGTTGGTTTTTCTTTACATTTCTCTATTTCATTTTTTCGTAAAAATATTCAATGAAAAAGGGAAAAGATTTTTATGTTACTCCAAAGTAACTGTTAAAATATTATGACACAATCACATTTTATATTCTCAGGTTTACGATTCATTCCGCAAAGCAAACTCTTGCTACCCAGCAAGATGTCTACAATGTTTAAATAAATTCAGGCTGTCGTAAATTATTTATATACCAATGAAGCTATGGGCAGGTGAAAGTATCGGCAGCTATCTCTGAATAGTCGGACGCAATCACTTGCCGGCACCTTATCGTCAGCTACTTAAACGTTTCACTGATCGTTGGATTATGTTATAAATATCTTGTGGCACGCGATACTTTTCTCATACTTGTAAAGAAATAACAAAGGCGAAAATATGTCTTTAAGTGTTTCTTTTTATTAAAAAAAAATAACTTTTTACTATGTTTAGGTAGATAACCACAAAAAAAAATTATAACTCTAATATAAATTATATTTTTTAGTATAATGGGTAATTTGTTGAAATAATGTTAGATCAGATTTCCCTTACTGGGCCTAAGAAAAGTGGTAAGTCGTAAGGACGCGAGCAATTTTATCTCTTAATAAATCTTAAATAAGCATAGTAAAAACATTAATTATTACATAATAAGTAATTTATTACTAATTTCCCACAGAACATTAAAAAAAGGTGGTGACAGGCGCTATATGTACATTATCAGTAATAGCTTTACATATATTCTAAAAAATAATATCGGTCAAGTGCGAGTAGGACTCGCGCAGTGAGGGTTCCGTACCTATTTCAAGATTGTAGATATGAGGAGTAGGAGGATGCTCTGAGCAAAATATTACTTATAATTATATTTATATATATTTATATAATTAAAAAACTTAAATTTGCAGTCGTATCCACTCATTTAAATACCCAACACACAAATATAAGTTTGTAATGGTTTCTTTCTGCGCCAAGGTTCTAGATGATAAAATTTGAGATTATTTCCTTTATATATACTATAAGGCCTCATGTTCCGTCGAAATTCAAAAGTCTAGTCTAGTTAATGTAATACAACTAATAAGAGTCAACAAACTTAAGTTTGCGGTCGTATGCACTGATTGTGTATGAAATGAACTACAGTATAAGTTTATTATAGATTTTTTTCTGGGATAAATCAACAACTTTAAAATTTCAAATTTTCCCTTTGGTAGTACTATAAATTCTTACTTATTGCCAAATTTCATAATTCTAGGACGACGGAAAGTACCCTGTAAGTTTTTGTTTGTATGTAACAAAATGTTAAAAACTTAAGCATAGCTCTTTCTTTTGATTGCGTCAACTAAGGAATTTGATTATTTCTGTGCTTCATTGATTTGGATATTTGATATTAAATTAAACTTGTTCCTACACGAAATTTCGAGAAAATAGTCTTGACAGAGGAACAAACAGACAGACTGACAACATATATATATATATATATATATATATATATATATATATATATATATATATATATATATATATATATATATATATATATATATATATATATATATATATATATGTATATATATATATATATATATATATATATATAACCATCATGTTTACTTTGCCACAATCGCATAAGCTCCATAAATATTCTCTTACAGAAATATGTATGATTTTGTATATTGACATTTCAAATGAATATTACAAAAGTCCATTAGAAGCCTATCGCAGTTTAATTGCTCCAGTGACATTTTAAACGCTAAAATGTTTCACGGTTTTCAGCGTATGATCGGATTGCATTGCATTTTTAAAAGCTGATATTCCGAAACAGTACGCCAACCCGATATCTAGATAGATGGATAGGTCCCTGGACACCGCGGCGTATTTGCGTCTATATGGCCAGTTTAACGATTCAGTGAATATTTAACTGTGTTGTACGTTATTTACTACCTGTACGTGACTTATCTAGTCATCACAATGTTTCACTATAATAGATTTATATTCATCATTCCATATATGATATACATATATGATATACATATATGATGTACATATATCTTTCTAAAACGCATAAGCTTTATTATATGAATTATTGACAACGAACTTTAATTTGTTGACTTAATGTTCAATTAAGTTATATCCTAAGACCCGTTTATTAGTCTCTTAAACTATACTGTCTCCAAAAAATATATTATAAATATCAAATGCGAGTAACATAGAAACGGCAAAAAAATCATGACTGTTGTACAGGGGCCCTCCTTAAACATTTATTTTTATTTTATTTTTAGTATTTTTTTGTAGCGGCAACAGCAGTATATCATCTGTTAAAATTTTAACTGTCTAACTAGCACGGTTCATGTCATCACATCACAGTCTGGTGACAGACGGACAGACATACAGACAGACGTCGAACAGCTTCTTAGTAATAATTCTGTTTTACCCTTTGTGTGCGGAACCCTAAAAACCCCATAAACAAAATAGTAATTTTTTAAAATATCTATTTTGTAATTAAAGTTTATCTATTTGACGCTAAGGGTATTTCTCACATATCACTCTCTTCCCCTTTTTCCACGCAATTTACGAGATATTGCGTGTTGGGTGTGGGACCCAACATCGCATATTGTCTGCTAGATCGAGGAAAATAATAATAATTCATTCCTTACTTTTCTTTCGTTTATCTTAAAAAAATGTCTGTGACATGATTTGATATAAATAAGGAGATACCTAACTCTACGAGTATCTTCATATATCTTCATATAAAACGAATATACATAAAAAAAATCATTGTCAGGTTTATAACTATGATTTGAAAAAATTTTAACCATTATAATTCTTATTCTTGTAATTATGGTATTCTTGTAATTCAGACGATCCATAGTTTCAGTTATTTACGCCAATTTACTCGTAACAACAAATGCGAAATAGTTTTAACATTTAGTAATTTCAAATTTAGATGGATGAATTGCTCCCGCGATACCAACGTGAATTTGCATTAACAAGACCAATTTTAAATAGAGATAGCACGTTTTGTTTATATGCACTTGTTGTGGTTTCATAAGCTATATAAAAATTTGAACTTATTTTTAATTTTTTTTTAATTTTCACCGCACCGATTATACAACGCGGCGTTAGCTTCCGCCACTAAATTCGCAATGTGTGTAATTTGGGCAAAACGATCACTATCTGGACGCTATTCCAACGATCTAACAATATCATCAACGGAGTTTTTCAGTGTCATTTTTAAAGATTCATAGTTTACATTTTATCTCCATTAAAATTTCAAAGCTTTAAAAAAATATTCTAATATCAATTGACTTGAATCTAAATTACATCAATATTATGTTGCAACAGAAGGGTTGCTTCTCTAAAAATTCCTTGAACATCATTAAAATTCTTAGCAACGAGTTCTTATCTAAGCTATGGACACTCAGATAATAATTGTTTATATCTTCGTTGAAATTCTTTGTTTATGTTTATTCCTCATTAATTTTATATAAAAAAAAATATTTTATAAACATAATTGACAAAATTAAGTTTGCAAAATTAGTATGTTATAAAAATATTGGTCTAGTGCGAGTAGTACCATGAGTTCATGATTGTAAGCTAACATGAAGTACAAAATTAAGAAATTAAAAAGAAAGATGCGCTCAACTCTCTCTCGAGGACAACTTATTCTCATTTTGTATATAATTTACTACAAATATACGACCGTATATTAAAATTTGTCAATTTATTTATCTTGTACTTCCTGTTTTGTTAACTTACAATCATGAAATTGGTGCTACTCGCACTTGACCAATATTTTTATTTATAATAAAAGTCACTAGCAGGACAAAAATTATTTATATAAAAATACAAAATGCATAAAAAAGGTTCAAATATGTTCGTATCGTATGTATCGTTTAGCATAAACGATGCCCTAATTAAAAGAAACACTGCATTCTTAGAAGAAAACGCTAAAAATTAAAAACATACAGTTTAGGTTGAATATAATAACTATACAACATAAAATACAATATCCAGTACGTACTTACACGCTAGATTAAGTTTTATCAATTTAAAAAAATTATAAATACGATCAAAACGAATATTAACTTTCCTTACCAAATTTTGTAATTACAGGTCAAAGGGAAGTACCCTATATGTTTTGATCAAATTTCATACAGTATGCGGCAAAAACAAAACATAAAATCTTGTATATTTTGATTGTGTTGACTTTGAAGTATTTTTCAAGGGAGAAGGGATAAGATATTTGATGTTAATATCAGCTTTTACCTCCTCACGTTCATGAGATAGATAGTCAGACAGACAGACGTGATCCATGTCCGTCCCGGCGTTATGATCCGTTATTTTACAAGGGTTCCTTTATTCTTTTACGGCACGGAACTCTAAATTTAAAAATAAAATCTTTTGAAAGTAAATAAATTAGTACATTTTAATTATAAATATATCTCAAAAGTGATATTGTCTTAGAAATATCATTCATTGTACGGTACTTGTTGCTATAGTAAATCGTTCAACATCTAATAAAAAAAACACACACACACACACAAAACGTAAGAATAAAACAGGAAGATATAAAATGTATATGCAAAGGCGGTCTTATTGCTTCAAGCAATCTCTTACAGACAACCTTTGGCAAATGCAGTAGTAGTTGATACAGGAATAGGCGAATAAGGCACGGCAAAGATTTAGACTGCTTTCTAGTGTAGGTGCGGTATTATCCTACCACATACCAAAAATAATCCTAAATATCTTATAATTAATTTTAGTATTTACGTATTTCATAATAAATAAATAACTAATCTACACAAAAACAATGCTGAATAAGTATATTATTCAAATGATCAAATATATTTCAACTAGACTAGATACTAGATAAAATATATTACAATGTGTGAACATTGATTTATTTATTATCATTGCGTGGTTCACGTCTGTGTCCTGAAATTGACTGAGTATAGAAACAAACTTAGATTTATCAAAAGTATTTCAAGAAAACAATGTCTTTTTTGTCCTTTTACCCAACTGATCCTACCAACTATTTAAGTTGATGAGATGGAGTGCAAAGTATGACCTTATTGTTTCCTTCTTGCAAAAAGTTAATTAGTAAGTATGTACAATGTCTGTAAAATTAAACTTTAGCATATATGTACAATATACGTACATAAGACAAGGTTTAATACAAATTCCACGCTTTGATACGGTAACGTTAAACGTGTAAGTAACGTGAAGCACATTAACAACTATGAGAATATTCTCGCTAGGAATTTTGCCGATTAAACGTTTGTCGGTTATTATAATAAAGCGATATAAGAGGCATTCCATACCAGTTCATTGAGTTAATTGAATTACTTACTACTCACTAGCATTAGCGCTAAATAATATTGTAAATTTTTTTGGTAGAAGGTGTACCAAGATTTTTTTTTAATATGAACATAAATAATTTTACTAATAAATTATTTTTCTAAAGAATGATGCACAAAAACTAGCAAATTGTGTAAAAAGTTTGTTTATGGGAAGACTTTTATCGATTATTTTTTCATTAAATTATAAAATAATTTTATTAGAAATTTGTATGGATATATGGAAGTAATCATATATTTATAAAAATATGACGTGAAATTTGGAATTGATTCCAATTCAGCAAACTGGTTTGATGATTAAGAATTCGGACCACTGATTTTTACTATTTCAAAATATAATATTATACGTGTTTCCTTAAAGCAGACTCGTTGCAGTAATCTTATTTGACGACTGGCCCCAAAAATAAATATATAAATGGATGGATTCAATAAAAAGAAAAAGTAAAATAAGGCAATTTAGATGTTTAAACAAGCATCACAAATGTCAGAATTCCGAGTAAATTGAACTGGGATCCAATTTATCCAACTGTTTATAGTAAAGAATAAAGGCAATCAAGACAATCTTATTTTTTATGGAATCTTAAGAATTTGTTCAAGATAAAGAAATAATCAAAACAAGAATTTTAATTCAGTTGATACTTTCACACTAACAGCAAAGTATCAACCCTCATTCCAGTCATTGCGTGTTGAATGGCTAAACTCAACGCGACTCTCACCAAAGCGGGAAAATTTACTTTATTTATTCCCTCGAGTGGAGATCGAACCATCGTAATCATCGCGTCTTCAGTCAGACACTGTCCAACTGCGCTATGACAAAAAAGCTTCAAGCTGTATCCCGCATATTCAGGGTACAAGGTAGGGAACCTAATGTCAAGACATTTCGTTCCCTACGTTCCAGTTAATTTTAAAGAAATTTCATGTTTTGTGATGGAACACAACGCTCGCCCGAGTTCTGTCTTCATACCAAAGAGAAGAAATAAAAATAATTCATTTGCCCAAGTGAAAATCGAACCCATAACCGCTGTGTTTACAGTCAGGCACTATGCCGCTGCACTACGACGGCCTATTTGCTTTTGATCTCAGCCCTACATTTATTTTCTAGAAACTGTATTCAATCGAGAGAAGCTATTTTATTTACCTTCTAATCGCAATCAGGAATGTCGAGCTTTGATATAGTTATGAATTAGGATATACTTTGAAGCGTAGCATAAGTTTCTGCAAAACTGAGAAGTACATCGCTTCTAAGAAACCCTTGATGAATATATGATTATGTGACCACTATAAATATGTAGATAAAAAAATACACATACCTTTTTTTGGTCATATGAACGCTCCTTGATGTTAGATAAATTCAATTTTACAGGAATCCTGAGAAAAATTTATTAGTTATCTCGACTGTTATGCTTTTGTATTGGAAACAAAAAAATAGAAAATTAATTATGTGTAATATTTCACATTATTGTAATTTCATTTTAGTTTTATTCAAATATGATGTTTTATTTTTTTATCGGCACTTCAGCACTTTAACTTTGTAAGTAGGATTATAAAATAGTAAATTATAATATATAATATTACTGATCTTAATAAGTCGAATATCAACAGAGACAAAAAAAAAATCGAGTTATAGAGTTTTCGATTTAGGGAGAATTTCAACATTCAATTCATTCTTGTAAATTTTGAGAGGTTAAAATAAATAATATGCAAGCTGCAGAGGTAACTAATAAAGTAAAGGTAATAAGTTTCAGATAAAATATTGTTTTGTTCGAGAATGTATTACATAAAAACATAGTTCATCGGTTTTATTTATTTAATTCTATCGCTGTAGTTTTTTAGTGTCATGTCTTTAGTGACACTTACGTGTTTCTTGTTAAGGTTAAGTCGAATCGATTGATCATTAAAACCAGTAGGCCTATTTTTAGTCTTTGTCGCTCAACGCCACCGTAGAACGAAAAAAACAAACATACATTATATAAAATATTCGCAGGATCCTTATTTAAAAAAAATATGTCTTATTAATCCGTGAGAAAGCGCGCCGTGAGCATTTTGCTCAGGACAAAATTTGTTGTGGTTAAGCTTCTCAGTGCCTTCCTAAATATTTATCCTCTTTATTCTGACGTAATAAGGTTTTTGTTCAGAATATATGCGAGGAGCTAGGCGCGGCATTTTGCTCATCGTGCGCCTTCTAGACGATTAGACTAGTAGTCTTACTATTTTTTTCAAACTATGAAAATTTATATTATATGTAGTTTTTTTATTTGTGTATAAAAGTAACATATATTGTATGTATATGAATTTATACATCTTAGGTTGGTTAGGTGCTATAATAATAATATCAATTGTGTGTGAGAAATATATATGTATGTATATATATTCAATGGTTTTTTGGTGGTTGTTATGATAATTTTCGTAGATATAGTGACAACACGTGGTCATTAGAGCGAGTGTGGACACAACATAGCATGTTCGTTAAAAGTGTCAAAAGTGACTGATTTTCTCATATAAGGTTAGAACGTAATTCTAGGAAGTTATCCGAGCTGGCGCTGAAATATTACGGCAATTTTTTATCAAGTAGTACAATTTTCAGCGAGTAGTTTTGTTTTTCGATCTACCGGTCTGAATACGCAGGAGATAAGTAAATTTTAAAATGTGTAGATATTATATAAAAAAATACAATAGCTACTAAAGTTTCAAATCATTTTCATATATTAAGAAGTCGTATAGTTTATTTTATATGGTAAAATAATGTACCTGTATAACAGAATATGTTCTTATGACGCGAGTGTCTACAATTGCAGTACAATTGTTTCTTAAGGGTTATCCTTTATGCTTATTTACTTTTAGCTCCTGAAATATTACTATAAATAGTTAAAAGACTATTACTGAAATATTTCTTCTACGGCCTCTGAAAGTTAATGTTGACTATGAGTCAGTTGCTTGACTATATTTGAATTATAAGAAATGCAAATACTTGCTTCCAGTAAATAGCTAAACAAATCTGTTCAAAATGTCTTACTAGCCAGTAATAAATATCTTAATGAAATTTCGTATTTTCTTCAAAGTTATATAAAATATATTTCATACAATTAATATATAATATAATATATTTAAGTTATTTACAATAAGTAGTATGTTTTTTTCTTGCATATAACATGTTTTATCTAAAAATAGTGAAAATATCCAGTTATCGACATCGACGCAGCAGTAATCAATGCCTAGTAATCATTACAATACAACAGTACATGACATCTAATTAACAACACCTAATAATTTGTACTGGATTTTGGAGTACTGGAGTCGAATCCAAGTGATCGTCTCTCTAATATAATAAAAAGGAAACTGTATTTAATGAAAAAGATATTGATATTTTATTATAAAAGTCAACCCATACGTCGACAAAGTGTTTTTTTAATAATCGCCAACTTGTCCTTTACGAGTAATGGCCTAGTGTCGTTAAAATGTCAATATATATTAAATTCATGAAAAATAATTGTATTATAATTGTTGTACTGTCGATAGGTGGGGTAAAACGATTTATTTCTGCAAGCTAACCTCGAATCGTTTCATAACACAATGAATAAAGCCATTTCTATAGCAATTCGTAAAATTATTCATAAATTTAAATAGCTATTATGCTAAAGAAAATAATGAGTAATATCTTATAGCTATATATATCTACTAAACATTTTAATATCTAAACAATTAGCTTTATAAATGTATTCATTAAAACTCTCACTCATATACCTTTCAATTCTCCATTTAAACACAAAATTTTAAATGATAGCTAAGTGTAGACAGCCTAGCAAAATTTAAGAAAGCGTAATATTTTTTTCACTGAGCGAGATTTGAACCCGCGCTTCTTGGAAACCGTTTAGGCGCTCTGGCTTTTAACAAGTTATTTTGAGAAAAAAAAAATACTTATTTTCTCAAAATAACTTGTTAATAGCCAGAGCATAGAAAAAATTTCAAGTTATATACTTGAATATTGAAATGTCAGAAAATACAACAACCAATTTGCTTGTAAAAACAAGTATAAAAATTGTCTTGAGCAATAAAACATTGCGCAATATTAGTGTAGTAAAAAATTAAATGGCGAATATTTGAAAACGATTTATAAAAATTTCACTAAAGAACGAGATATAAATACTAATAGGGTAGACAGAGTATCTATTGTGAAACCGTTCTCCGTTTTTCTTCCGAATTTGAGAGGCTTTGCTTTGAACCCACTACCATTTTATTTGCAATCGCTATCCCACTGAGCCTTGTTTCATGGAACAATATTTCGTGGTTATAAAAATTTGTAAAATACATTACCTTGTACTGTCTTACCAATTAATACAACCATAATATAGAAAGCATGATCAATAAAAATTCATACAATATTAACTACTCTAAGTCAACCTCGTTAGCGAGCGTTCATCCAATCACTGTGTTAATTATCTGATTTTCACGGTTGTGATTTAGCATGTATCAAAGTGCTGATTGCATATACCTATATAAATACGTCGCAACTTGCACAACTATATATATATATATATATATATATATATATATATATATATATATATATATATATATATATATATATATATATATATATATATATATATATATATATATATACATATATATATATATATATATATATATATATATATATATATATATATATATATATATATATATATATATATATATATATATATATATATATATATATATATATATATATATTGTAGCAGACACAGAAAATATATTTGAGAAAAGCTGGTTATAAACTTTCTGTACATGGATGGTGTCCAAAAGGCGCAATCTGGGGTAGCTCGATAAGAACGTACGGCTTAATCGGCTAGAGCGATTGGGTGGTACGCAACGGAGGCGAGTTCGAGTCCCGCTTATGTTAAAGAAATTATACGATATTTTTTATTATAGAAGGTTACTAAAAATATTATTAAATATAAACAATAGGACAATTATTTAGATCTCTATTTTCCAGTTTTTTTGTATGTCTTTAAAGTAACTCCCACTCGGATCGAACCCACAGCTATTGGTGTATAGCGATTGAACTGTCCTACAAAAATAACGGACACTGGACGACGATATTGTACATTGAATGTTACTTTTAAATGTAAAGGTGGTGCTCATTTTAAATTTATCAAAGAAATATATAATTTTTTTACATAAAGGCTATTGAGATAATCAATCCAGGGTAAAAAATATAAATATATTAAGTACTTCGTATCTGAAAATTTCATTATTGGCACACAAATCAGCAAACAAACTGATAGTGACACAAAACTTCTACTGGTTTTTTCGTTTCAGTTACATATTATTGTTATATATATATCTATATGTTACCGAATCTTTAACTATATGTTTCTATAAATTTTAACTTGTTGTAACCTTATTGTACCTTCTTTAGCTTGTAACGATTTTTATATTGTTTTACTTGCATAATTTGAATATTTTATAATTTTTGTATAGCAGATTATATCGTGAGTTGGAAAATTCATGTTTATCTTAATAATACCTAATATAAAGTAACTAATATTTTGCCATTTGCAACTATAATAATGAAATGTCTGTTACATATTAATTTCCATAAAAATAATATAACACCTACAAATAATTTTCTGGCAAACACCCGAACTAGGCATAACACAAGTATAGTACTATACTCCAGAATCAATTCTGCGAAATGATAATTTTATTCATAGAGTTCCCGCTAGAATCGTATCGCTTACTTTGTCCGAGATTTGATATAGAAATATTTTATGAAACAGCTAGAACTTCCTATAATAAACCAATTTTATAGCTGTCTATGTAATTATATGTTTGTAATTTGTATATTACAATTAATAAATTACATTATTCATGTAAAATATGTCTGTATAATTTGCTTATTCATTGTATGAATAATATTAGACATAGTGCATCATATGTATAAATATATTACTGTGAATAAATAAAACAATTATGTAATGACATCTTTTACGCTATCGATGCAATTGTCAATACTTGTTCCATATATTTTATTGTTTTGACATCACTTTTTCTCTGTCTTCTCAGTTATGCCTCATAAAACGTAAAGCCACTCCACTTCCTCGATCTGGTAATACAAAACGCGGCTTTGGATTCCAGTTCCACCACTCACCATATATACAATACTTTTAAAACGTATTGAACGTAGCTGTACGTTCTCTCTGCTTACACCACAGATAAGAAACCATGAGCAGCATGATATGTGAGGGTAAAAAATAAAACAGCAAAGGAAAAATATTAAACTTTTTGCGCAAATCTGTAGCATTCAAATCCTCCCCTAATAGGCTTGTGATTTACAACGCCGCAAGACTGGCTGTGTCGAACAGACCATTACTTACTACGTCAAGAATCGTATAATCATATTATGTAGTCTTTAATTTTGGTTATTTATCCTTATATAATTTAAGACAAAATCGTTCTTTTTTACTAATAAACAGAGTGATTCAAGAGGAAAACATTATACATGCAGTGCATATATTAGAAAATATGTCGTTAAACATATTTTGTATATATATATATATATATATATATATATATATATATATATATATATATATATATATATATATATATATATATATATATATATATATATATATATATATATATATATATATATATATATATCGTATTTAATAATACGCCAGAAAGCTCCTTCAACACATGTGACTACCGTCAATCGTGTTATAAAGTATTTCAATAAAAGAATTTTACAAGGACAGTGACATATGTTCCATTACCTTAACAAACAACAAGTATCATCTGTAAAAGCCTGACTCGGTACCGAATTTGAAATAGATATAAGCAAACGTATTAAAGAAAAAGAAGTGAAGAATGTGCTTGAGGCACATACCATGAGTAATGACGGCCGTTACTCTTGCTAGCTCCTTATGAACTCAAGTATATCCATGTCAAACAAAATTTCACTTGTTTCCTTTTTGGTAATAACTTTGCCTGCTATTGCTACTTTATATTCTTTTTGAATATTATATAGGTATATATATAGACGTTTAAATATTATGTTTATATATCATATATATAATATTATGTAAAACCCACTTAAAATTCTTTAACTAAAATATAGTATATACAAATATACTATAGAGTCGTAGTTTTCTTAGAACTTTGTTTTTGTTTATTTGAAATAAATAATTGCAATTGTCAATTTCTATTAGAAGTAATGTGAGATTCACGTTTAGAATAATTGTTCACTAAATACCTATTTATTCAAATGTCTTAAAAGTGTACGACGATGCTTAAACTAATATTGAGTGACTTCTCTACTCTTTAAGTACATCGTACTTACTTGAGTTTATAAAAAATTAAATAAGATTTCGAAATATAAGAGAGAAATACTTAACATTCCCTAAAACTTTTACTCAAAAAATACTGTGCTCCATCCATTGGAATGGGACATTATCTGACTGTCAACACGTTGGTTGTGGGTTCGATACCCATTCGGAGAAATTAATTATTCTTAATTCATTCATACATTCTGCACTCTGGCAAAACAAAGTACGACTCAACGCGCAATGTGTCGAACGGGTTTAAAATTAAGGATAGAGTGTCCTGACATTAGGTTTTCTCTTGACATTAATGTAGGGTAAATTTAAAAGACGAAAAAAAAATTAATTAATTACGTCTAAATACACGATCTTGCTATATTACGTTTCTTTGAGCTACTTGAGGCAATTATAACCTACTATTAATCCGTTTTACGCTTCCCGTATGCATTCACAGAATGCTTTGTAGCACTTAAGAATAGTACAAGTAACTATAGATAAAAGCTGGAATTTCCCTTCCCTATAAAATACTGTGAAAGAATTCATTAATATGGTTTCGTTAATCTCATGTTGTGTCGAAATTAAATATTTCAATCAACAACCTACTATCCACGATGAAAAACAAAATCGAAAGGATATGCCAAAATTAAATGTAAATAGAAAAATTAAACTGTTTTTTTTTTAAATAAAAAGAACGGACAAACAGCCCATTTGATTTTAAGTGGTTATCTTCGTCCAAAGACGATAGGTATTTGTAGGTGATCTTCGTTCCGTCAGAAGAGTTATGAGGATCGAGAAAGAAGCTGTACGATCGATGCTTGGAAGTCACTTCAATATAGTTCTCAGAATAAAACGTCTGGGATAAGATCATTTTATATACTATATAGTGTATATTGTATAGTGTATTTTATATATTATACTGTAGAATACTGTATGATAACTTATGTATGCTTGGTTCTAAGCCGTCTTTGAATTTGAGATCATCAATAATTCAATATTACCGATCTTGAATGGAGTCAAGTACTTGTAATTGATACTGAGAGCCGCCTGCCCTTAAGTCGAACAAGGACTCCATATAGGGATGGTCATGAGCCTTGTAAAGCAGTATATATCCTGTTCAGTACCCCGAGATCTATTTAACTAAAAAAAAATAGTAATAATCAAACTACATATTCGTTAGATGAATGATCAAACGAAATAAAATGAATTAAATATATAGGTACTGAATTACGTTTAGAGTAAACTATAACAAATATAGTACACGAATATATCACGTGAAAGAAAATCTATGCTAACATTAGCATAAAACATCTAAGTCTAGATAGTGAACCAAATTCAGGTAGTCACAGAAAAAATACCTGGAAAGCTTTCTTATTACACTAAGAGCTTTTTACGCTAGTGAAGACTGGAGCACTGCAACATACTTAGCGACCACATTATGTCCTCTTGCC
Organism: Dione juno; assembly: GCA_037127375.1. NCBI lineage: Eukaryota > Metazoa > Arthropoda > Insecta > Lepidoptera > Nymphalidae > Dione > Dione juno. The sequence goes on along the minus strand of JAXRJS010000014.1, from coordinate 10,454,907 downwards.
TGTACTATTAATATATTGCTCTCTACTAAAAGCGCATAAAGTAAATATTTTATAAACCAGAAAGTATAAATGACTATGAAAAAAGCTTACGTGCTGTAGATAAATAAATATCGGTCAAGTGCGATTTTCCTAGTGTCGGATATTTATCTTTGTTTTTTATAACTTATAGTAGTTATAACTTATTACACTTAAAGTATCTTTGGAATGTGTTAATTTAAAAAAATATTTTTTTATGTATTTAAAACACATTAAAACTGGATATTTCGTATGGTATGCAATAAGTACGCAAGCTATTCAAATTTAATAACTGTGTGGCAAACTGAAAATTTCTGAGAATTTATATCATAATATATTGAATAACTTTGCTTTGCGTACGGCACCGTGATATGTTGTTGTAGAAACGTGATGAGCTTACAAATTATAAATACTTTTGTTAAAACCTGACTTTATTCATAACACAAAGTAACATTTACTTTAGTTCTGATCTGAAAATTGTCTGAAAATATATTCCATTCATATTCCACTTAGAAGAATTTCATAGAATATGACAACTGATGAGAAGATTCTAAATAGAAGATGATATATTGAAGAAAGCAGCGGTTGAATTTCTTGCCGGCTCTTTGCATCGGAACTCTTCTCAAGAACAATGATTGAAAAATAATTACATAAATTTATTTAAATAAAAAATATTATAAATTTGAATTTGTTAATATAATATCTACAGTTATAATATGTCATTATATATAACAATATTATAAACGAATAAGTGACAGAAGGATAGGTTTTTATATGTAAAATGTTGCCTTTTGGACACAAAGTGAAGAGTTATAGCTATACGAAGAATATATGTTTGCTTTAATTATATAGCCGATTCTAATTTTATCCGACTAGATAGTAAGTAAAATGTATTTGTCCCGCGTCTCTTGGAAACCGTCCAAGCACTCTGACCACTAAGCCATATGTTCTCATCAAGCTACGATGAAATTCTTATACGCTTATTATAACTTATATTAAAGACGGTTTGTTTTTAAAACATATTTTATAAACTTTTAGTTTAGCTTTGTTTTTATTGGAAACATTACTTTTAGAATATTTTCATCATCATCATCAACTTTTTCTTATCGACTGAATGTAGACCTCAGTATTGTCGAATAGGTATTAATGTAAAATTAATACTACTAGAGGGCCCGGTGACGTGTGAAATACAAGTTGCAGTTTCTAGTTTACTTTTTGTATATATTCACTCAATCACTCCGCAAATTATGAATATATGTAATTATATATACACATTTATTTATCTTTATATTAAATATGTAATTATATATACACATTTATTTATCTTTATATTAAATATGTAATTATATATACACATTTATTTATCTTTATATTAATACGAAAAGCAAAAGAATTGGACCCCTTTTTACGTTTTTACGTTACGTACCCCCCCCTTTTACGTTTATATCCCTTACCCCTTACCCCTTTTTACGTTTATATCAGCGTTTCTTAGTAGCACTTCTACACATTCAGTATGCCAACAACAAATTTAATGAAAAGAAGATAACTCCAAGAAACTCATGACTTAAAATTTTCTTCTCGTATATTTAGATCGTATTTTCATTACACTGAATAAATAATTTAATCAAGTTCTACAGCATATTTTATGTAATATGTTATTTTTTGCAAATTATTTCCAGGTAGTACTCTAAATATTGTATATTTTTTTTTCAAATATCCTTTCCCTTTTTGGTTTTTTCATATTTTGTAAATGTTTGTTTGTTAATCTATAAAATATTTCTTTTTACTATTTTGTTACTTATTTTACAGCTTTGAAGCATTTCAGTTTAGCACAACTTACGTAGGCTATACTTAAAAGTATAGCCTGCTTTGAATGGAGAAGAGACGATAAAGTTATGTCGATTAAGTATTAACTGGACAAAGTATAATATTATTATTTCAATATATAAGTATAGTATGAGTGGTGCCTTCATGGTTGTCTTAACTTGTGTGGAAATAAGTAGTTGTTAAAGACACTATTAGGGTACTGTGATTCAATATTATTACTTCAATAATACCAGTACGTACAGCTAAATATCACCTCGGTACGTGCAAGATGTCGAATGTAGCTTATTTACTGGTCGAGAGCACTGTAATGCCCCACTGCCCCCCTCGGGCAGTGTCTGGTATACTGGAAAGGATTGCATCATGTTAATACATAATTTCTAATTATAATTTCTAATAATTTCTAATTTCTGTTAATACATTTTGTGTTGAGAGTTGAGTTGGAAATTATAATATATTATAATGTTAGTTTACAATCCAATTCTTATGGAAATATTGGCTTAGGATATATTGTATATATTTAACCATTTCAATTCATTTTTGTATCAAATAAAATATTTCTTTATGACGATTAAATAAAACTGTTAGTTTGTTCTTTCCAATACATACCCTTTTATACTAACTGTCCCTAATGATATCTACCTTTTGATAGGGCGTTCTAAATTTGCGATCATTAAGGCACGGTAGGACCTGAGAACCTTTCGTACTGTCGGTGCATGTCTGAGCACCCACTCATTTGCTTAACCGCCTAGCTTAGAGTGTCAGATGTGCAAGTTGCGTGTACTTGCTCCAAAGACGTAATTATGCTGATTTGCTGAAGGACTCGCCGTAAGACGCGAAACTGGAGTACCTACAGACATGCCCCATTAAGTTACGTTTGTTACTTACTAATGCTTCTGCTACTAAATTTAATTATAAAACCACAGGAAGCTAAGACTTGGAGCGAAAATTGTTTGTAATATTGTTTACCTTTCCTTTGATAAAAGCATCTAGTAATTAAAATTTTCATTCTCGCTTCTCGGAAGTCTGAGAAAACTTTAACAGAGAATACTTAGCAGTCACTCAATGAAATCATTGTATTATTTTATTTTGGCAAGAAATGGAAAAATCTTTATTAAAGAATTTCCTAAAGTACATGATTACTTTAATAAATGATTCAATTTACTAAAGTTAGTAAAGATGTAAAGTATACGTATATCATGACACAGAGGGTCTACGTATAAATTCAAACACTATAGTTATTATAATTATTGGTTTTATGCTCGCTCAACGTGGAATGTTTTGAATATGGAAAGCGGAGAACGAAGTGTACTTACTGTACACTAACACGATCATTTTAGGGATGCAGGGTCCCGCGATTCATACACAATGTCATAAAATGTGCAAAAAGCTTAGTTTAGTTTGAGTAGTCTTCCTCTTTCAACTTACGATATAATCGTAAATAATTCCATCAATAAACCAGAATTAAGTGGTAAGTATATTCATATTTTTCTACGTTTTTAATATTTTAAACAAAATAGTAATATTTTATTATTTTAAACAAAACGAAACAAACATAATTGATTTTCTCTTTATTCAATTTTGCGTTGTGAGTAGTAAGTAACTCGATAGTTAAATGGTAATACAAAATTTCTTATCGCACGAGTTGTCCATTTTACGTTTTTGTTTTCTCTTTGTCATACAGCGAGTGTCGTTTTACCATTAGGCTACAATAATGTATGTGTCTACGTGTAACATGCTTCTTTTCACAAAATTATATATAGTAAAACAAGAGTTTTAGATATGGAGATATTAAAAGTAAAAATGAAAATTTCATAATTGTGTGGTTGTTCGTTGTTTAAAATATCTAAAGATAGGCTTGAATCGTTATTTTAGGTAAAATAAGTTGAAGTATTAAACAGCATACAGTACAGAAGATGTTATTGAACGACTACTAATCAGAAACAGTTAGAAATATAGTCATATTTTCAGAGACCAACACATATTTAAGAAAAGCTCAAGCCTTAAATATTCTTATACATTACTGAGATAGCAAGTATCAGCATAATCAAGAATTGGTAGTAATTGAGAGTTTGTTAGCGTTATTTTAGTACGAAAAATTTGCTGTCCCTGTAGAGAAGTGACTGCTCCAAAATCTTCCGGCTGAGTTCCTTAACCTGCGGCTCCCATGACAAGTGTTGATGAAATCCCACGATATTATTTAAAAAAAATGCATAAAGAATTGATGTATCGTCAACTATCACAGGTAATATGGCTTTTAGCAGGGTTTATTACGTTGGCCGTAAGATTTTCTCCACACACAGGTATATGAGCGAGATCTTTATTCATTAAATCGATTGAACGAGGCAAACTTGATAATAAAGTAGGAGCATAATCCGATAATTCACCGGCGCGACGTGTAGGTGGTAGAGAGAATGATCATTGAATGCCAGGACAACTGTTATAATTTAGGTCAAAATTGTAATAGTTGTATATTAGGCTGTCAAGCTGTCAAAATTTATTATTTTTTTAGTAGATACCAGTAATCAAAGTAATTCGACTTTATCGGTAATTATTTTTTTTAAGAAAACTATTGCAATGTTGAAATTCATCAATTTTAATTTTTTTGGCTAATAGTTTTTACGTGATTCGCGAATAAGTTAGCAAACATACGGACAAAAAATGCACTACGTAATTTTTTAGCTTATATTTCAATAACTATAACGATAGCTTAACGCTATATAAATCGATCAAATAATATATTTTTAAAATCTTTTATGAACATTCACTTTTCTGTACTTTCATATTACGTCAAATTCATCTATGGTCTGTAGATGTATTTAATATATATCGACATTAATACGAATAAAAAAATCCCGCCAGCGTGATGCGGAAATTTTATTTCAATGAAAAACGACATCTGTTTACAGATATTATAAAATATTACTATAGATTTTTAAAGACATTATATTTATTTTATATATTTATAATTATTTGAAGTTACCTACCAATAGATGACATTCTATCAAAAACTACTAAATTATCTTCTGATTGCTAACTGTCAAATGTTTTTATATATTTTAAATAACAAAAACTTTTACTATATGCGGCTGTTACAAAGTGAGATTGGAATATAACTACCTTTAATTGCAAGTAATCGACGTAATTTAATCGTCTCTGTTTTATTTTTTATTTGAGGTTTGCATTGTATATCAGGATAAAAACTATCCTATATATATTGTATAAGGCTATAAACTATTAGCATGCCAAATCTAACTCACTTCTCTTCAGTAATTTAAATAATTTAAATTTATTAATTTTTCATTTATTTTCCGGGAATAGCATGGAACACCGGGATGAAAACTGAAATTTATGTGGGTCGGGACTATAAGCTATTACTATACAAAAGTTCATTCAATTCTGTCCGGTAGTTTTTGCCTGATTGGAAGGACAAATAAGCAGACAGATAGACATAAAGACAGACAGACAGATAGACAGACAGACGAAAATTCTACTCAGTGGAATTTTAGCTTGTACTATAGATTTATTAATCGACCCAATCAATGTTATTTTTAAATATTTTATGTACAGAATTGACTCTGCTATCCTTTTATTATATTTTGATTATGTACAGTAAGTCAAATATTCTATAATAAGATTTACAATTAAGAAAATATTATGTTATCATGACATCATTATCTCAAATAATGATTAATATAGAAGTATTGTACACACTTGCTTTATTATAGTATATAGCGCCACATTTTAATTCTAATAATATTGAAATTTTGCCTATCATTTTGTTTATACATGACCAAAATAACTAAGGATATTAATATTGGCATTTGGCTAGTATTTGCCTAGTATCACCATAAAAACCACGAGGCTCAAGCTAATAGTAATTTGATGAAACCGGATCACACAGCTAGTTTCGTATAAAGTAACCGTAGCTCCCCGGGGTCGAACATTTTGACCGTAATCACACTAATGGAGAAACGCTGCCGATCCGCACAAGGGCTCCATTCAACTGACACCTTACATACTTGGCTTTTATTTACGCGTAACCCTTCGTATAACCGCACGGGGCAATTATTTTTAGCTTTTATAATTATAATGGCTCTTTCGGGTTAGTTTATGTAAATACATATACCTACCATTGAATAGTATTTAAAAGTATTTGTGTATGTGTTAAAAAATTATAATTAATTATAAGTGAATTATTCATTATTGGTCCTTATTCGTTATAGAAACATCAATTAAAAAAATAATTGCTATATAAAGAATATTACAATCAATAACTTATATTTTTTTAATTACTAGATAGAAGTTGTAAAAGAAAATTAAAATTCATTAAGCTCAAAGTGTTTACGCTGTTCCATAATTAATAATAATAGAAATGAAATCGTTTTAATGAATTGCTCTAAAGGAAAAGCTATTTTATCGTTGCCAAGTTGTAAAACGAGATATGTAAACAGTGTCTAATCGTTTTTTACGCGGAAAGAAAAAACTGTAATTACAAGAACTTAATTTAATTTTTATATAATACAGATTCAGTTTTAAGTCAAAATAATTAATAATTACCTGCAAAAGCATACACCTAACTTTAATGATTAATTATTATAAACATTAATGATGTTGAAACACTGCAGCCACATCACACATGCAGTCATATCTTCTATCTTTTATCTAGATCATACAGGTAGGGTGTTGGTACAAACGATATGGTTGATGAGATAAAAGCCTTCGTAAGTGCCTTTGTCCTTGTTTCGAACAATAACCCAGCTAGCATTATCTGTAAAGCTCCGAGCTAATGGGCGCACCCGAACATATCTTCTAATTATTTTAATTTCGTTCAAAACTTTTGAGCTTCCTATCTAACTTCGTCAGTTTCTAATATGTACAGGATTTCAATTGTATAAATTTCAATAATTTACGTTTTAATGATAATTAGCACATTAGGATTGCTCATACTAATAGTATATATTAATCTACTGCGAGTTTTAAATTTTTATATATCATTTCTACATAGTCATTCCTCGTATGGATTCCATTTTATTTACTTTATATATTTGAAAAAGAATATAATTCTTAATTTACGCTGTTGCTGACCGGCCATTGTGGTGCAGTAAGAAAAGTGTAACTGTAAGAGTGATGGTGGGTTCAATATCTACTCGAAAGAATGACTTCTTTTCGTGTTAAAAAAGAGCGCGACGTTAAGTTTTATAGTTCAAGTTAAACATGCCATATATCTAATGAAAAATGAGAATTCACACCATTTTTGACATTAGGGTGTTTGCAAATGATTAAAAAAAAGAAATCCAGGTTATATACAAATGTTTTTAAAATCAATGATGTATTTAGGATGAACTTTATTACATTAAATATACGCTACTCTTATAAACCACACACTATACCGAACTGTAACAGAAAATACAAATTAAAAATATATTAATTCGACTTACAATCTATTTAATATCTGTGTACCATTTTATTAACAATAAACCTTTCAGTTTCTTAATGAGTCTTTAAAAGGATTCTTCCTTAAACAAGTTCTAATTAACCCTTAAAAGCATCTAAGTGGACCGTCTTTTCCGCCCGGGTATCACGATTTTCATTTACCTTCGATGAGCTGCGAGGGACAGACATGTCCGGCTCAAGTCCTGCTCGGAATTTATTGTGCGATTATCTTTGTGAATGCTACTTGAAAACACTGCTATGGTTGTTGCTGGTTATTTTGAAAGATAGTTATTTATTAGATAAAGTATTGTTTTGTGAAAATAAAAAAAAAATTTGGTATTTAACTATTTTAATAAAAAATACTGAAAAGTAAGATCTATTTTTTTTTATAATTGCATTTATTGATATAATTTTTAAAATCATTATTTTCTACGACGTCCCAAAAGTAGGCCATTTAAATTATATTTAATGATCATATACTACGATGAAAGCACTTACTATTTCTCCAGAACAACTTTTGAACAGCGGAAATTGTCAGACTCGTTTAGTTTTGGCTTCAGGCCAACAATAATTAATGTTGCTGAATGTCGACATATTTTTTTCGTATAGGCAAATTTTACTATTAAAATGACGACAGTTAATGTGCAATTATTATATATCTATATATATAATATATATTAACAGCGTAAGCCAATTTTTGTCCCAGCGAGTATGGGATAATAGCTCCACATAAAAAATCGATTATGGTGTCATTTTGAAGAGCTCCAGCCGTAGATGTGCAGAAAAATAAATAGTGCTATGATTGTAAAAAAAAGCAAATCATTTAAAATGGTGGCCCATTATACATTTTTCAATGTATTATTTGTTGGCTTGATGTGGCAAACAGACAATTAAATAATTAATGTTCAAGGATAAGTAATCAGATTTTTTATTTATAATATTTAGTTTAATAGAACATTATTATATAATTTAAAATATACTAAGAACTTTTTAAATAATTTAAGTCTTTTAAAGTGTATATTACATTACTCAGGAATATTTGTATATGAACCAAAATCAAAATAATAAATCTTACTAATAAGAAACAAATTTAAGATTTTATATCAAAATTTCGTTCATATTGGCTGCTCTCATTTCTTGGTACGTTTCCTTTGGAACATAATAGAAAATCGAAGTATAGACATTCTTTTCAATTTTTCGATATCTCGAGTCTGCGACATTCAATAACAGTTAAAATAAGTTGGAACTACACAAATACACTATTTTTAGTACACCATTGTGATATTCACAGTACCTCATACCAGTCCTGATACTAATGTGAACTTCACGTAAAAAAAAAACTGTTCAAGTTAATTAGAAAAATAAATATTATAATAAAAAAAACGATTTTAAAAACCGACTTCAATAAAGTATAAAGCAAAAAATAACTTAATAAAGATTTCATTTAGAACACTTTTTATGCAAACTTAACTACAACTTAATATGGAAATAATACTATTACTAGTATTAGCTGCCTACTGATTGTAGTCGGCATCAAGCTCAGGGAGTTTACGAAATTGTTTATCGTCATGCATTAAAAGATCCTTTTAGAGGTCGGTTAATGAAAACTACTAAATAATATTTTTATAGGATCAAATACAATGCAAGAACAAAAAAGAATCACGCAAATCGGCAAGCGGCATTTACACCGACTACGTAAGTAGTCGACCGACACCGACTACATAAGTAGTCGGTGTAAATATAAACTAAGCCTCACATTGTCTAGGCAAAGCATGAAAATTAATATAGTTATAATGATTTCCCCGAGTGGGGATCGAACCCACAACCGCCGAGTCTACAGTCAGTCACCATCGTACGATTGCCAGTAATACAGTTGTTCTTATATCATTTTTTTAATAAAACTGTAATGAAATCAGTTTTTTATAAGTAATCGAAACACAGTTTGGTAATATCAGGAATATATACGAATTAAAATCGATTCACGCTGTATCCTGCACATAGCAGGATATATAGAGGGAGCCTAGTATAAAGACGCTCAATTCTCTACTTTCCGCCTAATTTTCCAGATATTGTAATCTAAATGGCGAAATTCAACGCCGCGCTTTATCTTTTAACCAGAGCGAGAAAATTAAACATTCCAACTACCAATTACTTTTGAATTTAAATTATATTTTTACTAACTTATTAATTAAATAATACGGACATTATGCGCAACACTTTTATAAAAAAAAAGTAAAGAATAACAATATGACCGTATTGAAAGTTTTAAGAAGTGCTCTTCTCTTACAATATCTAATTTAATATAAAAGTACTTCAGACAAATTGGTCCCGGTGGACAGTGTAGGTTATATCTAGATATATAATGAAATTTAACGACTTCTTGCAGACATTCACTTAATCCAATTTGCGGGGCCATTATGAAAATGAAAAACGGCCAGGTACATACGCTGGCGATACATGATCCATCACATTAATTAATTTGGTGCGGGCATGTTGTTAACGTGATGACAATGTATTTATAGGGCTAGTACCTAGTATACATATCGGATACGCTTATTAATAATAGATACGCAATCAATTTTCTAAATAATTTATATTACACTCTGTAGCTCTAATATATATCGGTTTTAACTAAACCAAATATTCCATGTGATCATTATATATTTATTGGCATACGAAGTAGTATTTATATAGTAGTAACTTATGTTACTACTAGATAAGTGTTTGAAGATTGACACTAGCACTTCTTAAGAAACTCGACGAGTTTTATTAAATTTTTCATATTTAACCCTCTACTAGCTCCATATACTCAATCTCACAGATCTCAATGCGATTAAAAACGTGAATAGTTTTGTATATTATGTTCATATCGAGTTGTCCGTTCTCCCGTACCAGTATTACCCTGATACATTTCAATATTGAGAACCTGAGAGACTTTGTTAGATGACGAGTTCATACCGTGCAGGGACAAGTCTTATTTTAGTGTCAATCATACGTTGAATGATATAGTATATTTATGAAGAAGCAATTGTAGTAAATGATAAACAAAATTATTCATTACACAACCTGACCTCTCTCTTAAGTGGTTGAACACACTGTGGAAGAAGAATTAATTTATATACATATATATATATATATATATATATATATATATATATATATATATATATATATATATATATATATAAATATATATATATATATATATATATATATATATATATATATATATATATATATATATATATATATATATATATATATATATATATATATATATATATATATATATATATATATATATATATGTATATATCTGAAAAATCCACTCAGCAGAATTCTTGTCTGTCTGTCTGTCTGCTTGTCTTTCTGTCTGTTTATTTGGCCTCCAATCACGCAAAATCTACTAGACAGAAATGAATGATTTTTTGTATAGTAATAGCTTACTGTACTGACTCACATAAATTGAAGTTTTTATCTGTTCCCGGAAAATAAAAGTAATAAAATCAAAATACTAAAATAAATGAAAAGGTTTAATTTTGTAATACAAATAGTTCATAGCCTTAAACAATATATACAGGATAGTTTTTATCCTGATATACAATGCAAACCTCAAATGAAAAATAAAACAGAGACGATTAAATTACGTCGATTACTTGCAATTAAAGGTAGTTATATTCCAATCTCGCTTTGTATCAGTGGCAAATAGTAAAAGTTTTTGTTATTTAAAATATAGAAACATTTGAAAATTATTTCCATAGTCTAGCTAGATGTCACAGTAATAGTTACAAATCATTTGATTTACAATTATGATAGTGACAGTTAGCAATCAGAAGATAATTTAGTAGTTTTTGATAGAATGTCATCTAGTGACAGTTAACTTCAAATAATTATAAATATATAAAATAAATATAATGTGTTTAAAAATCTATAGTAATATTTTATAATATCTGTAAACAGATGTCGTTATTGATTGAAATAAATTTTCCGCATCACGCTGGCGGGATTTTTTTATTTGTATTAATGTCGATATATCTTAAATACATCTGCAGACTATAGATGAAATTGACGTAGTATGAAAGTATAAAAAAGCCAAAGTCAAAAAAGAAACTATGTTCATAAAAGATTTTAAAATGTATTAATGGATCGATTTATATATCGTTAAGCTATCGTTGTAATTATTATAAGTATAAGCTAAACTAACCATTTGAGTTTTTGTCCGTATGTTTGTTTATTTATTCACAAATCACGTAAAAGCTACTGGCAAAAAAAAATCGGAATTGATGAATTTCAGTATTTCAACAGTATTCCTAAAAAAGAAGTACTTTGATTGCGGATGTGTACTACAGAATGAATAAATTTTGACAGATTAAAACCTAAATCAATATATAGAATAGTTGTCATCCTGGCGTTCAATGAGGTTTCAGTAGAAAAAAATAGACATATTTTAATTACTTCAAGTGAAGCTAAATTATATAATATAATTTGTCAAATAAATTACTTTTTTGTGATATGAGCATCATTTAAGTTCAAAAAGCTTAAGCATTGAGAATGTTAAAAATAGAATATATTAGTAATATATTTGTCAGGACTGGAATAAAGAACGCCAAGGAAGGAGGGTGTATTTAAAAATATATAAATACGGGTCCAGTGCGAGTAGTACTGTAGTACTCGCGCACCGAGGGTTCCGTACCTATTTCAAGATAGTACGTATTCCGATGATGAAAACACTACTATAGAAAGTGAAAAACTAAAATTTGTAGTGTTCTTTTCCTTTGATTGTACTATAATCTCTAACTTATTGCCAGACTTCATAACTCTAAGATGACGGGATGAAGACAAAATGAAAAAAAATATGCATAAACGTTCATATCTTTTGATTGCGTTGATTTACAAGTTTGATTTTTACTGTGTGTCATCGATTTGGATATTTGATATGAATTTCAGCTTGATTCTTCCACGTGATTTGGAGAAAATGGTCGTGACAGACAGGCACTTGGCAGACAGACGGATTGACATACAGACAGACCGACAACAGGGAGATTTAAAAAAAATGATTGATCTAAAAATAATTAAATTTAATTTTTTTAATTATGGTGTTCCAATAAATAAAAAATAAATAGTGTTAGTATGATTTTGAATTTCAAAATCAATTGCGGGAAGTGGAAAAGCTAGAACATAATCTGCTTACAGATTATATGTAATTACAAATACCTTTAATATATAGATACATTAATCACGATTTTTAATAACATACAAGAGTGATTAAAAAAAAGACGATGTAAAAATCGAATTGCATTGTAGGTATAAAATTTTAAAACGAACGCGATCTAGCTAGCATAAGCGGGCGAAGCTGCGAGCGGGTCACTAGTTTACTATAATATGATAGTAAATGTAAGTTACAAATTTATAATACTGGAAATAAAACAATTGAGGGAACTATGAGCAGTGTACAATATATTATATTTTATATAAATTAAATGAATATGGTAAAATCTCGAGGGAACACGCAACCAATGGCCACTCATGCATTTGAAGTTCGCATTGGTAAAATAATTATAGCATTAAAATTATAATATTATCGCATAAACAATTTTTATAGTTATTGAAGTTTTCCAATTGAAATTATATTGCAATGTTTGATTTTAATAAATCCAATACCAACGTACCCGTTAATTGTACCAGGTTATTGGAGAGGTCTATGTCCAGCAGGCTGATCAGGATCAGCTGATGATCATGATGATTATGAATGGTAATTCGATGCATTTCTGTAAAGATGGTATACATGACTCCCTACGAGCTTAATATGGGGTTATAATACGCTAGGAGAAAATGAAACCCATTTAAAAAAAAAACATCCATGGTGACGATTAGAATGATTTTTTGTGTAGAGTTAAAATATATGTAATAAGATGCAATATCGTCCCTTGTTATAAGTAGACAGACCTGTGACCATGGGCTACTGCAGTATCCGAGACGTCATATTTCCAAAAAAATGAATGTACCAAATAAAAACATATGCGACTGATCTGGTTAAGAGTTCAATAATAATAATATATCAATATCTTACATAGCAAAACTAGTTATTTTGAAGTTTAAATTAACAAATAAAGTCGTTAAAAATGAGATAATTGCAGCGCTGTGGGATAGCATTTCTCTGTCTATCCTCGCTTCGATAAGACAAAGAGCCGCGTTGAATTACCATTCACCATGTAATTTCTCTATTTTAGGTGAAAAGTAAATGAAGTAACATGGCGCGTGTCATAAAGTACACGCATACATAGTTGAGTGAAGCCACTAGAACAAAATAAAAATCATATTTTTAACTGTGCCCTAACTATAAACTTATCAGTCTAATCAAATTAGTTCGTATCCATTCAAATTATATCGTATTTGGCATGTCAAATGGAAATCCTAGGGGTACTGATGTGATGTATAAAATTGATATTAGATAGATAATGATATTTTTTTTACTAATAATAACATTAGATTAAGCTTTGTACTAGCATTTTTTAAAAAATATGGAATGAAAGTCTGAATTAAAGTTATTATTATTATTTTTGTACAAAAAAATATAATAATGATGCATGAATAGAGCAACAACCAATTATAACTGTATTTTACTAGCAGATACATAAAATATTCATTCAGTACAGTATTCGATTCAGTGACCCGTGCAATGCTGTAATGAAACTATTTTACTCATTTGGCTAAAAGCTATCTATGTCATAAAGACTCGAACTCGATGGGTACGTTCACATTTGCGCGCTTAATTTGGGTCCTAACTGGATATTGGTCTTACTTTTTCTCAAGATCACCCCTATTCACATGTTTCTTTGTTTAACTTCGGAGGGACCAAGTATATTATCGAATTTACTTCAATTTCAACTGTTTGTGCTTCGTGGAAGTTTTTAGGGATCGGTAGCCGCTAGGGACTTTGTAATTTTGTTTAGAATCCAGGGACCTTTGTTGTATGGTATGTTTCGTTAGGCGCGTTGTTGATAGGTTTTAACTGTTGTTTAAATTGTAACCAAGTAAAGGATTCGGCACTGATGCGTGCACTGTTAATTACTAATTGTACAGTAGTACTCAATCTCAAAGTCCATATATATGGCAATTGATGTAGATTCAAATGTAGAGACCAAAAACATATATCGAAAATAACAATAATGAATAAAAAAAGGATGACTAATGTGTTGTTATGGCTATGTATAAACAATAATTTAGTATGAAATTAGAAATGGAAATATATGCAGAGCTCTAATATGGAATGATTTACGATGCTTGTGCAAGCGACGGCGTGTTTAATGACATAGTAATATTAATACCTACGCTGTTATAGTATAAAGTGCACTTTGTGAAATTTTCCTAATTCATGCTAAATTTAGGTGCATGATACATTTTTGTGGGATCATAAAAATCCAGATTTCTATTTAAAATAAATCAATTTGTAAAACATATGCATATTGTTAGAAGAATATATATAAACAATTTATTACTATTTGTTAATATATATATAAACAATTTGTATACGAACATATCCTCACTCATTTAATCATATGCAAAGATATGCATTTATCCTATATTTCTTTTAATTTCATGATCTCCTGATCACGATAAAATAGAGGTTCAAAATATTCTTAGGAAAGTTCTGCCAAGTATATTATAAGCCTTGAACATATACAAAAACATGAAAAAAATGTATACAACATTACATATGTAACTTTGACTTCATTATAATTTTCTAAATTTATCAATTTAGCACAAACGAAGTTATGCTTACACGTTCTAATTAGTAACAAGTCAATCCTTTAAAGGAGCTGAACGTTAGTTGCCTTTTAAAGGGGGTAATTACTCTGACGAGTAGGAATATGCTTAATTACTTTCACTAGGGAACGAACTCGTCAACATTTGCGTTAGAAATTAACGCTTATACAAATACATTATTATATAAGATAATTATCAACTATTAGCCGCATAATGAAAATTCTAGTCACCATTGTGACAAATTGAGAATAGTAACTGGCAAGAATATACATTAATGGTTTATTTACAATCAACTGCTATATTGTTCATCTCATATTATATAGTGCTGTATATCATACATATGTAATGAGCTTTCCAAAAACAAAACATTTATTGAACAACTTCTATATAAAAAAATGTAATTGGTTTTATGTTACGGTTCGATGGATGGGCGGGCAGAAGTAGACCGACACAAAAGCAAATTTTATTGTTATTTAATATTTTTTACCGTCTATATAAATTACTTATCAGTAAATTCACTGAATCGTAGATGTCATAAATTAAAAACTAGAACAACATCGTAGATCTTAGAAGATTTCAAATTTCTACAATGTGTATACAAGTATACATACATATGTGTATAGAAGTTATATACAGAATTTTATAAAAAATCTTTATTTTATCTCAATTGCTAAATAAGGAATATTAAGCTTCGGACTTCCGTGGTTATACGTTCCAACTATATATATTTAATGTATAGTCAAGTATGGTTGGAAATTGAGTAATTGTGAACCAGACAAGGAATGTAAGTCATAAATCAATTTACTTCGGATAAAGTAAAAATAGATTTAGATATTACATAGCTTATAAATATTTTTTTTATGTATGTATTGTAATTTGTAAAATACGTTGAACACAATATTACAGTCACTTAACATAATTTATCTACCTTACAACATGCAGCTCTAAACTAGTTTTCTGTTTAGTGTTAAAATATTTCTCAATACAAATAAATAATTATCAGAAAAATTCTATTACAGTACTATTCCCGATGAACGGATTGTTCACTAACTTAAAGTCAAAAAGTGATATTAAACTATTACTCCGGTCAAGTTCATAACTATTTAGAGTCTCAGAGAGAGTTAAGCACATGTTTGGAGATTCTTAAAGTCCAAATCCAGTGAAACTCGTGAAGTCGTTATGAATCTTCAAATTCTCCAAATTCACTATTTAAATAAATCATCTAATAAAATCTGGAACACTTACTTTGTTGTATAAAATTGACTACCTACCTTCCTTTTTCTTTTAAGCAAAAGTTTATGGAATTGACAATCTCAGACTTCAGCCTCATTATCAAGTAATGTCTATCTTCACAATGGACGAGTGCTTATGTTATTCCACTTTCAAAAACCTCCAATCATTCTAACGGTACTGATTACTGTCCTATATTTATCCTCCTTGTTCTATCCAAGATCCTAGAATCTATAGTCAATAACCTATTCTACTCTTTTCTTTCCACCACAGAATTGTAGAATATTACAGAAGATAACACCACTCTCACTGTTATGGTACTCCTGAATTTCAACAGTGCTTTCAATTTTGTTAACTTCAATATACTTCATGACACTGTTCAAGCAGTCAATACTTCTACGGCAGCTATAAGCTTTTCTGTTCTTATAACTTTGACCGCCGGTAATGTGTAAAAGCAAACGATATCACTTTCGTCCTGGCTTGAATTCGCTGCTGACGTTCCCCAAGGCGGCGTTTTTTCTCCACTTCCTTTCTCTATGTTTATTAATAATATCTCAAAAAGTCGTTACTTCTCATTTCCATCTATATGAGGATGATTTCCAACTTTGATTTCCAAATTAATTTCTTCTTTGCATTCTAGACTAAGCCGATGCCTGCACCTTGGATGTGACGAGGACGAGGAGCTACTTAAAAAATTAGAGCAACTTGAAAATCTGGCCAAACTCTACGCTTGCAGTCTACGTAAGTATGACCATGTTTCTCAATTTCGAGCTCAACTTAATTGACTATCAATTTGTCTGCGCTGTGATATGCACTTGCTTGTATTCATTTTAAAGATCTTTAATTACCATAATTTCCTTCCTTCCGGTTTAACGTACTCAAGCTCTAAGTCTAGGCGGTCGTACATAGTTCCGCCGCATGACGTACCTATGAGCAATTTCAATTATTTGCAAAAAATATTTACTTGATAATGAAAACAATTTGATTTCTGACAGTGTAATGAGCATGACAGCAGTACTTCATATTCTTTTTATGTATGTAATTGTATATATTTATTATTTATGTAAATATCTTTATTTTTATTTATTTTTTTATATAATTGCACTGCCTCTTCCCGCTGGTCTAACACTCATCCACTTAAAACGTTGACGAAAAGATATTTCTCTTAGAAATAAGTTCACCTTTGTAAGCTTATTTTTATATTATATTTGTCACAGATTTTTATGTGCAATAAAGAATATAATAATAATATGATTTACATTCCAGGTTCTTATATATCTTATATCATCTACAACTTTTGTTGTTGAATTCGGGACCGAGAGCTACTTACCAATTTCATAATTACAGATCAACGGGACGTAAGATTAAAAAATTTTGTATGAAATTAACTGATAGATACTATAATATATGATACTATAACTGATAGATACGATAATTAACTGATAGACTGTTTTAACCCTTGCCTAATTTCATAGTTCCAGGTGAGGATAAGTTCTGATTAGGCTTGGTTATTTGATAATAATATTAAACCTACATAGACATAGATCTAAAGAAGACTAAAGTCTAGTCTAAAGTCTAACAAAGGATAACTGTTATTGGCTTCATTTTAAGTCCATAATTTCTAAGTTTTTAATTGTAGTCTTCGCTGTTGTTATCCCAAATAAATAAAAAAAAAAAAAGACGGACAGACCGACAGACAGACATCAAAGTGATCCTATAAGGATCCCGTCCTTTCTTTTACAGTTACGGAATGATATAAACAAAAAAATCAGATTTATTTCGATTTATTATGTAACTAGGTCAGATAATTTCCTACGTTTAGATCAACATGAAGCTTAGATTTGGTTAGTTTAAGACAGTAAGATTCAAACACGTGTAACACTGGAGACGTCGAAACAGTAGTGCCCAAAGTTCTGAAACTTGCCTAATTTAGGTGCCTTAATAGGACGTTGAATGAACTTTAGTGACAAAGTTTCTGACTCAATTTATGTTGTAGATGAATCTGAAAATATGTTTTCTCTTGCTTTGCCTTTATCACTTATATGAAGTAATTCAACCGTTTTTATTAAAGTATGGAATGATAAAGAAATGTTTTGTACGCTACATATGGAACACAGAATCATAGTGAAGATTTTGCAAAATATACCCTAAGACACATTTTTAAAACATCAAATAATCTATGATACTAACATTTTATAATTACCATTTATGGTAGTGTAATTATTAAATTATGATCATACTGAATAAACTTTACGAGATGACTTGTCGCTAGTATGAAAAAGTAAAATATGCATAACTATGCAAAATCTAATGTGAGGTTCATCCATCATTGAACAGACAGGGGCAAAGGCTGTCGACCCTAATCGAAATACAAGTATGAACTTACTAGCTAGTTTATATGAACTTGTGTTGCATAGTAAATGTTAAAATATAGGTTCCCATATCTTGAAAGTCGCAAGCTTACACTTGATTAACTTTTCTCTCACAGGAGAATAATGTTATTAAATATTTTTATATCAAATCTCTATTCATGCAACGATTTTTTTTCTAAGATATAAGAGCTTTTTCTTAACTTAACGTACACACACGAACTTAACACACATGAAAAACTTTCAAAAACCAAAACTAAGTTCCTAGTCACCATGTCTCTCAGTGAATTTAAAACATCTAAAGATAGTGAATTATTTGTAATCTTTTTGCTTTTAATTTTTCTTATGATTATGATAGCTACATAAGTTAAACGTGAGACAAATAAATGATTATTATATAATAATAAATTTATAGATTTATTTATTATAGCTTGTCATATAGTATGTATACATTCAGGATTTTACAATTATACGTTATTTAAGTTTTCTGGTATGTAAAAATTTCATCTTATATTAGTAAATTGTTAAATTCGGTATTAAATATTGGGAACATTATGACTAAACACTAGATTTCTCTTCTAATGAACAAAAAAAATGAAAGAAAGTGCGCTTCACTCTCTAATGAATGAAAACAGTTTAATACTCGTATATAAATTCAAACTCAACTAATCCAAATTTATTGTAGTATTCATAAGGGAAAGCTTTTATAAAAAAATTTCAACTACTTTATTTTTCCTTGTATTAATTGTTTTCTTATTAAACTTAAAAGATATTTCACTTAGAGATTTTAGCTAAATAAAGCTAACTGTATCCGAAAGGGTACAAGAAATTCATATGAAGCTTACGGTTAATATCACATGACTTGAAAGCCTTAAAAGGTTGTAAGTTTAAAAGAAACAACTGCTCTTGCAATCGCTTACACTGTAGGTGGAATTACTTAATGTTACTATTCATAAAGGTACATGGCTTAGCGAGAAATGCACAAAGTTTCATAAAAAGCAGCCAAAGCTTCTTTTGAAAAAGAAAATTCAAAACCGCAATGTTGAGCCAAATCCCTAGTAATAATCTCATGAACAAGCCTACGTCGACCGCCATTCATTCCGTCAGAAAAGGATGAATTGCAGGAAGCATGACGATGTCAGTTTCAATGTGGGCTTATGAAGCGCGTTTTAATATCACGAGACACGTCGCAACAGATTGTCGGACAGATATCATGGCTCGCGTAATCTCTTTTTATTAACTGTCCTCTGTGCATGGATTAGAAACATTGGCGTAGATTTTATTGTTATTGGTCCACGTTTTTGAATAAATTAATAAGGTCCTGGCTGGTTCCCCTGATAAGTGGTGAAAATGATAATTGACATCATCAATAGCACTGTTGATTTTATTATCTATTTTTTAGTTTTTAACTCCTCCTTCCTCGACAAGTCGATTGACTATCCATCACAAAAATATTTTTACAATTCGAACCAGTAGTTCTTCAGATTAGCACGGTCAGCCAACCAACGGCTTAATTTGGCTAAATGTACCTGCGGCTTCACCCGCTTGAATTACACTATTATTTATCTAGTAAATGTATATACTATGATTATAAATCATTCTTTCTAATCACTCTATATATTTAAGTTCACTATATGCACAATATATTTGTTCCTTATACGAAAAATATATGTATTTAAATGGGAATAATAATTGTATATGCATTATTTTTAAGCACATATGAATGCGTTAATTAATGTGTCATAAATAAATGTGTTGTACATATTCTTGTGTGAGCAAAACTTTTCCAGTTTTTCACGTGATCTCGTAAATTAAACCTCTCTCTCTCTCAATTTAAATTCATATTTCAAACCGACACAATTTATTTATTTACTTTTCATATATATTGCTTATGGGTACACTAGTCCCAACAAAAATATTTTTTAAACGTTTTTTTATCAAATAATGGTTAAATTTAACTAATTTCATTTAATTTTTGCTTACAAAATTTGCTGAGTGAGTTGCTTAGAGCCGGATTTTTATATATATATATATATATATATATATATATATATATATATATATATATATATATATATATATATATATATATATATATATATATATATATATATATATATATATATATATATATATATTCGAAAGTACTACCAATTATAAATTCGAAAGTAACTTTGTTTGTCTGTTACGTTTTAACGCCCAAACAACTAAACGGATTTTGATGAATTTTGGTATAGAGATAGATGGAAACTTGGGAAAGGACATAGGATACATTTTATCACGATCTAGATCCCTGAATTATGCGGGTGAATCCACGGGGTGCAGCTATGTATCGTATAATTCAAATAACGAGCTTATAAAATATACTTTCTACCTGATCATGATTCTGGACTTGGAAATGCAGCGATGTTAAGTTTCGTAATAATTCAAAAACTCAGTTTATTCCACAGGTAAATATATCCGGGTACTTATAGTGGCATCTAACAGTAAGTAGATAATTTAGTTTTCGTCGTTTTTGATTCGATTTTGATAGAATGCCATCTATTGGTAGTTAGCTTAAAATCTTTTTCGAAAAATAATATTGTTTTTTAATCTAGAAACTATGTAGGAACATTTTTTACATATTATAAGTGCATTTACAGTATTTACAAACATATGTGGTTATTCATAGTAATAAAATTTCTGGCATATCACGCTGGCAAGGTATTATTTTATTTGTACTTATGCCGATATATCTTAAAATACCTCTTCAGACCATAGATGAAATTGTCGTAATATTAGAGTATAGAAAACTTAAAACTGATATTGAAAATGGGTCGGTTCATTGGGTATTAATTGGGTCGGTTCATATACTAAACTACATATCTACTAAATAAAATGAATTAATTTTGACACGGTAATAGAAACAAACCTAATTTCTTGTTACCTTGCAAACTCTGGACAGCCCTTATCTTTAGCTAAATGATTACATGTTCAATACAAGCAGGTTGAATTTTTCTTTTCAACTTTGCATGAGTCAACCGAACGAGTACACCTGTAGAGTCTGGGCTGTGCTCTGCACTGTGCTTTAACGTAATTAAGACACTGGATTGTTGGGAAAATGTAAGATTCAAAAAGGTTTCACTGGATATACTAAAAAACAAATACCAAACAAGTTAGTAACTATATACAGAACTTTACTTCCAAAATCTATAAGTAAGCGATAAGGATTTCTAAATATATGGAGAAAAAAAATTCTCACTAATACGTGTGTCAATCAAAACAAACAGCGAAAACAATATCAATTGTCGTTGACAAGTTTGAAGTTTGACAAGCTTAAATGGTATTATACTAATAAAAAATAAAACAGATATAGATAAATATTCTAAAAAAAACTAATATTCAAGAAACAAAGTAAAAGTCTTATTAATAGTGACACATACTATAAGTAATACATTATTCGTGACGCTCCTCTCTACAAAAAAAAAGTTTACTACTACGTAGTCGGTGCCAGTTCGCCGTATTTTTTTCAAAATAGTTTTATTTGCTTTTGTTCAGTGTATATAGTTGTTATATATTAACTTCTTGCTTAAACTAGTTCATGGGTAGGTTAGATATATAAATAAAAAAAATGGGTAGGCAAGAATTTGGAGTTAAGGAAGTTTTTGTTTTATTTTATTTTATTTATTTTCTAGTATAAGGCTATTATTATTATAGGGCTGCGACTATTTTTTTATTGTGATGTCATAAAACATGTATGCCACATAGATTTTAAGACTCAATAATTATAATTAAAGATACATTTTCTTATTTTTTACTTCAGCTTATCAAGTTTGGTCCTACATCAGGTGTTACAGATCCTTGAAATTCTCTATAAATTAATAACTTTTATTAAAGCATCATTTACGTATTTCATGTAGTTTATATAGAAATAATGGTTTTTCATGAGATCATACATCTTGAATTTTCATATGTAAACGAAAAATGCTCATCACACACACACTAAACAACATTTACTAAAGAGCCATTTTCTGGTCGTTTACAATTTTGATGTTCTATTGTCCAGATTCTTGATTTTTATATGTCATTTGAAAATGTTTATCACGTACAATCATTTTTGTTATACTGTCAGCTTTTTATTATTTATTATAATTCAGCTGGTCTATGGTTCTGCATCAGATATGCTAGTTTTCAAAATCTATTATAGCCTAGATCCTATTCTGACCCAACAAACATACAACAAAAAAGATTTTATTCAAATCTTTCCAGTAATAGTCAATCTACTGATACATTTTTTCCCGGTTTTTTTTATTATAAAAATAAACAATTTTGTAAGAAAATAAGATTAAGAAAAAATTTAAAAAAAAACAATGAAGATATATTAAAAAATCAAATATAAAGTAACAAATGAATATAAAATATGCGTGTCTATGAGTGTGTGTGTGCTAACTTGTGTTAGAATTAAAGTCTCATGTTTTTGTAATTATAAGTAAATGTTAACAGTCAATCGCTTAGTTTCATTTTACACTTTGTTAAAGAAAGAGAATAAATTTTTCATTAGCTGTTTTTCACTAAGTTTTGATTAACTTTATTATACAAAGTGGGAATTAAATAAAAGTACTGTCTTTATGAGGAGACTAAACGTCAATGGTCAGTCAGGCAGAACTTATCGGGTCAGCGGTTTGATATCATATCATTAGAGTCAAAAGAACCACTTTGCTGTCTCCATATAACAGTGCGTAAGATGAACAAACACACATAACCTCTAGTTATTGAAGAATGTGAAAATCTTTTGTCATCATCAGCAAATCAATACCATCAAAGACTATTGGCCAATAAAATCCTGGGTTACCGTCATTATATCCTGCATGGTGCATCCGATATGGTGACAATAGGATCACCATGGAAATAAAAAAAAAATCGGTTATGATTGAGTTACGAGTAATTTCTAAAATTTCATAATCTCTTAAGTAATTCCAGAATATAATTATAGAACGCCGCGCCGTAGTGAATTATCTAAATCGAAAACTGCTAAGTATGCTTAAAGTTTGATTCTAAATTAGATTTTCTTTCGTTAATAATTTTACTTTTTACTAATTACTTTAGACTTTGGATTAAGCGATTTTTATCCTAGCTTCAGTTTTACTAAAGACGTTTATATATTGCATAAATATTTTGAACTACTGGTTCCATTGAACAAATTATGTCCATTATTAATTACCACGGGCACATACAATGTGACATACATATTTCTTTTATTTGTAGATTAGATTTTAGATACTTTTTATTTTTTGTCTGAAAATAACTTATATATTCCACTACTTTATTTATATATTTATATCTTGTTTAATCCGTACAATAGGACTTGAACAAGTACATGTCCCACAGCCCTTCACTTTGAACGCGTGTAATTCTTAAACTAAACGCTGTATTAAAAAAAATATTTGCAATTGTGTGTAGAACCTATATAGGTCTAACATATTAAAATATATCCAAAATCGGAGACCATGACCTTTTTTACCTGTCCGCTGGGCGTGGAATGCCCAATATGACAAATATTCATTATTTAGATTTGACCACGTGACCTCTGTGGTCGCAGGTAAGAGCTATACAAATTTCTCAATTTATTTGCAGAATATATTAAGATAACCCTACTATAAATCCCTTAAGCCTTTTATTATGAGTCTTTCAATTACGTCTACAAAGTAAGTTTATTAGTTTAAGTAAGTAAATATTTATTTGATAATTGATATATCTTTAACATTATATATGGTATAGATATATCACATTATATATTATATGATATGGTTAATTATATATGTAATTAATTAAGTATAATATAATGTATTCGAAGATGGAAGGCTTGCTCGTAGCGATCCCTGTCAGTCTTATTTAGCACTGCAACATTCCTTACGCCACGAGCACTATACGGGAGCACAATGCGCGAAATCTCGAGGCGACGCGCACCAATCCGCGCGTCCCCACTGATGTGAGAAGTGGCGACGAATGCGGCGTTGGGGACCGCCACCCAACACACCATGTCCGAAACGGTGGGAAGTGGAGGCTACAAATAGCTGCGGGGAAAGTAAGAGATTTGGATGTAATCTGAGACCAAGCGAAAGGGCAGTGACACAACCGATTTGCCGGGCAGCCACGTCGCTCTCTCGGCCGGTGTTCCTGAGAGCGAACGTGGGTGTCAAGGTGTAGGTGTTTTATTGTCCTCTCGATTGTTTAGTGCAATGGTAGAGTACGAAGCGATCAACCCGAGACTGCTTTGGGTTCGCTTCAAAATGGGGATAACAAGAATATCCTTGGCTTTATTGAGCGAGCTTGAGGGGTTTTGGGAGAGTATCAGGGATGTTCTAGATAGTGTAAAAGGAAACTAAAAAGAAACATTATGTGGTGACTTAAATGGATGGATCGGAACCACGCATAGTGGTTACGAGGGTGTATTAGGTCAGTATGGTGACAGAAGAGTGAACGATGGGACGATGAAGTGAAAGATGCTATAGAAAGAAAGAAGAAAGTATAGCAGGATTATAAAGCCTCGAGTAAGGATAAAAGTATGAGAGAGATTAAAAAGAAATAGTATAAGCGGCAAAAACACCCAACGAATATACTGATAAAGATGAAGCGTGAAAAGACCGAGAGAGAAAGAGACTAAAGATTAACGAACAACTTTCAAGAAAACACGAGGCTTTTCAGGCGAGATGTTAGCGATTCCCGGGGATGTTCATTGACCTGTAGAATGTAAGGGGTGCTTTCGAAGGACGGTGACATAATAACAGATCAATCACATGTTTTGCAGCGATGGGCAGAATTCTACAAGGAGATGTATGTATGTGATGACGCTTCTGTCTCTAGTAGCAGCGATACGCTCAGTCTTGATGTTGCAGAGGGTGACATCGGTATAAAAGAAGTAGAGAGTGCTATAGGAAATGTGGTAAGTCAGCGGGAGCAGTGGAGTTACTACTGAGATGCTGAGATGATCAAATATGGTGGGCCTCGCATCTTGGACTTGTTCAGATTTTTATGCAATTTGTGATGATTGGCAAAGTGCAGTCATCGTGATTTTGCAAAGGTTCACAGATAGACTGTGCAAGCTATAGGGCTATCAATTTGATTAGCTCAGGTGGTAAAATTTATGCAAACATTTTGGCGACAAAAATGCAAGAGGCATTTGAAAGGTTGTTGTGGGAGGCCCAAGGAGGAAATAAACCTGGAAGAGGATGCATAGATTAGATCTTTTCCCTCCGCATGATCAGGGAAAAGTTTTTGGCTGTATACCAAAAAGTTTTCTCTGCATTTGTGGACTTGGAGAATGCGTTTGACATGGTTGTAAGAAAAAATCTATGGGAGGTACTGCCCCGATATAATGTAAGCGGAGCCTTGCTGCAGGCTGTAAAGTCTATTTATAGAGATCACTCAGCCTGTGTGCGAGTAGGAACTAACATGTCACCTTGGTTTGGCATCCAATCAGCTTAGCTGTTCAATTTGTGTTTGGATAGTTGTCTCCAAGGAGTGATACAAAATGACATGGGAGTGAAAGTGGGTGACTCTAAGATAAATTGCTTGCTATACGCAGATGATGCAGCGCTTTTTGCATTGATGATGCATGATGATGATTTGCATTGAATGTGAGTTGCAGGCATTGGTCACCATTTTGAAAGACGGGTGTGAAAATAATGGTCTAAGCCTGAATGTAAGTAAGACAAAGGTTCTCGTATTTGAAAGAGACGAAGAAAAGACGAAATGAAACATTTTTGTAAAAGGAAACTTAATAGAACAAGTGAATGAAGTAGTC
The DNA here is from genome assembly GCA_037127375.1 of Dione juno. Taxonomy (NCBI): domain Eukaryota; kingdom Metazoa; phylum Arthropoda; class Insecta; order Lepidoptera; family Nymphalidae; genus Dione; species Dione juno. The sequence continues at coordinate 10,428,483 of JAXRJS010000014.1, read as the reverse complement.
TATCTGGGAAGTATGTTAAGTAGAGACGTAAGATACGAAATGGACAAGAAAAAGCGTATTGCTGCCGGTAACAGAATGAAGCCTTAGCTGCATTGTTGGGACGGCGAAACGTCAGTGTAGCTGCATGGTTGGCCGTACATAATACAGTTCTGGTACCGACGCTGTTATATGGCAGTGAAATGTGGGTATTGCATAAGAATCTCTTCGAAAGATATGCGGAGTCAGCTTAACTGACCAAATCCGCAACAAAGAGATACACAGAATGGTATAACATGAATGAAATGAGATGAGATGAGAATGAAAAAGAACGTGCTTAAGTCGTTTGGACACGTCGAATGAATGAATGATGAAGGAATTGTTTTAAATGATATATGAAGTAAAAGTAAATGGGAGAGGTAAGGGGAGATCTCAAATGACCTTCGAAAATACAGTGTCGTACAAGATACTGGAGGAAGGTCACGTAAAAAAATGAGGATGCCCCGGAGAGCATGTATGAAGAGGTTAATGACAGTGGACAAGGCGAAAGAAGTATGCAGGGACCGCAGCGTTTGGCCGTCCGTTCATTCTGACTACCCCGCTAGGGATAAAGCGTGAAGATATGGTATAGTATGGATGGTATAATGTACCTATAAATATAGCTTAAGATTTTATAAACTTTTCCTTAGATATCACTCTAGTTCTAAATCACAATTAATAAAAATATTTGTATAAATATGGAGATAATAGTTTCTAATGATCAGTTTTAATCCTAAATAAATTATCAATTATAATATAAATAATATTTTTATATATTGAATATAAAAATGATAAGAATACAAAAGTGTTTTAAGATAGAAGGGATACAGGCCAAGAGTCTGTAGAGCTCATAGTATTTAAATAAAAATAAAAGATGTATACCATAATAAAACAGTAAAAAAGACATTCTCGTGCATTGAATATGAAAAAATCATTTAAGTGAGGAAAAAATATTAACCCAATGTATATGTCTTTTTTAAAAAATATCATACCAAATATGACATCTATATACTAATAAATAAAATTGGAGTGTCTGTTTGTCTTAATAAAATTACCGCTTTTTACTACATGCATATGAATATATATATATATATATATATATATATATATATATATATATATATGAATAATTAATGCTAGTATAAATACTATAGAAATTTTAACTAGGTAATATATTGAGTCATATAACTTGAATATGTGAGATAAGATATAGACATATTAATACTATATTTATTAATATATATGTCGAAGGAAACCAATTTAATTATCCATGCAATTAATAGCCCAGTCACTTCACTAAGTAACGTTGTTCAACTAGCGGCCGGAATGACCAGCCATTCAATCAAACAGTTAGAACACCAAATAGACATACCACCAAACACCAAACACCAAATATATATACCAAATATATATATATATATATATATATATATATATATATATATATATATATATATATATATATATATATATATATATATATATATATATATATATATATATATATATATATATATATATATATATATATATATATATATATATATATATATATATATATAGGGGCCGTAGCGCAGTGGCATAACTTATCCGGTAACAAGTTCCTCGCTTGATAACAAGATAGAACGCGGCGTTGAGTTCCGCCACTCAACTCACAATGTCTAAGAATTGGGCGGAAAGTAGTGGACGGAGTATCTTAACACTAGGTTACCTCTGCTTATCCTGCTTTATGTTAGATACAATGTGAAGCTAGAAAAATAAATATAAAAAAATTAAAAATTAATTTAGCTTCACGCTTTGTCCCATTTATGGCAGGGTAGGCAGAGGGAACCGCAGGAACCGTAGGAACCTAGTGTTAAGACACTCCGTTTCCCGCCTTTCGCATTTGAGGCATTGCGTGTTGAGTGGCGGAGCTCAACGCTGAACTTTGTCTTGTTACCAGAGCGAAGAAAATGAAAAAAAATCATTCTCCCCAAGTGGAAACCGAACCCATAAACCGTCGCGTTTACAGATAGACACTGTGCTTCTGCGCAACGACGGTCCTCAAATAAAAATATGATTCCAAAAATGAAAATTTTTGCCATATTCATATTTTTATTATTATTAAATCAGCCCATTTTTGTCCACTGCTGGATATAGGCCTCCCCCAGGGTGTGCCAGAGATCCCGGTCCTCAGCCGTCTGCATCCAGTCCACTCCTGCTATATCCTATTATATATTAAATACAGCAATTAGGATTGTTATATTTATACGAAATAGCTGTATATGGTAAATTGATCTAAATACGACCGTGATGAATACATTTAGCCATGATTACCCCATGGCATTGTAATGTAATAAAATTTCAAAATAATAAAAATGGGAAACCTACTAGACCAAGATAATATCATAGACATCATTTTGATTCCCTTGTCAGTAAACTAAGTAAAAAGGACAGCTTCGAACTTACAACTACTGTAAAATTAAATAATTGAATTTTCTTCTTCAAAAGAAAAAAAATGAATCTTTGAAGGACACTAATTTGTTTTATTTTAGCTTTAGACAGTTCCTCAAGCACGATGTTCTGTTTTTCAAATAAATCTTTTTTCTATTATAGAGTATAGAAAAATTTTGATTTATATTCAAGGATATTTTATTGTTAGAATTTTTGAATCCTTGCACAATATAAAAACTAATTATATAAAAAAAAGCTTATAATTTTTCATTTGATTATAAATTTTACAGAAAGATCTTTTTTTTAATTCCACGATCATTAAATATGGTCATTGCCATGTGTCAAATAGAGCATCTCATCAAATGGACACATTAATGCGCTAAGCGTATTGAATCGTGTGAATACTTAATGAGACTATACGTCAATTATGGATAGGGCATTACAGCTGAGTGTATATAATTTGTCATATATTTTAAATTGCATATAGAGTAAGAGAAGAGGTATTGATAGAGTTCTCTATTTTCAGCTCTCAGCTTCCATCGTAAGTTTGACGGTTAATCTACACGAGGCACTCTTTCTCTCAGATGCAACTTGATTTGGACAATTAGCTTAACTACTACTAATTAAAGGAATGGTGCATTTACTGAAAAATCCACAAACAGAGCGTGTAAACGGGGTGTTTAGCTAAGCTCGCAAGAGCTTGTTGCCGATCCGGTTACACACAGGTCAGTTTTTGTACACAAATTAAAGGAAGTTTGCTTGCTTGCTTGGAACACGCTAATGCACTCACAAGCGTGATAATCACTATCAAACACTTGTGGAGGCATGCCTATCTTGTAAATACACCATAACGGTGGTTAATTTTCAATTAAGTACTCATTTAAGTAAACACTTATATACCGTAAATAAAAGTAAACGATATGAATCATCTTCAATTCAAAAACAGATTTTCCTAATTAGATGGGCGAAGATAAATCGCTTACCACCAAATCGTCAGCTTGTTGCGTGACTAGAGCGCGATTTATGACTTAATAGCGTAGCACTAAGCAGGCCTTAGATAAGGTGCTTCTAAGTGATTGTCGGCGCTCACAACAATCGTAATTACTCCAAACTGCTATCTATGTCGAGACGCACGCGATCTCTTTCACCGACTGGAACTCGAATCGTACTAATCGTTTGCATAAAGCTGTTCGCATTTTGAAGTCAATGCTGATATTCATGCGTATAATTAATTAATCAGTATTAACCGACTTCAAAAAGGAGGAGATTAAATTGCGTTATTTTTATTATGATGATTATTTTTGTATGGTAGGTTCAGAGGCACGTGGTCCCATAATATGTTTTATGGCAATTGGTCAGCACTTCTTGGACAAATCTAAAAATACAAAAAATATATATGTTCACGCCCATTTATACTTCAGAGTCGGGATGTGGACTAAAACGTAGAAAATATATATTTATTCTTTTCATAATTTGATAAATCTTATTAAATTACTAATCTTTTATCTTTATAACTCATACATGCTATTAAATGTACGTATTACAAGATATAAAATAAAATATAGTTACAGTACAAGAAAAAAGATTTTTGTTTGCTTTTTTATTATAATAGATAAGCTTAACTCATACTTCTGAACATATTTTAAAAAAGTTACAAAGTCTATAAAATAACGCACTACGATCAATAGCATGATGATGTTTTTTTTGTTGCCTCTTAGGTGCTTGCAGCATAATAATTATCAATAATTTGCTTTATTTTTAGAGTTCCGTACCTCAAAAAAAAGCCCGGAACCCTTATAGGATCACTTTGACTGGCTGTCCGTCCCTCTGTTAAGGCCATTTTCTCAAAATTACGTAGAGGAATCAAGTTGAAATTAATATCAAATATCCAAACATTTTGAAGCACCGGAACAATCAAGCTTGTAAGTCAACGAAAAAGATATGAGCATTTATGCCCAGTTTTTTGCATTTCGTATGAAATTCGCCGCGTAATCCGGAAACCTACTTCCTGGTGACCTACAGTTATGAAATTTGGCAATAAATTGGAAGTTGTAGTAAAAACGAATTTATAGATCCCAAAAAAGCCATTACAAAATTAAACATTAGTTTATTTTATACAAAATTAGCATATACGACCGCAGATTTTTAAAATTTTAGTCCTCAAAATATTACTAAAATATCCTAAGGAAGTATAGATAATAAAACATATGAACGGTGGGGTCGCCCGGCCGCGATTGTAATGTAGCGCGAACCATTTCAGGAAAGTACATCCCGCCGTATTTCAAAATGGAAAGACATGGATACTTAATGATTTAATAAAATAATGTTTAGGTAATATATAAATCGTATTTTAGTAAATACCAGTATTCTATAGGCAGCTGCGCCTACATAAACTACTACTACTAAACTTACTACTAATATAATATTTGAGTGTTACATTCAAGCCTTTCTCTTGAAATCGTTCTCTCTACTAGTAAAAACCATATAAAAAACCGTTGCGTGATTTGCAATATCTAAGCGTGTATCGATGTAAAAATGCCATCTGTATATAGATTTATTATATTCTATTTTGTAGGTACTAGTTAGAATATTGTAGATAATAAATAAATCCTTGCTAGGCCATATTCTACGATCGTGAGATTTGTTTTAACATATCAATACATTACTTCATACACAAATTACATACTCCATTACGTGTTGATGAAATTAATTGAACACGATGAAACTGGTTGATTTGACCTCTTATAAAGCGTAACATTTTGATAACAAATACTTGCGTAAGTGTTTTTGCCATTGATTGATCATTTCTTCTTCATTTAGAGACTTCAAATTTAATTTGATATTTACTGTAACATCCAAAATAAAATGTTCCATATTAAATTATATAATCTTAAGAACAGATACAAATAATAACATAGTACGAATGATTGGATAATGAGTTTATAGTGTAAATTATGTTAAGTACTACCTTCATGGGTTTTTAATCTGTAAGCTCTAAAACTATATTTTTACCTCAATGCTCGCTATCGCTGTAACTGTGATAGTCAAAGTACGTTTGTACAAAAAAAAAATATAAACTCAGGGTTAGCTAAACATTCATGGGCTACTAATGCAAAAAAGAATTATTTACCATTCCATGAATTCACTTTGCAGGTGTCGGCCCCATCGTGATGTAGGGAGAGGCAGCTGCTTAGAGCAGTGTCTGTGATTTGCGACCGAAGTGTAAGCGTAAAGGACTCCTTTAAAATGAGCTTTAACGCTCACCTCTACTGTTGGGGCTCCTAAAAGAGGACCAGATAGAATTGATTCAACTTGTGCGACCTTCGAACTACGGTCTAGAAATGAGTTGATGATTGTTCTAGACAGACTGAGGAGATATTTGAGCAAATTATAGAGAGATTTCGCTGTGATATCTTTCGTTCTTTTTTCTACCGCATTCAAATGAACAAAAACTTCGAACGCTTAACGTAAGGGTGAAGTACTTGTTAACGTTAAAATTATGATGTTTGGGCATGTTCGTTTCACATGGAACTGATTTTTTACTAGAATAGACTTTACTTGTTACTTTAGGCTTCTAGAGTAGAAGAAGATATACGGTCTGGATGACGAAATACCAATATGCTTAGGGATTTTATAGTGTTTCGCATACGTGTCTTTCACTAGAGTCCAATCAGGCACTGAACTTCAGAAAGGCTTTTATGTAAAAGCATTTTTTCCACAAATTCTATTGATCGTTTGCTAGTTGTTGTTTTTCTGTGCTCTTGATACTAAAAGAGGAACAGTGAAGCTGGTCGTCTTTTAGTATGTTTCTAATATTTGTTATAGAGCCGCGATTGTGAGTACCGTACAATATACTGGCAAGTGCTAAGCTATTTCTACTATAGTCTTAATAATTACACTTGCAGCAAGGGTTATCGGTGGCTGTACCAATAATCTTACCAAATTACTTTAAACTGGAAGTGTCATTTTAATAGTGCTGGAGACCAATTGTGAATTAGACTAAAGTAACGAAAGTAATAAATAATCAGTAAAAGAAGAATCTCTTTGAAACTAAAATAATAAAGAATCCTCCTAAAGTTAGACACTAGTTTTGCATTTCTAAGGTCATTGGCAAGGCATGCACCTTATACTTCTCATTCTGGTCTTACAGAATAAAAAAATAATAATATCTATCTTCTAATATTATGCCCATTCAATCCTAACTCTACTATTATATTCGATTGTGCTCCTATTATAAATTAAAGTCTTCATTCGAGCTCTGAGTCACTTCTGTCTTTTGAAAGTTATACCACAATATCATCATGCGATTTTCCTTGAATATTATATCTTCCATTCACGTACAGAATTTCTACTTCATTTAGTAGTACCTGGACATTGCCTTAAATTCCATGAGTAGTATTTTAATTTTATCCGCAAGTGCCAGGATCGATTCCGTGTTCCGCGTCCGAACTCTATTTATTGTCGGTTAGTCGAGTTATTCGTTCGTTCGTTAAATTTGACAGAAAGGTCAATTTTGTTAGTGTCCGAGTAACCATGCCTGCTTCGCAATTGGTCACATTATAAAAACGAATCTCGTTGAGATTTTTTTATTAAATATATAGTTCTGAAATTCTAATAATGATATAGTTCTGAAAATCCAATAATGATTAGAGTTTAAATGTAATATTTAAAACTACAGTAATCACCAAGTTTTTTGTAGAAAAGTTATCCGGGATTCATTCTTCTAAATCGAAAACTATCCTAAAACTATAACAGTCTATCAGTTTTACCAACCTATTATCCCATTTATATGTGTGAAGTGATTTAAAGCTCGTTTCACTTCTACTCGATATTAATATGGACACTTTTATCGTGAACATGCCACTTGATTTAAATTTAGGACTATCAATAAATAATATTGTACATATTATTTATTCTGTTATGCTTGACTTCATAAAAAAGTTAAAAATATTATTATTTTGTCTAAAAAAATACCAAAGCTAAATATTACTTACAGGTATAACATGAATGCAGGTAGCTCAATTATTGTCAACGTAATCAGTTATTTTTTAAGATATTAAAAGAATTTTGTATCAACAGCCATAGATAGACCTACGCTTCATAAACAAATTGGTATCACAAGTAGAGCATATAAAACTGTCTTAACAAGTTATTTTGCCGAGATGTGTAGATCGTAAATATCTTTTAATATAATATTACTCCTTTATTAGCTTGTTACAAAAACAAGTTAATCTCAATCGATCCGGATAAATCTGCTCATCATATTTCCTTATCAGAGTACATAGGAACATAAAAGCTGGGTTTGTCTAAGAAATGAAGTATAAAAGAAAAGAAGGAGCTTATTCATCTTCTTCACCTAGCATTTTCCCGCACTGTTGCCAGGGTCTGCTTTCCGACTTAATTGACTCCACTTTGCAATGTTTTGCATCTTCACTATAACCAATGTTCATTGGCTCTCATGTCCTGTATAACGACATCCAGTCATCGCTTCTTTGGGCGTCAAGAAGTTCTCAATCCAGGGACAGATATATCAAGGCATTTTCTTCTTACGTAGTTCATAGGCCGGCGCAAAACGTGGCCTATGAACTATTCTATTCTCCTTTTGGAGCTAATCCGCTACATCACCGACCCCAAGACTACCTCGAACGAGTGTGTTGTGCATACGGTCAGCCTGCGTTACACTACACATCCACCTCAGCATCTTCATCTCCGTGACGTAAAGTGTGCCGAGATAGTGCTCGCCAACATTCGCTGCCATATAAAAGAACTGATAGGATCATGCTCTTGTATAGTAACCCCTTAAGTTTGGGCCATTTGACCCAGGCAGCACTATCCGGGCGTGGATATCGTGGTCGTTGCCTCCGGACTCATGCATAACGGATCCATGGTACCTGAACTATTCCGACTTAAATGCTAGTTCAGGACTTATATGGATATTACTCGAGTCCGGGCTCCCGCTAGACATGTACTCCGTCGTCGACACATTTATTTTAAGACCACCATTCTCAAACGTTCGAGACATTCACTTTATGTCAGTCGGCTCTCGTGTGAGGACTATGTTATCGGCATACATCGTCAGCCATGGAGACTGGTCTTGGATGTGAACTGTGAAATACATTAAACACAAGTGGACTAAGCCACGGAGCTGAGGAGCTGAGCCTTGGTGAACCCCTATTGTAATCGGGAAGAGCTTTTTGTCGCAAACAGCTTTCAGTATTCAGGATTCAATCCAAAGGGATCCAAAGGGACACTGACGTGACATACTATCAAAAGCCTTCTGCAGGTATACAAATGCCAGATACAGAAACTCTTCTTTCCCTGTATACCTCCATCAAAGTTCTGAGGGCAAAAACCCATCCATAGTGCCTGATGAATCCTGGCTGAAATTCATATTAAAATTCAGAGACAGTACACTCTCGGCAGAGCCTGAGGCCAATCAGAATTCATGGTGTGACTCCTAATCTTAATGCCCCTATAACTGCAGCAATCTTTGAACAGTGCCCCTTCCTTTGTAAATAAGAGTAATAAAACTGTGCCGTTGTAATGTGGCATCATACAGTGTTCAAAACGTCATACCAAGAGAGTCTACGGTTTAATCGTAATATCGTCAGATCCCAGGTTTCTCGTGCTACATGCGTAGAAGACAATTTCGAGTTTCGTCAAAGGTTATTGGAGTAATAAGTCTGAAATTAAGGAATACAGATACAGACGGAAGACGGGTGCTGAGTATTCAGCAGCTATGAAATTGTTTCTTTACCTCTCGTGTGTATTTAATAATATATATAATATATTGTTCAAACTTACAATGAAGTGAGATTTCTTATTTTTTTTATGTTGTTTCACACTCACACTCACACTTCACACGCGACGGTTCAAAGCTGAATGCGTTGAAGATTTTAATATTTTTCTTTAAATAACAAAGTATGTTTTCGACAAAGTTTGTTTTTAGGCTATACAACTCTTTAAAAGATTCTACGTAGAATTTTAATAGGTTTGAGAGTAAACAGGGTACAATTGAGCAAGAATGTGAAGTTTCGTATGCATTTCCTGAAAATCTCAAAAGAATTTGGGCTATAAAGCTGAACTTTATATGAAATAGCTGTGTAATTAAAGTGTAAGTCATAATCCCTATTCACATACATTCGCATATAAAAATGTAGTTAAATAAAGTTGTTTCTAATAAAAAATACTTTTAATAATTATATAGCTACACGCTATATGCCGCAAATAGCACGGTAGGCAGAATGAAATTCGTGTCAAGACAAAGTGTCTCGGATCCAAACTTTCCACCTAATATTCGTTGTTTGACATATTGTTGAGTGACGGAACTCTATGCCGCACTTTCTCTTGATGCCAGAGCAAAAAAATCAAAATAATTCAGTCCCCAAAGTGAGAATATAGCCCAAAATCGTCGCATTTACAGTCAGACGGAGAGCCACTGAGCCACAACGGCTTCGTAAAAAATATTCTGGAGTTTAAATGTATAGCTATAATGATACGATAACCAATCCCAACCGTACAAAATGATACTTGATAATAAAAAATCGGTCAAGTGTGGACTTACATAGTCTATAGGTTATCTTTTGCTTACTTTGCTGTGCCAATGCTTTTGGAATAACGTTAGACATGCACCTTAATGCCATAAATTGCTTACTTCGGAATATTATAAAAATATTTTTTCATATTAAATTTAAAAAAAGGGAATACTGTTTAGGAAGAATTACACTGTACTGAGCCAGGAAATTAAAATATTTCAGTCCCCCGAGTAGGAACCGAACCCACAGTCGTCGCGTTTGCAGTCAGACGGCGTGTCCCTGCGATAACTTATATATATATATCAAATAAGTATATTAAATAAGTATATTATATATATCAAATAAGAAGAATACCAAAGAAAGTCACAATTTAAAAAGCGTAAAAGTGGCTATAATGTAAAGATGAAGCATTTGGAAATTGATGTTTGAATTAGACTTACTAATGTACATATATGTTTGTATTTTTACGTATATGTATGTTTATTAAAGTTTCAGCCTGCATCATATTTTTTATTGTTACAATTTTTGGTAATAAATAATTAATTCAAAATTATTTCATGCTTAGGTTAGACTGGTTAGTTGGCGTTCCCGACCGGGCGTCCTTGAACATACTGAGGCCCGGAGTGCGAGGAAAATAGCACTCGCCCTCTTTAATTCCACAGCGGTGGAAGACGGGCAAACTAGTCCCCATTAAATAACAGGATCGCCTGGTGAATTTAGCCTCTACCTATAGGCCCATCGTGCTCTTGAGCGGGATCGCCATTCTCTTCGAGCGTGTTTTAGCCAGGTGGCTACAATGCCATTTGGAGGGAACAAAGCACAGTATTCCTAAGAACTTTGGCAGGTACAAAATACGAGTACATATATAACATATAAACATATATCGGGTACAATAAAACAAAAATGAAATATTTACTACCATTATTAGTTAAATTAATCACTTTAGGCGTAATAAAATAAGGAGGCTGTATCCACAAAATTCGTACGAAGTAATTAATAACTGTTTTCCGAGTACTATACTCGTATATGTTTCTATAACACCGGCTTGAAAAGTTGGTTAATTAAACGGCGAGCTTAGCTAATATTGTTGACTACGCTGTAAACTACCAATTTAAGTCAATCAGGGTTAGAAAAGCTTTTGAAAAGCAAATATTGGTGCTATAGCTAATATATGATTATTACTGTCGATACATCAAACTAGTTCATGAATTTCAAAACGAGCTATGCAAGTTCTTCTTACTTGCTTAAATTTCATGAATGTAATCTTTGTTTAATCATACAGAGTTTGCCTGGAAATAATATTCAGTTAAAAAAAAAAAACTTTTAGTATTATGAATGATTAAAATATATCTTGATCCACTTTACATATAGAATAAGTAAGGAATAAAGTAATTTGTATGTGCTTCAATAAGTGTTCAAGGTTATAATATTTATGTAGTGTATTTATAAGTGGCACCACATTATTACAAAAAATATAATAATAACATTCAATATAATTTTCCGAGGAAAAATAAAATTCGAATCGAAATTTTATTTATTGTTAGTGTGTCACTTATCAAAGTAATTTTTAGCTATAATGTAACTTAATTTTAAATCGTAATATAAATCAACAAATATTTAAAGACATTGACATTTTAAAGGCAAAATTCAGTTTTAACGAAGCGCTTGTGAACTTAGTCACTAGAATACGAAATCATGAGCCCAATTAGTGAGTTACATAGAGTTCCGGCTACATTTTGCTTCTTATTTCTCTACTTTCACTCTGGGATGAACAATTGTGTGCAAATTAGCAGTGACAACCCGCGACTGGGGACCGCAGCGGCATTCGCGACATACGACCAAGTTGGATCAAAAGCAAGTACCGAGCTACAGATAACGACAGAAACTTGTATGTAATTTAGTACGTAGCGTTTGTTAAAACTTGTTTTTAATTCTTTTTACCTGTAATTTAAATATAAAGACTATCATAAATACAACAACTGCTTATAGAGTAAAATATAAGCACAACTTTAAGCCTTTGAAAGTGGACCATCTAAGTCATTTCTTAGAGCTTATTTAATATTATAATCTATGATTATGAAAAAAACGGTCAAGATAACTAAGTACTTGCTATTTAAACATTTTCATTTTATTTTATAGTCAAGTACGTCCATTTGAAAAGTAAATATACTTATATATATTTACGTTATATATATATATTTCCAATGAATAATAATTTGTGTAATTAAAGGGTTTGTCGGAGGAGGTATGATATACCTTTGCTTTCTGATAGGCTTCGATAGTCCCAAAATAAACGGAGCGGAAACACGGAGGGGCCGGTAGGGCATAAATTAAGCCAGTAAAACGCTTATAAATTTAAGTTCAATTAAAAACAGGACCCGATAGGCTGGTAGTCTACTGTAAAACTTTTAAAACTTTTTCACCTTTCACCTGTATGTATATATATATATATATATATATATATATATATATATATATATATATATATATATATATATATATATATATATATATATATGTATATATATATATATATATATATATATATATATATATATATATATATATATATATATATATATATATATATATATATATATATATATATATATATATATATATATATATATATATATATACATATATATATATATATATATACATATATATATATATATATATATATATATATATATATATATATATATATATATATATATATATATATATATATATATATATATATATATATATATATATATATATATATATATCTATATATATATATATATATATATATATATATATATATACATACATACATACATACATAAACATATATGTATATCTACACAACTATATTGTAATTGTATTTTATATTAATATTGTAATTAATGGGTAGTGGTATTGTTAAAGCTAATAAATACTTGAATAAAATAGATTCAATGGAAACAAATAAATGTTATGATATTATGTTGGTAGACTCTTTAGCTTCACGCAGGGTTAGTAGAAACATTCCGTTCTGCACTTCCGATCTGGTTTAAAATATTTAGTGTTGAGTGGTGAAAGTTGGAGAGGAGAAGGTGACCATCACATTCACTGTCAGAGGCTGTCGTTAATTTATAAGAACTATTTATAAAAATAGTACATCAGCTTTAAAGAACTGATATTTATTTTATAAATAAATATTCTTAATAAATTTTGCATAATATTGTCACCTCACTATTTTTATCGCTTTCACCTACTTCCACAGATTTGGCTGCAAGAAATATCTGTTAGAAATAAATCCACCTTTGCAAACATTTTTACTATAATTATAAACCATTTTAGAGAACTGTGTGTGATAGAGAATATTAATCGAGCTCGCAAATAGTTGAGACCTTCGTAATGAAGTTCTATTCTACTACTGCTACTTGTTCTATCATAATCTCCTTTATTAATAGCTTCTTTGAAAACGTTTTTGATTTTAACATAATAAGCATTTAAATTCATTAATTCTTTGTTTTAAAACCCTTTTGTTCTTCTGTGAATTAAAAATACATATTATTATTTTATTCATTATGACTGTAATTTCATAAGTTTTACATTGGAGTAAATAAATATTGGAAGGAATTAGTTATATAAATCATATTATATTATCTAAAATCATATTATATTGACATAGATTTATGAATAATGCTTGCTATAATATATATATATATATATATATATATATATATATATATATATATATATATATATATATATATATATATATATATATATATATATATATATATATATATATATATATATATATATATATATATATATATATATATATATATCTTCTTCTTCTTCTTCTTGGCATTAGTCCCGGCTTTTGCCAGGGTCTGCCTTCCGACTGAGCCTACTCCACTTTGCACGGTCTTTAACATTCTCAGTGGATAATTTATTGGCTCTCATGTCTTGTGTCACGACATCCAGCCATTGCTTCCTTGGGCGTCCGGGTGGTCTAACTCCAGGGACAGACATGTCAAGGCACTTCCTTCCGACATAGTTCTCAGATCGGCGCATAACATGGCCATACCATCTCAGGCGACGCTCTTGGAGCTTATCCACTACGTCACGGACCCCAAGACTACCTCGAATGAATGTGTTGCGTATGCGGTCGGACCGCGTCACGCCACACATCCATCTCAGCATCTTCATCTCCGTGACGTGAAGCTCCTGAGTGTGCCGAGATAATGTTGGCCAACATTCGCTGCCGTATATAAGAACAGGTCGGATAATGCTCTTGTATATCAGTCCCTTGAGCTTGGGCGGTATTCTGCTATCGCAGACCACACCAGTGACCTCCCGCCATTTGGCCCAGGCAGCGTTTATACGGGCATGGATGTCGTGGTCGATGCCTCCAGACTCATGCATAACGGCTCCAAGGTACCTGAACTTCTCCGACTTAACGGCTGGCTCAGGCCCGATATGGATGGTGCTCGAGTCCGGGCTCCCACAAGCCATGTACTCGGTCTTCGACACATTCAGTTTGAGACCACCGTTTTCAAGCGCACCCTTCCAGGCGTTCACTTTACGCTCCAGCATCAGTCGGTTCTCATCGATGAGTACTATGTCATCGGCATACATCATCAGCCATGGAGGCTGGCATTGGATGTCAGCCGAGACAGTATCCAGCACTACATTGAATAAGAACGGACTAAGAGCTAAGCCCTGGTGAACCCCTACTGTAATCGGGAAGGGCTTGGTGTCGCCAACAGCGGTCCTAACCACTGAAGCGGAGTCGTTGTACATATCTCTGATAACCTCAATATAGGCTTCAGGGATCCCCTTGGATCGCAATGCCCACCAGATACACTGACGTGGCACACAGTCAACGGCCTTCTGCAGGTCCAAAAAGGCCACATGCAGAGCTCTCCTTTTTTCCCTGTAAGCCTCCATCAAAGTTCTGAGGGCAAAAATGGCATCCATAGTGCCTGATCCTGGTTGAAACCCATACTGAAACTCAGAGACAGTACATTCTTGGCGGAGCCTGAGGACGATCATGCGCTCGAAGAGCTTCATGGTGTGGCTCATAATCTTAATGCCCCTATAACTACCGCAATCTTGAACACTGCCCCTTCCTTTGTAAATAGGAATAATAAAGCTCTGCCGCCACTGATGTGGCATCTTTCCAGTATTCAAGATACGGTTAAACAGGTCAGTAAGTATAAGCACACCAAGAGAGCCCAACGATTTCCACGCCTCGATTGGGATGTCGTCTGGTCCTACCGCTTTTCCGTTCTTCATGCGTCGAAGACAATTACGAGTTTCGTCACGGGTTATTGGAGCAACAAGTCCGAGGTTAGGAGATAATTCAGGAGGAAGACTACAAGACTGCTGAGTGTTCAGCAGCTCCTTAAAGTAGCTTCTCCATCTCTCCTTCACAGAGGCATGACTACAAAGCAACGTGCCCCGAGAATCTCTGACGCAAAGACATTTTGTAATATCCTGCGTCGCTTTATCTCGAGCACGAGCCAGTTTGTATATGAGCTTCTGCCCCTCCACAGTTTCAAGTTTATCGTACAATGGCGACAAACTTTCTCTGCGGGCTCTGGCTACAGCTCTTTTGCTGGCCCGTTTCGCTGCAATGTACTCCAGTCTGTCTTCAGGAGAGTTGGAATGCTGCCACTCTTTAAACGCAGCCTTCTTTTCCTGAATCACCCCCTGCACCTGGTCATTCCACCACCATGTCTCCCTGTCGATGACACGCCCACCCTTAGTAACACCAAGAACTCGCTTGCCCGCCGCAATGATTGCTGAATGAGCTCGATCCCATGCAGTCTGAGCGGTCTCGGTGTTAGTCAGTAGATTCTGACTCTCCACCTCCGCCAAGAAATCGGTCTGCATCGGCCCATTCAACAACCACCACTTAAGTCTAGGCTTGCGTTTCTCGGCTACTTTCTTTTTCGGGGTAACATTATAGTCCATGACAAGGAGGCGATGTTGGGCCATCAGGCTTTCGCCGGGAATGACCTTACAGTTGGTCACCCTGCCTGTATGACACCGTCTAGTCAGCAAATAATCAATTTGAGTTGAGTGGGACCCGTTCTTATACGTTATAAGGTGCTGAGGTTTTTTCTGGAAGAAAGTGTTCACGATGGCCAGATCAGACGCAATGCAGGTTCTTAGAATATTTTCTCCCTCTGCATTGCGAAGACCATATCCAAAACCCCCGTGAACACGTTCATACACCTCAGCGACCCTACCCACGTGACCGTTCAAGTCCCCCCCAACTAAGATTGCTTCGGTAGACGGTATAGCGAGTAGGACCTCTTCACACTGCTCCCAGAAAGTCTCCTTTTCAGCCGCGCTACAACTCGCCTGGGGAGCATAAGCACTGATTAAGTTTGTGATTACGCCCTCGATCAGTACCTTTACCCGCATCAAGCGGTCGCAGCGACGGTCAACTTCAAGAAGCCCATTCTGAAGCTCTTCAGAAAGCGCTACCGCTACACCGTTTTTGCCCGTAGGTGACCCAGTGTATATAAGGCGGTAACCCTGCCCGATGTTACGAGACTTATTGCCCTTCCAGCGAGTTTCCTGAATGAAAGCACACTGGACCCGACGTCTCATGAGTACATCTGCGAGTTCTCTGCATCGTCCGGTTAGAGAGCCAATATTCCATGTTGCAAAGCGGAGTTTCCGTCTGGGTACTGACGTCGTTAGCCGTGCCCGTACTTGACACGGTAGCCCTTGCCCACTTATCGCAGGTGTAGGGCGATGTGCCTGCGCGTCGTTTAACGGCGACGCCCTAGCCATACCCAGCTTTTTTTTAAATCGTTCCATACTAGTGGCGAAGTGGTTTTTAGTGGAGCGATTGCCATCTGACCTCCAAACCCATTACTGGGAGAAACCAAGAAAGGAATGGGAATAAAAGGAAGAAAGACTTGGAGTATAGGGGAGGGACACCACTTACATGGATTGGATAGGGTTATGAAAGTGGTGGCTCGAGGCCCCGGGGTCGCGTACCCGTATGCCGAAAAACCAAATATCGGACAGATAATTGGCTAGACACCCTCTGAGGTAGGTATATATATATATATAGTAGGTATATATATATATATATATATATATATATATATATATATATATATATATATATATATATATATATATATATATATATTTATATATATATATATATATATATATATATATATATATATATATATATATATATATATATATATATATATATATATATATATATATATATATATATATATATATATATATACCTACTATATATATATATATATATATATATATATATATATATATATATATATATATATATATATATATATATATATATATATATATATATATATATATATATATATATATATATAAATTATCCTTCACATGAATATTGAAAGATAATACTATGATTATCCTCTTTGAACTATTTTATTCAATCTCCCTCGGGCCTTATAGCTTTGGAACAATCTATCCTAAAATAACAGAAATCAAATTGATAACAGTTTATGAATACTGGGCGAAATAAATTTCGAAGCTTTCGTTGGACGAAAACATTATGCAAATCCTTTTATTATATTACATTAAATATTATTATTTTTTGGATTCTAACAATGAGCTTGGTTACAAAATTTCAAATAATCAATAACAATGTTCTTTTGAAATTTGAAATTTCATTTTCACAACGAAAATCTAAAGGGACGATGTGAAACTTCACTACTACTTTCGTAATTGCTTCAAAAGTTAGGAAATGAAAAGACCCTGGGGCTTGCAAGTTGAAATAACGGAACCGACATTGAAGGAGGCAACATTTTGTCTCATATTATACAAGTATAGCATTTATTTGCAAATGTTAATATAATTTAAATATTTTGAAGTAGGTGATTTTATATTATTCAAAATGTGTATTAAACATAAAAATTTCGTGTAAACGACTATACCTATTTAGATTTGAAAATATACACATTTAAAAGTTCTTTTAAAAGTGTTACTTGAAGTACTTAAAAAAAACTAATGACTGTCAAGAAAACGATTAACATTATTATTCGGTTTATTATTTTTAATATATTTCATTTCATATTGTTCCAAATTCGTACAAGTCCTATAAATTTTTGTTTTTTTGAAAAACAGTGGAGCAAATTTCCATGTAGAATTATCTTTCAAAGGTTCATGAAAATAAATTATATTTTTTTGCAATCACTCGCTATTCTTTCCTTTTTCCTTAATATAATGGAATTCGCCAATTATCGAAAATATCAGAGGAATTTAAATGTCCTCAAAAAACAGAGCGCTCACAAACCCAATTTTCTTTGTTTTTATTTTTAAATTGTGAAGTAAAACAAAAAAATTATGCTTATTGATGTAATTGCATTATACAAGCAAATACATAAAAAGCACGTCTGTACATTATTCAAAATATTAAATATTGAGATTGAACAATACTTTTTAAAAACATTTATATTATTTTTATAAGTATATTTACAACATAAGAGTGTAATAAGTTTTGTTAAAGTTCTTTTGATTTTTTTTTGTATTTAACAAAATTCCAAGACGAATAATACTTTCAGCTAATGTTCAAGGGGAAATAAAACGTACATTAATTTCAATTGGCAAACAATATAAATTAATTATTCTCACAATTAACTAACCAGTGTAAGTGCGACCTAAGTTTAAATTATTTCTTCATTAGAACTGTTCAAGCTCTATCCGGTGAATTAACGCAGGAGCATTTCATCGCATTTCATTTGCACATTATTATTGGGTAGTACTTCCAAGAGCTTTAATTCAACAATATCAAGTAACGATTTCACAATTAATTTCGAGGCGCGGACGGCGCAACGGTACTTATTGGAATGAATTACGTTCTAAGAAAGGTACTTTTAGCAATGTAAATAATATCTGATAGATCATATTTTATGTTGCTATCGCTTATTAAAACGTAACTCTAAGGTAAGGTTTTCTTGCTAATTATATTAAAAGATAATATTTAAACTTTAGCGCCTTTTCAAGGCTGGAAATTTGAATCATTAGAGCCTATCGTTCTGCAGTGGAACATTATCTGACTGTACACTATTTGATGTCTACGGGTAAATATGTGAAGCTAAAAAAAAACAATAACCAAAAATCTCGATACTGGACTTTTATCAAAATTTCATAATATATATAGAACATTTTAAATTATCTTACAATTGTTATCCCACGGGACAGCACTATTGAAGAGCAGCTTCAAGCCAGAAGTTGCTTATATTAAGCATATTATGCAAAACCCTAAAAAGTTCATATGTTTTAAATTTATAATGCAAAGTGTGGCAATTGCGTTAAATTCTGCTACTCAATACACACTTACACAGTGTCTCATATTCCGGTGGAATGCAGAGAGCGGAGTGTCTTGACACTAAGTTTTCTCTGTCTACTCTTATTTATGCAGGATATTATTGTACAGCAATGTATCGTAGCTTGTTTCGCAGTACATACAATTTTAATAACCACATATAAAATAATAAAGATTAAAAATAAAATTCTTGTAATATTTTTTAATAAATAAATTCTTAGTAAACAACATATCCTGGAGAGAGCAGATTGGGAACGCGTGGGTGAGTTCCCCTGGAGACGTCATGCCAGACAACTTTTTGTGTCAGCATTTAATGAGCTCTGGGCCTCAGGGTCTTGAGCAGTCAGAAAGTATAAATTAAACTTATTATAGGAATAATTGCTATTTGATTTTTCCTATGTGTAACAATTATATGTCGATATTTGTATAAGGTAACAACAATAAAAAAAAAAATATTTATTAGGGATACATGTGTCTCCATATTTTCGTAGGTAATCGCTAGGCAATCGATTATTTAAATTTCTTATTCAACAAAATTATATCCTTTCCAACTAAGAGTTTATTTCATATTTGTATTTTTTCTATAAAGAAATATTATGTTCAAAAGCATTTTAATAATTCATGCAATGATGTTTGTCTTATGGTTTTCAAAGGCCCCTTAACCAGCGCGTTATGCTAATTGTGTTTACAGACGCTAATGTAATCCTTTACAAGGAAACGCAAATAAATTAAAAAACATTGCAATAACCGCATATTATTACCATACTGAAATCAGACGAAATCATAAATATTTATTTCGCTTAATTAATTACTGAGCTATAGTTACTAAAAACAGAAGAGGCAGGTTATCATAGTTACTGGTAAAACGGATAATTAATATATATATATATATATATATATATATATATATATATATATATATATATATATATATATATATATATATATATATATATATATATATATATATATATATATATATATATATATATATTTTTTTTTTTTTTTTTTTTGTGATATAAGTATAAATTAGAAATTTTCGGATTTTTACTTTCTTTGTACTATAAGTTATAATTTTTTATCAAATTTCAGATCTCTAGATCAAGGGAACTATTTTATTAACGGGCTTAATGTAAAATTATATATTAAAAAGAGAAACTGTTGAGTTTCTCACTGGCTCTTTTTAGCAAAATAGGCAGCTAGGGTTAGTTTTAGCTTCCTACTTGAATAACTACTATTTCATTATTTGAAAGTAAATCTTAAGCCTACCTAATATAGTAACATTTTTACGCTAAAACACTACGTGAGCAAGTTATGTTACAAAAGTATATTGCGAAGATGTTTAAACGTTTGAGGTGCGAGTGCAATCTGCTATAAACTGGCGGTGTGTAAAAATTGGCACTCACGCAAATTAACCGACTAACGTGTTACTAGGAATCGACAGAGCTTAATGTTTATAAGTCTTTGGGAGATAGAAAAGAACTTTGAACTGTCAAAGGCACCTCTTGCCTTCTATTTTTGTAGGTTTAAAAGGTTGTAAAAGAATACAAAATTTCACATACATTGAGAGGATTTATTTACTCGGGGTCCCTTTTTAAATGGCAGTTACCTGGAACACCCAGCATGGTATTAGTAAAATCTCATAATAGTAAATTTATAAAGAGAAAAGATTTTTATGTTTGTTTGACAGCGATAGGCTCCGAAACTACCAAACGGATTTAAACAATTATTTTACCTTCTTTATACTTTTTTATCTCTGATAAAAATAAGCGATAGAACATTTACATAAACGTTAAGAAACCATATTAAAATTTTAATAATTGTAAAAACATTGAAATTGACATTGAATTATGACAGAATAATGCCTCTTTAAAAGCTCTAACTAAAAATGTAAATATACATGTCTATCTATTAAGAATAACTCAAAATGACCATTTTTACGTCCTACAAATTACAAAAAAATTAAGGGATATTTACCAAACCATACAACATTATTTCTTATCCAAATAAATAAGTTAGATACGATGTGCGTTTTATATACATCAAAATTGCCGCTTATAGCATATCAATAAAATTGATATTTTAGAAGATATCACATTTTTAAAATACTGGAACGGAGATGTCATGGCGCCGTGCGTCGCGAGGCGCGTATTTATAATAGGAGCACCTACTGTCTATATTATAATGCGCGTTAATTTCAGGAGTTACAAGTTCTTCTTAATTATTTTTATATTGAATTGTCCATCTATCGAAGACATTACAATATTTACTACTATTATAATATTCATTATAATCTCTTCGTTGCGGATTCGGTCAGTCCAACTGACCCGCATATCCTCCGATCTCCACAGCTCTTTAGTCCATAATTTGTCTGTAATACCCACGTTTTTTAATTTGTCGGTACCTTATAACCCATAATTTGTCGGTACCTTATAACAGCCTATTCCAGCAGCCAGCAGCCAGGTGCTGAGGCCAGCATTCCTGGCCTCAGCACCAGATCTGCATTGTGTTTAGCCAAATGTGCAGATACACTGACGTTTCGCCATCTCAACAATTTAGCTAAGGTACCGTTAATTCTGTTATTGACAACCTTTCAACGCCCATTTTTTTTATTGTATATCTTGTGTGTTCACCAGAGACTTTTGGCGTTCGTGCTATTGTTGTTCTGGTTTCCTTGTTTGTATTATTATAGTTGGAGTTTTTCGGTCTTAAACAATTTAAGTATGAATCGACATCCAACATCCACTTCATCCCTTCCATCTCCACTTAACATACTTCTCAATTATACTACTTTAACCACTTGTTCTAACATCTTTCCATTTACAAAAATATTGTATTCCGTCCTTTCTTCATCTCTTTCAAATTTCAAAACTTATGTCTTATTTGTATTCAGGCTTAGATCACACTCATCTTTCAGAGTGGTAACCAATGCCTGCAACTGGCATTCTGATGATATTTCTTAAAATAAATCCGAATGTAGAAACAAAAATTATATCCGCTTACTAAACATAACGAATTCTTGTCCAAATTAAATATTTAATTATAGAATTGAATTAAAATTTTGAAATATAGCCGAATATTTATCACCAATATGGCCGCCAACAAAATGGTAACCGCCAAAAATCATATTTCAATTAAATTATACCATATTTTAATTAAAAAATAAAAAAGTTATACCATATTTTTATTCTATGCATCTGAATACATGTTCATTTTTAAATTTACGTTTTATATTTTTAAATTCATTTTTAATTTATTTTATCGTAAATTTATAGTAATTAATTCAAAAGTTATGAAATATTACAATAATATTCATAGTTTACTGTATTCCACACGGTTGCGAGAATAAAAGTAAGTAGGAGAATAGGAAGTGATATTAGTGAAAGAAATATTTGTAATGTACCTACTATGACAATCGTATATTATGTTACAGTAATATTCTCCTCATAATGGGTAACATAATTTTATTCTCGTTTAAAACGCGTGAAGCTCGCCAACAAAGGTTACCTAACGAAGTAGTGGTAATAATAAAATTACTCAGAGCGCAAAAAACATGCTATACTCTTCTAAAGCATTCATTATAATAAGATATGGCAAATATAGCACAATACAGTGTTATCCTGTTGACACCGGCACGTAGCAATGTTTATAATAATAAAAATATCAAAAATCCAACAGTTTTCTCTCTGATATCTTTAACCTACTTCACTAGTAATTAGTCTATTATTCTCTCAATAATTGTTGGTTGTTGCTAAATAATTGACTGTGATTTATTAATTAACTGTGGTGTGGTGCATGCATTAGTGAATTGAATAGTCCAACGGGCAAACGAACATTGACAATTAAGAATTTACTATCTAAAAATGAAGTATGTACCAATATTTTGATATCAAATTAAGTAGTATACTAAATTATTTGAGATTGTAGAATTTTATTTCCTCATAGTATCTCTTCTCTCTCTTCTATCCGTCCTGGACCTAGATACTCTCGCCTATATGTCGGTGTTTCCGAATTTATACCAAGCTGAGAGCGGATGGAAAATACCCATAGTAAAATTGCATCCAGTATTGGAGGTGATTCAGAATACATAACAGCTTTCACTCAAAATATATAAAAACCCCATAGACCATTGCTAATGTTTCGAGGATATTAAATTAACCAGATTCACCTTTAGTATTATACTATCATAGTCATACATTCAGTCGTAAATACACTGAATCTCCCTATATGTCATTGAAATATTACGTAATGAAATCCCAAAGTGTATACCTTCCTTTATTATAAAATTGCTAGAGTAGTTAATGAGGCCAATGCAGCTTCTTATATGTCTGATATTCTTTATTCATCAGAGGATTGAACTGATTTACTGATGAGTGACTTCGCTATCCCTTCATGTCAAATTTCATAAGTCTAGGTCAATGGAGTATAACTAATAAGAGTCGACAAGCTTAAATTTGCGGTCTTACGTTTCTTTTCTTTAATTTTGTATGAAATTATGCTGTATAACATTTTTATAATAATAAAGATTTTTTCTGGGATATATCGATATATTAAAAATTTTCAGATTTTTACTCTAAAATCATCGGAAATCTCTGTAGTTTTTGATTATGCGGCGATTTTCATACAAATGCAATCTGAAAAAATGTGTAAAAAAATTATACAGAGAAACGATTAGGTAGCAATATTATAAACTAGGTGATAATGAGCGGCAATGACGAATTATCTTAGTTCGAAAGAACAGGCGTACACAGATTACCACATACTATTTGAAATCAGAAATAGGGATATCAAAGTATGAAAAAAGATTTTTTATCAATATTTTAAGTACTCGTATATCGCACCAACAGTATATAGTGTACGAGATATTAAAATCAAATTCAAATTCAAATCTGAAGAAGGCTTGGCTAATCTTAGAGGACGCCGTCATAATACACTATGAAAAATGGATATTAAAACGGAAAAATATATTATTTAGCACATTAAGTTTTCCTGAAATAGATCACATTACTTGAAAAAGGATTCAAAGAGAAAATGTCTTTTTGAAAACTTTTATATTTCCGAAATGTATCGGTTATACTAAAGATGAACAATATGATTTTGTATAACATTTCAAAAATAACGCAATTCAATCTACTTAAGATGTGTGCCACTAAATTAAACCTAGTATAATATAATAACCATAAATATATTTCATACTAGGTTATATAATAATATATAACCTAGTATGAAATATAAATAAAAGATTTTTCACTAAATTTTGTAATTTTTCCAATATAAAGAAATTTTAATATATAATAAAACATTTCACTTTTATATATACTAAAATAATATTAACTAAACAAGAACAAAACATAGATGATACCAATATAAATAATTATGAGGCTAAGAACTTTTTTCTCCATCAAATTACAATGCAGAAAAAAAAAGTTACAATGCAGAATAAGTCCAGCAATTTAAATATTCAGAATAAAAACTAAAATTATGCATGAAGTGAGCGCAGTGGCCGCTCGGATTTGCTCGACGATTAATATTAATGAACTTGTGACACCCCGTTCTACCAAGCAGTGTCAAGCTTCTGTTTCTTTTCAATGTAAATTGTGACTCCGTCTGTGTACTTGTTGCTCGCTGTACGGACTGACTGATTTACTTAAAAAAAATAACGAGAACACACTTAAATGTATCTATCTATGAATTACAGTAATCTGTCACTGTTTGTGTAGATTATTTATATATTCATTATAATTATTTATAAAAATATTTTTTTATGTCTTTGAGAGATAAAGGAAGAATAATTCTGTGAAAGGCAAACAACTCAGCGTGTCGAAGCTTTCTTTTAATATTTTAATGTAAAACTAATGGAATTTTAAATTCAAGTTATTTTTGAAACTAGAAATTTTAAAACGACACAATAGCTTATAAAATGAGAATAATATAAATGTCATGGAGGTATTATCATCTGTAGAGATTTAGCCAATAATCGTAACGATAGCAACGACGGATTAGTGAGCGCACTACCAAGATCCGTGTCAACGGTTTTCGTTACTTTGATACTGGATATCCACTTTGAGCATCATATCTCGCTGCGAGATCTGATCAACGTGAGGCTAAATACTCGAGGCAATAAGTACTTATTTAATGACGCTGCTAGTTTACTGTTTGTATGTCGCAATATCGTATCAAGAGTTCAGTGAAATATCTGTGCCACCAGCATCCTGAGCATCCGCATCGGTCCTTATTTGGTATGAATTTATCTACATCATTCGGCTATCCTAATATGCGATAGCAGTATCCCACTATCCGCCAGCCGTTATAGAGATACACAAGATAAATATATTAAACATTTTGTATGTTTTGTTTTAAAAATACGTGTAATAAATGTTTCAAACTTTGTTCCACCTCAAATCTTTAGTTTCCTATATATAATCGGACGCAGTCATCTTTTGTCTTTGTACAGTAGTTAGTAGCCACTGCATTAAAACGTTGGCTACCTGCCTATTTTAGGCTGCAGGTGGATTAACTACTCTTAGCTAAGCCAGGTAATTTAGACAAAGATTCAATTACCACTATTTATTTGGCAAGCATCACAATACTGACTTAGTAAAATTACCCTTGGATCCAAAAAAATATCGATCAAGTGTGAGTTGTACTTAATTTTGGGGCATATGCAATTTGCAATGGTTTTTTTGTGCGATACTCAATAAATTGCCTATTTTTGATTGTATATACTGTAAATTCTAATACCTTGCCAAATTTCATAATTCTAAACTAAAAAGTTTGTTTTTGCGGTGATTTTCATACGAAATGCAGCAAAAATGAAGCATAAACGCTCGTATGTTCAATTGCATTAAGTTAGAAGTTTGGTTGTTTTCTATGCTCCAAGAGACAATAGACCTGGATATTTTATATTAATATTAGTTATATACGATCTTAAGCAAAATGACAGATGGACAGATAGATGGCCAAGAAAGAGATCTAATAAAGATTCCGTATTTTCCTTTTAAGGTACGGAATTTTAAAATATAGTGCAAAAACTGAGGAGGTCCAAATTACCCAAATATTCTTAAATTAATAAATATTTAATATATGAATATGCAATACATACTTTGCAACATAAAAACAATACATATTTTATTAAATTAAAATATAATTGAATTATATTATTAATAAATAAAATTGAAATGTCTGTTTGTAATAATAAAATAACCGCTTTTTACTACATGCACGTAAAAGATATATATATATATATATATATATATATATATATATATATATATATATATATATATATATATATATATATATATATATATATATATATATATATATATATATATATATATATATTATACAAATTACAAGAGGAAATTGAAGGTAAAGTACTTACATGGTGCTAGGGTGAGCGCGAGCCGTGGAATATAATGTCTTCAAGGGAAATTATGAAGCCTCAATGATGCGTATATAAAGAAATACGCGGATGTGTAAACCATGCGCCTTTTACCAACTTATTTTACGCGTAACCACAAAAAATATTATAAAAAGTGAACACACACGGTTAATGACACGGACGTTAATGTTCCTTATCGTTGAGGAAATCTCGAAAGTCGTAGTATTAAAAGAGGGACTTTTAATATATATTAGTTGGTCATATTCACCTTGTAACTATGCTATTAGTATCTAACAGCTTAACAGACTCATTAGGGCAGAAAATAGAAGAAGCTGGTAAAAACAACGTTGTTTTTGGAAAAGTTTTCAACCTTTTTTTAATAGCCCATAATAATATGAGTTGATAAATAAAAATTTAATGTAAGCTTTTGTGTTTGAAATTATTCATTTATTCGATATATATAGCCTGTAGTTATCATATCGTTTATATTTTTTGCGTTTAAATGTATACTCGCGTAAATAATATATTTTTACGTTGACTTTTTATTTTTATTTAGTATTATAATATTATTATATTAACAGCGCTCCTTAATGTGCCACCAATACGCGCTACCAATACAGAGCGCTCTCAACTGTATTAATTAATACGATAATTTAAATTGCTTTAATGATGAAGAATTTTTTTATCCTAATGAAAGTTTAAAGAGTATTTGATATTAAAGTTGCTAAATACCTAAGTATACCCAGTTTTATGATTTAATATGTTGCTAGAAAATATAAAAACTACGGCAAAATAGTTTGCCTCAAAAAAGACGCTGTATATTTAGCTTCAACTAGTCTTGATACTTTTAAGGCCATGAAATAAAGAAATCAATTGGTATTAGGTATTTTTTTTATAATCGATACAAAATAAATACAAAATATAAAATATTGAAGCTTTTATTTACAAAATTATCAACATATAATATCACTTTGGGAATTTGCAGTTTCACTTGCATAACACCATGAATATACATAACTAGTGTAAAATCAATAATGGTTACATACAATTCCATGATTAACTGTTTATACAGTAAGACTTAAGTCTATATGATTGAGAAATTAATATACAATTTATCTTAAATTATTCACTGGAAGTATAGATGAAATATTTAAAATGTTAAAAAATATAGGCAAAACAAATTTAACATTTTGACCGACAACTATTTTTTGAATATCTCTATCAATTGTAAAATATGTAATGACAATAATAGGTACATATATACTGACAGTGATACTGTATTAAACTTGAAGTCGTTAATTTCAAATATTTCAGTAAACACATATGTACATAGTCAACACAAAAAGTTATTTTATTATTAAATTTAAGCGAAAAATAATAATGTCTAAGTATCTTATTGAATAAAGACAATATAAAATAGTTTTTTTTATTGATCATCGTGTGCCAGTAGCAAGTTACGATTTACTTAAAACTAGTTTAATCAAACAATTTATATAGCTCGATTGTTTTACGATTTCGATAAAAGAAAATTGTGAAAAGCTGTGATGTACATTTTTAAGCATTCGTACTTCATGTACATGTTATTAAAATGTACTTTATGACTTTATTTATTTGTAAATTATTTAAATAAATTAAAGGATTAATTATAAAACAAAGATAGTATGTACTATGTACATATAAATTAGATGGTGAAATTAATTTTTACATATTCGGCTAGTTATTAAGAATAGTTAAGAATTATTTATAATCGTTTAAAAACTTTGAAAATTGACTTTTTCTATTTTCAAAGGTAATTTTATGTTACCCAAAAAATAGTTACCGCGCATTATATACGAAGCAAACTAAAAAAAAATTATAATTTGGCATTCATCTATTACTAAAAAGCGTAATTTATTGTCACAGGTGTGAGAAGATAATGACAAAAATTAGAATTATCGTAGACTCGGTAATTAACGTTTATCATTTATTAATGATAATAACTTTAATGCATTTTTATTTACAACAATTTTATTTTACAATTTTAACACGAATTAACAATCAATTTGACCATTACCTAAGTAAACTTGAAATGGATATGTTTCATACTTAATGTAAAATTAATAGAAATATATTTGTTCTCATAGTGTTATTACAGTTTATAATAGGATCAGCGTACAGAAGAAAAACAATATATATATATGTACATACATATATATTAAATTAACAGCTAGTTCTAAGAAAAAAATATACTGCAATGATTTTTAAAAGAAGTTACTATGAAATACGATCACGTACATGATATAATATATACTTATAACACACTTATATCACGAAACTTTAATAATCTTAACAAAAACATTATGCGAAAGCTACATTTAAAACTTAAAGTAATTAAAATAATGTATAGCACTAGCCTTATCGCAGAAAAATGTTCGATTATAGTTAGAATTCATGTAGATACATAAAAAAATAATATTTGGAAGACAAAGCAATGTAACATATAGAAGAATCTTCGTTATCTAAATGAGATTTAATTGATCAAAGTCCTATACATGCCCGCGTAAAAAAATGTTTTTTTTTAAACTATATACAATTTTAAATATATTCTATAGCGTTGTTTATAGACCCCTGGTAGAGTATGAATTAGTACCACAAGATATATGTAAAGATAATAGTATGCATATGAATAAAATAGAAATCCCGTTGTGCATTGTCGTTTAGAACAGACTCTATGAATAAACCAATGTTATATCTAATTATTCGTTTTTTGATATCAATTCTTAACACTTACATACTAAATATACGTAGACAGATTCAAATTATTGAGTAATATCAAATACTCAAGTATGTAATAAAAGTTTACATGGAAATATTTTCTTTGGCATTTACTTTGTCAATTTCTTTTTATATCTTTCATCAACCTAGCATAATATGTTGTTGTATGCCCTTTTCAAATTACTTCCGGTGCATCTGATTCAATTATAACTAAGATACAAGAAACAAGTATTATTTGAAAAATGTAAACAGTACAGGTACACATTTTAGTACATTTTAATATTTTTTTTTATTTGTTGTATTTTATACGTCCTTAAGTATAATTCCACTGAAAATTACTTCTCAAAATTGTTAAATATTTTTTTATAAAACAACATTTTAAAGCGTTCTCTCTAAAATGACAGACATCTTAATCCAATTAGTATTAAATTAATTACCTTTTTAGCATACATGTTGAAGATATTCATTACAGTGAAGCAATAACACAGTTTAAATATAAGACAATTTTTTCAAAGGTACATAACTATATAAAAAAAATTAATACAGATTGTGTTCATTGTGAATATATTCGTAGGTACTAAAACTACATTTTGGCAATTGACATCCTATGTTTCATTTTGTGTGAGAATTGTGTGTTACTTTTTTCGTTGACTGTTCATTAGTGTCCGAACTCTCTTCAGATTTGTGATAGTGATTTCGTCATTAGGTTTCAACTGCAGGGCGCGCCGATACGAAGTTGCTGCCGCCACGTATTTTCCGTTCAAATGTAAAATTGCGCCAAAATTAGAATGGAATTCTGCATCCTGCAATACACAGAAAGAAGACGCTGTGGTCACAGCATAGGCCTATCTATATATTACACATCCTATGTTTATTATTAAAATAATATATTTTTTTTTTAATATTTGTAATATAATACAAAGATTGGGTTTGGTAGATTTTTTAAATAGATTTATCGGAAAATTTAATTATTTGGGCCACTTCAAATGTATTTTTTAAAGATGTACATATTATAGATTTTTTTACACATACATATATGTTCATGTGATAGTTCAACAATTTGTAATAAAATAAATATTAATATTATTCTATTACTTACATCAGGACTTAACTCTACAGCTCGAGCGTACCAGCGCTCAGCCGAGCGACAACGTCGCGCATCTCTCAAAGCGCGCGCCGCTGAAGCAGCACGCGCACTGTCGGTAGGCGACAGCTGAGCAGCAACTACCAACTGCTCGGCAGATTCACGCAACCGTCGTTGTGATCTCAGAAATATACCTAACGATATACGATCTATTTATTGAGGGAATATCTTCCAAGAAAATAAATATTATTCAATTTATTTTAAGTATGACATACTAGCATCTTCTAGGCAAAAGTGAAACATTTATCTCAACTATAAATTTTATTTGATGTACGTATATTTTTATTTTTATCACCAATTAGAGCATTTTCACGTAATCCTGTCTTTCGTTTATATTCTTATATTATTAAATACTAAAATATACTACAATTAATTAAATTAGATTGTTAAATTCAATCAATAAATTTTGAAACAGATCAAGAATCTAAAAGTACAGACTCTTACCGAACTGGTCTCGTACTATTGGATCATCAGGTGCTAAAGTGATTGCTTTTTTGAACCATGACTCTGCTTCTACACTTCTGCTCGACTGTACAAATAAATATAAAACAATAAAAAAAGATTGTTAGATTATAGTTATTTTAAATGTAATGGTGAAAGTAATTTCTAAATAATTATAAAGTATTCATTATAGAAAGAATGCAAAATAAATACTTACATTTCTAGCAAGGATCTGGGCCAGTGTGACATGTGTCCCTACATGACTCGGAGATAATGCCAATGCAGATAAAATGCTATGTTCAGCTTGCGGCCACTGCTGTAGCTGCATATATATTTCGCTCGCCATTGACAGTACATTCTAAATATAAAAAGCAAACGTAATTTCTGAGCCAATTTTATTCGAAAATCTTAAATTAATTAGTAGAACAGATTGTTTAAAGAACGTTAAGTTTTATGACAAACTTTCATTGAGCAAAGTGAGTGTAAAATTTTATGGCTCCGAGCCAGATCACAATATCATGGGTACATACGTGTCGCGTCCACCCTACGATTGGTGCATTTGTATCGGGTAGTATTTGCAGGGCGTCCTTATAGGCCGAGAGAGCTTTGTGCCAATGTCCTCTCTGGGAATGTAGAGATGCCAGTTGTACTAACGCAGACACACGGGCTGAATCGTGTTCGCGTCTGTCCCGTACACGGACGCCGTCTGCACGGGCGCCTGCACGCAACGCACTCGCCGCCTCCGCTAACCGCCCATCCGCCATCAACGACGTCCCGAGATTAACATAAGCCACTGTAAATTACACTATCAATAGTAAAAGTAAAGTCATCAATAATAACTAAACAAACGAATAAAGATTATGGAAATATTTCGAATCTCATCAAATATCAAATTATAATAACCAAAATCACATTATTTACCCAAAAAAAAGATAATTAAAATGTACTTACAAGCCATAGACGGTCGAAAATAAATTGCCCTCTCGAAACTTTTGATAGCTTCTCTGTAACGCCTTTGGTTTTGATGTAAAATTCCCCTGAAACAACGAGTCGTGTAAGTGGGGCCTCTTCTACACACATGTACATGGATTGCTAATTAAATTCAGCTACATATATATTTAGATTGATATAAAATCGATTAAATGTAAATATAATATAAGTATTATTTTATTTATTATAAGGAGGCTGTAAATTACAAATATAAAAGCGTATAACAATTTTAGTAAAATATATATCTAGCAAAGAATAGAACACATTACACACACATCGTTACACTCAAAGCAATAAAGTAAGAGGGTCTATGAAAGAAGTGACATTAATTACTCTATCGGAATGTGGCTAAAATTAGGAACAAAGCTCTCGATAATACACTTAAGTGGAAACATTATAATAGTTGCGCAGTTCTCACCCTTCCCATCATATTGCTTATAAATATCTTTTGATCCGCAATTCTGGTAATTTAATAGTGAACAATTCCCTTTTGGCAAATATCCGGCGTATAAACTAATTACTACACTTTCGGCATTTATACCGAATTCATGATTAGGATACATTATGTATATTGTTTCAGATAAAAGCTACCCCAGGGTTGAATTTATTAGTCCATAAAAGTCATACAAATAGAATGCCAGTCGATTTGAAATATTACTTTTACTTTGTTCTATCATTAAAATTAATAATATACTTTTTTTTTAATTTCAGATATATGAGAATAAAATAAGGAACTATATTAAGTGTCATAAATTGTAAATCAATCGCGTGTGTTGTGTACAACACATTGACATTGCGACAGCTTGAATATTATTGGTAAATTCAAAATTTGAATGAAAGTGACTCATTACTTAAAGAGTTTCGATACAAGATAAGCAGCTAATAAATATTTTTTGATATAAAGTAAATAACAAATATAAAACATTTTTATATTTTCATTAAGTTAGCTTTAGTACCTAGTTAGTTACGTATGGGTGGCCAATTATCAATTTTCCATTTCCAAGAGTGCATAATATATCCTAATGATGCTTATTGTTCACATATACATATATCCCGATTAGCATAGACGAATAGAACTTGGTATAATTTATACTGGATAACGAATAGAGCCCCACACCGGCAAACAAAACAGAACAGCAATTTGCTACAGCTTAAACCTCTATGGCTTTTTCTTAACAACATAAGTAAATTTTTTGTAAGTTTTTTATTTAAATCCTATATTACTTGTTACACATTAGACGGGAAACAGTCAAATTTGACTTAAAACCAAATGTTTCCGTTTGTCATTTGTGTTGGCAAATAAAAAGCAGTTTAATAAAACATAGATGCGGCAATGCAATATGTTCACATGAATAATGCAAGTGTACTGGTAGGTACGGGGTCGGCAACGTGGGCTCAGCGTGCACTAATGAGAACGGCCCCTCCCCGATTATTGTACTCCCCAGTGACGTCAGCAATAATTTGTTACTAATTCATCTCTAATTGTAGTGACGTGTTTCTCGTTACATTACATTGGTAGACAGTCAGCAAATATTCATTTATGCTATAGCTTACTATATAGCTTAAATAACATATTGAAGATTTTGTTACGTCATCGTAGAGTATACAGTATACGTGATATCATGTCTGTGAGTAAACTTGATGCTTATAGGTTCAGATCCTACTTATTTATATTATTATAACATATATTATTCTTTATTGAACGTAGAAATAATATTATATATTCATAGTAATTTGTAAAATAAGTAGTATCATAACTACCTCTATTTTATAATAAAGCGAATAATAAGAATGAAATTTATCTTGGAATAGCATAATATGGTTACGGTTCTTGCAAAACAAGGAAACTGTATCTTACAGAGCAGAATCGTTCGTCGAGCACGTAAGATTTAGTGGTCTTCTCAAGCATTTATTTTTTATTATGACACATCTTATCCTGGATAATTATTTAGTAGTGTTTCTATAATAGTCACCTACCTGCCTACTGTCACAAATTCCTATGATGTTTTATGTATGAATTTATCTATTTATTATTACGTGAAGTAAAAACTGTGGACCCCTTTTTACAAAAAGTGAGAAATGTTAATATTTTTTAATAATAACGCTTATAAAGTACATTAAATTAATAAATAAAACGTTACACACGCTATCATATGTTTAACAATATAATTTTTGGTATAAAGTGACATACACGTTGCTATGGAAACGCGTGTTTGAGGCGTCAACGGGTCTTCTAGTAAAAATAAAAATGTGTATTCTCGTAATACTAATAGTTTTAATAGATTTCGCATATAAAATTATTCAATAGCATATAATAGATGCATGAGCCCTAAAACGATGCCATACGTTTCCACATTTACGAGTTATCATTGTAATGTGGAAGTCCGTGTTAAAGATAATATCGGTAGATTAATAAACATAGATAATGTTTGGAATTAAATAAAGCTTAAAGCATTTTTCGTGTTCATGCATTTTATGGTTAAAGCTATTAGTTTAATTACAGGTCACAATATGCCATCCATTAGTTTTCGTTGTGACTACGCGGACTGACTTAGCTTTTAAATTACAAGCGACGCAAAAAGTTACTTAAAATTAAACTTTTCGTTATAGCAAAAGTAAGAAAATGTTTTTTAAATGATGAAATTAGGTTTTTTTTTCTCATTACTAATCTATGTATAAAACGATATTTACATTTTACATAGGGGGTAATATGAGTGTTTAAATTTTACAAATAGCTGATAAAAAACACATTTTACTAATAAACTTAACTTATTGTTTAATGAGATAGATTATCTATAAAAAAAGACAAAGAACGTTAGTGTCTCGTAAATGAGATATATTTTATTCAATATGATTATCATGCGTTGAAATCCCACCAAGTATTAAAATATATGAATACTTAGGACTTCTTAAAAAAAGAAAGAAAAAAGGACATAACCCTCTTCTTCATGGTATTACTGCCATACCGTGTAAATAACACTTCAACAACCATTACTATCTAGCAGCCGCCGGGTCTTTGTCTAAAATTACCACAAAGCTACATAATGACGCATAACAATCGCCTTCATTACAGAAACAGCAACAATTCCTTAATGTTAACGATGCATTAATATTTATGGCGCTGACAAATTATTTGTATGATGAGGTACGCGAAAACAAACGCGGTGTGGATGAATCGAAATGTAATTTATGCAGCAAAGCCCACGAAAGAGCTCGGATGCTTCCGTTGGGCGCCAGTCCCTAAGTCACGCAATAGCGGCATTCCTTTGTTCACGAGGTGACAAATAGTAAATTTAACTTATGTATACCTGTTAAATTATATCCAACGCATTTGAACAACACTAATTTGTAACATTTCTCGTTATAACTTCACGTCAGATAGTTGAACAAATTAAACTTCATTTAGGGAGGTGTTGACGCCTGGTTTGGTTTCAGGGCTTCGTTTGTTTACTTTGTATTAATTAAAATAGATTTTAATATAAATATAAACTATTGTCTTAAGCGACTGTTATTTATGTAAATTAGTAAATTACAATAATTATCATATTGACTAAATTTACGAAACTTTGGATAAGTGGTTTTAACATTGTTAAGCAAATACACACAAGTTCCTGCCGACGAGCTAGTTGCTAATGGGTTCATGATTGTGTCGATGTAAATATTCACGACTAGAAAATTATGCTAGTAACCATATATAAATGTATACTAATCAACATATATAAATTTATAATAGGATTATAATTAGAATATATTAGATATGTTGTTTTACAAAACTTTGAGTACGAATCTTGCCGTCATTTATTGTTTCTATTTAAATCAGAAGCGCCGACTGTTTTAAGACGTAAAACTTTTGGTAAGTTCTGTAGAATTAGTAAACATCCGTAGTCGTAGTAAGGACGAATAGAATCTGGTTTCTCTAAATCGAATTCAGATTTAGCTTACTGGTTCTATAATTTACATGTTGAATAAGCTTACCTTTGTAAACTTCACCTGAGATTGTGACTCCTCACGCCCGTCAGCTGATCGTGTATACTAATAGGTATTAGAAACTTCAAAATTTGTTAGATTTGGTTTATATAAATACAATATATTAAAATATAATTAATTACTTGATATATTATATATATTGCACATTAATGTACAAATATTGTTCATAAATACGGAATTCATATTTTTGTAACATTAAATAGTACGTGCAAATACTTAAACAACGATATCAACCTCTGAAGCAAGCAAATACGTTCAAACCAAATTGTTTCGCAAACAAGCGATATGCAAAATACCTCGCAGTGTTGTCGCGAGTCTAGCTGGCGAGAATGTTAAATATGTGTGTGTGAGCAAACACGAGTTTAATCTGCGCCTTATCGGGACCGGGACACGCTAGCGATGTCCTGACTACTCTCGCCTCGCCTACACGTACATACCTCTACATACGTATACGGTATACCAAGCAACGCATACCCAACGTGGTATATTATACGTACTTGCTTCCATTTCCTCGTAATGGAAACGGTGTCAAGTGAATCTGGATTTGCACAGACCGTAATGGAATTTACCAATGAGTACCTACTCAATTTAGACGATATAGACTAATAATTAAAGACAGTATACGATTCATAATTATTACATTGTTTTGTTGAAGATAGTGCTTCAAAATTTTCGAATACGACGGGTGCCAATATCGATTACCACACGATACAATACTGATAGTGGATTTAGGTTTCAATGTATTATTTCTATTGAAAAAATATATTATTACCGTACATAATATCGGACCCGGGCCTATTCATTAACATACTTATTGTTTTAATATAAAATTGATATTAGAGATGATTATTTTACTCGTTATATAATATTATTATAAGTTGATTTTATAGATTTCAATAGACTGTAGCAGACAGTTTTTATTTTTATATTTTTAGTTTCACGCTGTATAAGTAGGCAGAGGGAACCGTAGGCTCAGGGAACCTAGTGTTAAGACACTCCGTTTCCCGCTTTCCGCCTTTCGAGATATTGCATGTTGAGTGGCGGAAATTAATACTGCGCTTTTGCTCTCTTGCCAGAGCGAAAAAAATTAAAATATTTTATACTCTCCGAGTAGGAATCGAACCCACAAGCCATCGCGTTTACAGACAGAGGACCGTCGCGGTACAGAGATGCTGTGCGTCTGCCTCGGTCCTGTACAGTCAAAAACTAATCTTTTATAATTCTTATGTTATTTGATTTTTACTATAAAAGGGTGGACGCTATTTTTGTTATGTTCTTTTGATGTGTACTTTTGGTGATTTAAATCTTAAATATTCTTATAAATAACGAATTGTTTGAAAATAAAAGTTTCTTAAAAATCCTTAAGCTACGTCACGTTTCTAAGTCTCTTCAACGATAAGACTTTTGAAAGATTGTTGCTTTTTATTCTTAAAACTTATAGTAGCGGATTTTTATTATTTTTTAAATATATTATAATACTAGTGAACGCCACAACTTCGTTGGCGTAGACTTGATCCTTGCTACCTTACGGACTGGTATCTTTTTTCATTGAGATAATTATTACTAAAGATACTTTTTCTTTTTGTTTGTGTATTGCAGATCCTTGATATTATATATCGAAATGTCAATGGAAAATTTGCCATTTCCGTATTTCATATAGTAGTGTAGCTGTTGCTCTTTAGTAAATTATATCCAGCTGGATATAATTTACTAAAGAGCAACGACAACTTTTACTAAAGAACCATATTCTGGTTTCTTATACTTTAGAAGTTCTATTGTGCTTCTATATTATATATTCAGATCCTTGATACTTATATATCATTTGAAATCGCTCATAATATTCAATCATTTTTTTTTAATGGCAGTATTTCATTATTTCTTATAGTTCTTATAGTAGCTGGCCTACTATGGCTCTGCATAACGTATGATAGTCTTCAAAATCTATTATATCCTAAATATCCAGTCGTGTCCAGTAGATCCGACGATGTGCGTACGAACAGACAAAAATTTAAAAAATCCTATTACCTCACCCTGCGTCATTTTTTTGTAAAATATTCAATGTACAAGACAGTTTTTTTTTTACTATAGTATTGATTTATCAAAACTATTGGACGGGTTTAATTATAATATTTCTAGTTTATAGGCCAGATACGGACGCAAAATGATTTTGAAAGCTGGACCTGATGTTGAACCATAATAAAAAATTTAAATTTTAAACAATATGGAAACGGCGCCTATATATAAGTTTCTCAGCATGATGAGCATTTTCCTACGATATATAAAAATCAAAGGTCAAACGTCCAATGTTGAACTCTGATAGATAATATGCTAAATGCATAAGTCGTAAAGCTCACTCCAACAAAGTTGCTGGCACCAAATAATAAAAAATAAAAAAAAAACATATCATATAAAACAGTTATGAAAACAATTATCAAATTATATACAAATGTATGGTTAACTAAACATAACATGACTACTCGACGGGCGAATGTTATTATAAATACACGAAGCCAATAATGCAAATTAGATAGCTGACTCGGTAATATTTTATGCCGGAAGTGGTAGAAGCACAATGAATTCGGTATTTTGTCCCTTGTGTAATTTGGAAACAAAAACACTGTCGTGCTATTACAGTGTGCTTTGCGTAATGAGTTCTAAACATACGTACTTAATTCGAATACATTTTCAGCTTCAAGCTTAATCCCGCATAGAGCAGGGTAGGTAGGTAAGATTTAGTGTCAAACACTAAGGAACCTCTGCCATCACGTCTACAGTCAGACACTGTATTACCTTATATTAATATAATTTTCTCTGAATAAAACGAGCTATTCAATAACGCTACAAAGGTGGGTATTTCTTAATACTTGCGTAGGCCTTCTTATTTGTTATTTTAGAATAAGCATGAAATGCCTAGCTAGAAACAAGATTTTACCATTCAGAATTACAGATATCTGTACTTCTACGTAATTTTTTTTTGTTTTTGAACAATATTGTGATCATAGTAAATAAGTACAAAAAAAGCTTCTCTAGGGCTTCTAAAATGTTTTTTCATCTAAAGTAAAAAAATCATCTAGAAAGTCAATTTTTAAAACTCATTATCGCAATATAAATGATAAATAAATGTGTTTAATATTTGATGTATTTGTGAAACAATGGTACAAATAACATTTTATGAAACTATATATATATATATATATATATATATATATATATATATATATATATATATATATATATATATATATATATATATATATATATATATATATATATATATATATATATTTATATATTATATATTTACTTAATATATATACAAATTTACTACTAATTTCGTAAGCCTGTTGTGTAACTATTCGAGTCAACAAGACACTGGCACACATTTTATTTCGGTCCGTGCGCTAACAGTGTGATTCCGGCCTTCGTGCATAAATCCAGCGACACGTACGTGCTCAAGTGATTTCTTACTGCTAGAATTGGAATAATCTAATCTTTGTATAAAATCACCGCTTAATCTTTTTTACCTATTTGTATGGAAGTTCTTGTAATGGAATAATGAATTCTATCGTAGCTATGACAGCAATATGTAGATGTCCTCGTACATCATATTTTAAAATTAATGAAACAAAAATGCTTTTGCTACATAATTTGCAATGAAAATGTTGACTTTTTCATAACTGCACTTAATGTTTTGGCTTCAAGCTTGGTTTGGTTCGGAGTAATTCAGCTTTGGGTTGACTCACTAAACGTTATTTAAGTGTATTATGCTAGTTCAAACAGAACAGTGTTTAAGCTTTTGCTATAGATTCTATATGAACGAAAAGCTATTTTGTTTTATTTTAAGTAGTAATATTTAATATGTTATATGAGGGTACATGAGTAGTTTCCCACCATATGTAATACCGAGCTCTGAGGTGTTGGTTTTCTAAAGTTTACTAAAGTTCTAATGTTGTCGTAACTGACAGGTTTTACCGAAAGCGGCTCCCGGAAGCCTACTTGGGTCATAAATCCCAAGCACTGCTCTGCATCCTTCACCCTACAACGCGATTGACCTGATGTCAACGACGTGGACCTACGCTGTACTGCGCGTTATGATCTCAAATCAAGTACTAAAGTCTCTTACTTGTCTATGTGTAGTGTGCTATGTGTAGCGTGATTCATTGTGTGAATCATGCTACACTTAACAGGCTGTACAAGAAGTGTGTGTGTGTAATTCTCCACGCCCGGTTACCCACGTCTACGATAACTTAATTTAAATATGGATTTAAAGGAATCTGGGAGTTACTGAAGGTTAACTTACAGGTTATTCGAGAAACAAATTTATTAACTCTAATTATGTTAATATAATCTATTATTTATGGGATAAATTATTTGAATTATGGGAATAAATTATTTCACTATTTACATCGATATATTTCACGAATTTATGATGAGCGTAACAAATAAAAGTAGTTGCCATATTGCAAACTGTTCTATGGAATTTATTAAAATTACTAATTATAATATTATATATCACAAAAACTACTAAAATGATCTTAGACAGTAATGCTCAAAGTTACATTATTAATACCAAGTATTTATTTCAAAAATAATGAAAAATCCTGATGTATTACTATAACGTGTTTAATTAAACTGTTCATATTAGAAGTCCCTATGTGATGTACATGAATGAAGAATTCAGATTATTAAGCTAATAATCATGTAGTTAAAGCTATTGAAGCCAGATGGCAGATCGCAGAAGTAGATACAGAAAGAAGGAGAAGATACATGAAATAATATACAATTATATTCAGCTCAATACACACAACCCTTAAACAGCAGTGTAAGATCACAGGGTAACGAAAAGAGCCTACTTTGGTTTTATTAATATTTATCGGACACCGTTTTGGCCTGAAAGCCTTCAACGCCTACGGCAAAAGCAGTGGAGTGAAAATGTACATATTTGGACGGAATATTAATAATATGCTCTGATGTTTATGTTCAATATTCAGCGCTCATAGTAATGAGCTCTTTGTAACAGCTCTTTAAATATAAATTACAAGGTATAT
This sequence comes from Dione juno, assembly GCA_037127375.1. NCBI lineage: Eukaryota > Metazoa > Arthropoda > Insecta > Lepidoptera > Nymphalidae > Dione > Dione juno. The sequence continues at coordinate 10,387,409 of JAXRJS010000014.1, read as the reverse complement.
AGTAATATACCTTGTAATTTATATTTAAAGAGCTGTTGCTAACTCTTCCAATGTTCTTGTTAATTTAAATCAGTTTTTGCAAAATTTGTTGTATATTATACAATTTCATATGTACAGCTTGTTAAACAACTAATTTTGCTTGTTTTTTTTATTTTTTTTTACTTTACTGATTTTTTTAATACCATTCAATGTCTGACATCGAAAATATATTTATTTATTACATTTATACCTTGTTATGAAAAAAACATTATGATTTCATTTGATATAAAATATTGAAAATTTAATATATTTGTACCTTGTGTTTCCTTTCATATGTTTTATTGGTTTATATGTTAAATTTAATAATAATAATTGTTAACATATTCTCGTAGTAAACCACATATAGTAGGGTAGGTACAGGTGGCGTTACGTGGCTAGCGGAACTCAACGCCACGTTTTCGTTATTCACCCAAGCGAGGAAACTAAAATTCATTCACATTCCCTCTGTGACACTGGTAGTGTTCACTGGGAATATTTCATATAATAGGACGTTGGTCTGACAGGCAGCTGGACCGCGTCCCCGACGGTTGCGAGACGTCGTGTCCTCGTCATCTTCTCCTTGTGCGAGGCAGTGGTGCACGCATTTCGCTCCCGCGCGCTTCTCCAAGCAGGCCGTCGGAGGTGACCACAAACCCCGACTCCACGACGTGCCTTGTAAGCTCCCGCCGCCGTGATTCACGGAAGATTTTGGTCCCCGGGTGTCTCACAGCCATAAGCACCGCGAGGTTTTAGTAGGAATGTTGACTGGCCTATATCTGCCGGTCCACGAGTCCAACGGAACCCGTTCGAGACTCCACTTGGGCAGTTACCTATCCGTAACAGGATTTCCTCACGAAAAAAAAACCGATTAGTTAAGATAATTCGCCGCCATAGACGAGGGGGTAGGAGAAGGTGACATGTGCATCTCCAACCCCCCTATTGCACACGTCAGTTATGGTGATTTTCCTGAAAGACATCGCGGTTGCGGGTGCTAAAAATCTCGGGGCATCCTGAAGGTGACGGTGGCCTATAAAGATAGGCTTTCCAGTGCAACGGTGTAGTGGCATGCGCGAGTGATCCTACGGCGTATCATATAGGTGGAAGAATTTTCCACTGGGTTTCAGTGGGTAGTGTCAGGTTTCAATTAGTTCCACAGTACCATCCGTCTATAGGGCACGTTTGTCCTGCATAGTTATGCAGGACAACCAGATAGTTATCTGGTCTACGTAAAAGCATTTATCATCGACAAAAAACGAAAAGGATGGCTTAGGATAATTATAATCAATAAGTAAGTATTATAATCAATAAGTATTATTGGTTCCACTTTGAACTAGTATACTCTCGTAACTAGTATATAGTTATTATACGATACTAAAACAAACAAATAATTTTAAAATGTTTATTTGTCTACCTATCTTTCTGTTCGTCCGGGCTCATCTGCGAACTAATTTTATCGGAGTTTCACTGGAAGATAGAAGAGGTTGTGGATCAATATTTAGATCGAGATTTACGCGGGTTAAATTATATTTACCTTGAGAGAGTACATTAATTATTACATTTCACGAATTACTGTCTTATTAGAATAATCTTCTAAGGATGGATTTTTGATAACTCCTGATTTTGGAGACAAGAAGAAATATAATGAAAAATGTATGTTTATAAATGAAAATTATCATTTTATATATATATATATATATATATATATATATATATATATATATATATATATATATATATATATAAATATATGTATATATATATATATATATATATATATATATATATATATATATATATATATATATATATATATATATATATATATATATATATATATATACATATATATATATATATATATATATATATATATATATATATATATATATATATATATATATATATATATATATATATATATATATATATATATATATTTTATATTATCGAGGCGAAAGGCAACAGGCATGTGTGCAACATGCGGTAAGCACGATTTCACCCATGTTAAGCCCCATTTCACAGGAGTTCCGTGATAAAAAATAGCCTATATTTTAGTCCACAACATCCTCTATCTTATAGTAAAAGTTCCTTAAAAATTGATTCAGCTATTCCGGAGATTGGCCCGAACAAACATGACTGACAGACCGACAAGAATTTTAAAAATGTTTGTTAATTTTAGTATTGTGTATACTTACACACTTAAAAACATTTATTGTGAAATTACATTTATTATTTCTCGTCAAAATAACCACATTCCTAGGTTCTACCAAACAATATGCTACAATTGCATACGTAATAGAAATTAAGTATTTCCATCTCCTTAGAACCATAGTGTTGAACATTAACCTTAATTTTCAGCGCTTATTACAAACGTTCGTCGTTACTACTACGGTACTTACAAAAGAAGCTTAAAGTTTTTATTTAAATCCATTACCTATGTATTATTTTTTTATTTTTAAATAATATTTATTTATTGTATGTATCAGTAATAGTCTTCTTAATACGTCGTTAATGTCCAAATGTATTAATGATATAAAAGCTATTACTACATAAAATGACAGAATACAATGAATATTTCATACTCATAGCGAAAGTATCCGACTCGCAGAACAGATTATGTGTCAAAAAGGGGGCGCGTGAGCGGAGTTTTCGAAATGGGTCATCTATACTGGTGCTACCTTACATTAATTACGTAACGAAACATCATCTGATAGCTTTTACAAATACTGTGCGTTATTCTCATTTTTTCTATTTTTTCTCATTCATTTCTGTTTAGACAAGAAGAAACATTGCTGTGTGCTGAGTGGGTATTGAACCCACAATTAATGCGCTATTAGTCATACGCTGTCCCACTGCGCCACAATTGCCTAAGTATTCAGGTTAACATATATTTTAGATTAGTGAAAGCTTTACAAACAATATATGAAATTCTTGAAAGCCTTTTGACAATGGAACGTCAAACTCTATCAGGAACGTCTAAACTACGCTACAGTTAGTGATTCTGATTACTTAAAGTCTGATGTAAGGATCTTGTCACTCAAAGCACCGTGTCAATAGAGAAGTAATGATTCAAAATCAAATTGTAGAATAGAATGATGTTTCCCTTTAACTCGATCAATCAGTATATGTTATATATACACAATAAATATATTAAGTAGTATAGAGAATACTCAAAATTGACATAAAATATTAAAATAATTAACATCAATGGTTTGTTGACTACGTTTTACAAAAACGATTTAATGATTGTTTAAAGAATAATTTTATTTTATGTATATGAGATATATATGCTTTTACCTATCTATCATAATATATAATGGGAAATAACATAATTTCATTTCATTACAATGTTATTAGGGTTTGAGGATCACACACATAAATGAAAATAAAATAAATACATTTCACGTTTAATGGCCACATTAGGATTTGCTGTCGTAAACAAACACGAGACACGTGTGTCACGTCGCATACGAGGAAATTTTAACTGGCATAATGTATTTCATTTTTTTTTATAAGATAAAACACCCAATTGCTTTTTATTTTTTATTTATAGAATTGATTGGTCATGATTGTGGGAAAAAGTTAATATATATATATATATATATATATATATATATATATATATATATATATATATATATATATATATATATATATATATATATATATATATATATATATATGAAACTTTCGCCTGCAACTTAATTTGCCTAGATTTTTTTACCCTTGCCATCCCTCTACCACCTGTTAGCATTGAAACTTGCAACGGGTAGCCAAGGAGACCCTAATGTCAACATACTCGGTTCTACACTGTCCACTTAAATTCTCTTTGTCTTAGCAGAGTGGTTCTTTTTTTTTTATTTTGTCGATTAAAAGTGCGTGGTGAACAATGCACAACTTTTGCAAAGGCAACATTTCCTTATTGCATATAATTTAGTTGAACTATTGTGGATCTTCTCAAGAGTTGGAGGTACATATTCAATTTTTATATGTCAATGAAAAATACTTATTATGTCGAAGATTTTTTGCCAACGGGATACATTTTTTGTTAATGAAAAACGTTTTACTTAACGTTTATGTTTTGCAGCAACTTTTTTTTACGTTTTTTTTAAAGCCTCATTTTATTATTTCTTATAGTTTTACTAGACTCTAAAGATTATGTATGCCAATCTTCATAATGAAATATAGACTCTGTCCAAGTCTAATGAAAATTAAATATTTCCCGATGTTTAAATATGATTCATTAAAATCCGTCCAGTAGTTATGAAGATTTGTGTGACAGACAGACAATCGGACAGCCAAAATTTTTAAGTGCGCTATTACTTTTTACATTACTCTAAATTATCTTTTGTAAAACATGTAAACAAAATAAACATACAATATATGTATAGACACACTTCTTCACTACCATATTAAAGCATAGGTATATTCTTCATATAAATCTTCAAATATGCTTTCCACTAATGGAGAGAGTGATTCAAATGGAAGGTTTACTTATTAATTTTTTAAGGGAAACGAACAGTACAGTAAATATTTTAAACATAGAATATAGAAAATAGTACAAACACCAATTAAGTTTCCAGTTTTATGAATATAATATATGCCAACTATATTAGATAATATATGACGTAAAGAGCATATTTGTGTGCCCGTCAAAATGGGCATAACCCTCAAGTGGAACACTAGTTTTGTTCACAAACAAAATCAAATAATAGTGTATTTAAAAGGCATTGATATCTCTTACATACTTAACTTTGAACACAATTCGTGTTTTCACAAACCTATCATGCTTGATTATATACCGCAAGTATTAAAGATTTAATCTCGGTTATAACATATTGCTTTAATAGAAAGAAACGGCTTACATCCGTGCTATGCTTACAGATTTCGCTCAACGTTTTATTTTATCTTCGAACGGTAAATACGAGTATACATAATATTTATAACAAAATTCAATGTGCATTATCTGTTTGATAAGAGATAATAAATATGAAGGATATTTTTTGTTGTACTTTATAAAGGTTTTAATAAAATATCAAAGCAAGCAAGGCTTTTGAAGTATCAAATTTGTTTAACATTTTTTTAGGGTTATTATTTAAATATGTGTATATAGCCAAACAATAAAAACATATTTAATCAAAGGGCGAGCTTAAAGCTCATGGTTGTTTAATTAAAATTCTACTAATATATTCCCGTGTCAATTTAAACGTGAAAAAGGCTTTGTAGGCTGTATGTAATCTGGCAACAACATTATAAATGTTTTATTTAAAATGACAAAAAGCTTATATTTTAGTACCAACGGTCACATGGAAATATTATCTTCACATTATTAGGGTCCTATATCCGATAGGTGAACTTATATGTAAAATACATTGTGGTATGTATTTTTAATTTTCAGGTATCTGTTGATTCTATTTGAAGAACTATATTATTTTACGTTCACCAGGTTTCTCCTATTTATGTTACTTGTGATTTAAAACATATTCTTATCCAAACACGGCAAAACATATTATTTAGATGAGAATTGAAGAGTTTTTTGAGTTAACGTGATAATCTCAGGGACTACTACTTCAAATAGCAAAAATATTTTTGTATTAAATACGTAGGCTAATTGTTAATGTTAGAGTTACTTTATACACTTAGAATGTGTGTCTCAATTTTTAGTACATTTAAACGCGGAGGCGAGGCGAAGCCACAGGTAAAAATAGTTTATAATAATTCAATCAATTTATAATATACATCTACGCGTATTAACGACATAATTTGGTTTTCATTTTATTTACTATACGTTTTCTAAAGATCACGATATAAATTATGTCACCAGAACGCATTTAATATATATACAAGTCATAGTCATACTGTAAAGTTAATGAATTCGTTGAGTTAGCAACTTGATAAGCCGGTTGACCCTATTCATCATAATGCCACTGCATATTTACATCTAGCATCATACCGGGCGTTCCAACATCGCTACTTGGTACCTCATTATAAACATGATATATAATTTAAGGAATTAGTAGGTAATTAGAGATTGAAAAATTGGAGAGATGTGAGATATTATAATCTAATTAGATGCACGTGTCGACTTAGAATTTGTTAATTTCGAATATTTGAGTAATAAAATATCTTCACACATCAATAAATATAAAACTCTTCCGTTATTAAGTGACTGGCTGACAGACAGTGCACAGCTACTCAGTACCACTGAGTATATAAGGCTTAAATATGGTGCTTTTGATCGTTGAGAAACACTAAGAGATGGTTTCTCGAAATTTCTTCGGGAAAGATAGATAAAGTACGGTAATGAATGTATAGCCCACATAAATGAAATCACTAGTCCAATCGACCATTACAATAAGCCACAGTCCATAGACAATTTTAGACGTATTTTACGACAAAAATGCCTACACTTGTTTTATTACTCATATCGAAATGAACGTTTATTCCTTCTTGGCTTGTATTATGAACGGTAGAACGTAATTTATATCAGGTCACGCAAATATTAAAAATCAAATGTATAATATTAATAGAAATATAACTTAAAATAAATTTCACATTCGATTCATCACAATCGGGTGCAATAAAGTAAATCTCAACTCCGCCAAATCAGCGTTAAAACTATTGCTTTTACCATTTATTGAAAACCGTCCAAAAGATCCAAGTACAAAACATGTTTTCCTTCGGATTAAGTACTTTAAAATAATATATAAATAAACAATGTAGAAGACATTTCAATATAAATATCAATAACTATATTTTGTAAAATGTATTATATACTATATATAGTCTGCGTATGATTATATAATCTATGTCTATCCTCACAAACAATACGCTGTAAACAAAACAAGTGGAAGTTTTAGCTTCCATTTTATAAACAAAACAAAAAAATTGCTTTACTTTATGCATTTTTAATGAAATTACTGGGAAACAGTATAAAAGAGAGCACAAATTATTGTGGAAAAACTTTAGCCGTACGCTGTCGTTTCCAGTAATTACATTGTGTGATCGTATGGCTTGACGTTAATTTGTGAAACTGCACGGAAACCCAACGCTTAGGTGGCAGAGGAGCGTATGCGATTAATTCAAGAACTCGAAGCCTCGTGAATTAATGGGACAGCTGGCGTTGTCTGTCTATTGATTGTGTAGCCGTAAACGAAGTCGTGTGTACTACTATATATTGCTAATATGAAATCGGAAACCCTCTCCCAGAGTACATAGATAAAAAATGAGAAACGTATACATCCTAGAGGTTATCGTTTAAGTAACGGAATTATTTATTTCTTCTCTACATGTGTTTGTCTCTAAATTTCTCCTAAACGGCTACACTATAAAAAAACTAAAGATCTAACTGGCAATATTTTACACATCTCAAAGGTGTAATGAGTATACGAGTATATTTTGTTAGAAATCAGAAGTGGCTAGAGTTTTATTAAAATAAAAACACCGAAACACACGTAGACCATATGCTTCGAGTGTATTCGGACAGATATTCTACGTGCAAATTACGTAAAAAAAATCATGTATGTCATTTAAAAATTCATGTCACTTAATAACAATATTTCACAGTAGTTTCATTCCAATACGTACCATTGCCTACATGCAACATGCGTGCATTTATAAATGTGTATATTATATAATTTACATAAATAAATAAATATGTTTAATTTCAATGTTTATTAAACAAGTTTAAGTACACATATCGAAAGTTAACTTAATCTTCTGTTGCTGCTAAGCGTTTATATTATAAATATGTTGCTAATATGTGGATTTTAATCATATAGTATATAGGAAATACCTAGCTATTTATCAAGACTCTATTGAAACAACATTATTAACAATTGATTATATTACAAAATATACAAGAATATTACATAATTTTTATTGTTTTGGTAATGGGACGTGTTTTCCGCCAATTTTCATAACGCGCTATGCCCATAACTCGCGGATACGTAGCGTGAAATCGAAATTTATGCGATGAATATAAATACACACGAAAAGCACACGTCGGCTTTCTCGTATTTTCACATAATAAATGTTTTGCTATTTATTATAATGTACTTACAGATTGTAGTGAACGTCTGCCATATTGGGACGATATTTGAGTGCCTTTTCGAATGCTACTTCCGCTTCAGAAAGTCGTCCTTGAGTTGTTAATACACTGCCCAGGTTCCCGTAAGCTATAAAAAATATATATTGTTAGTATGTATATAGTACATGCACTAAATTAAGTGCTTTTAAAATATCGTACATATTCTTGAATTAAGAAATTGAATGGCTGACATATACTTGTACAGTAGAAGTATTATATTTAAGATGTTTTATTCAGTTTAGTTCAATTTGTCTTTAATTATACCGAGTGTGCCAGTTGACAATAAATCACTTCGACAAAGTCACAAAATTGTTTTATTTTCACAATTATAGGTATAATTTACAGTGACAGCGGGCGACAAAAAAAAATGTATAAAAAGGGTAGTACAGTTCACACAAAGCTGCGGGCGGCAACCGGTGTATTGTAATTAATTGTATATTCAAGCTTAATGCATGTCATCATGGTCATCATCATGCAATGTCATCGTATTAAAGTGTAAACGATTCGATTGAAAAAACAATTTGGACGACAGGAAAATCTTGTGTCACCTCTACAATATTCAAAAAGTAAAGAATCCTACCTAAACTGTATAATTTGAGGTCTACACATATAAAAAGGAAATATATTTTGAATATAAAAGTACACAACATACAATATCAATATTATGATATAATATATGCCTAGTATTTTTTTAACTCGGCTTTATTAGCTTCTAGCATACCTAGATAACAGAAACTTTGAACGTGATTTTGACCGACTTTGTAATGTTGAAATAATTTGAATTTAGTATAAGGATCGATGACAAAAAAATATACACAAATACAAAAGTCTAGAAAACACGCTTTTAAAATTAAAGAAATATTATTTTTACTTTTATTAAATTTTTTTTTATTATCTTAAAGTGTAAATCCACACTAAGGTTAGAAAAATACTTATAGAAACCATAAAAATTTGAACACAGCAGGAAATGAGCCCACGCCTTTTTAAGTTCTTTAAGTTTTTAAGTTTATTTTTAATAAAAGCCCGTTGTTATTGCTAAAATTTTAAAAATTTACATGTTTAAAGTAATAAATGGAAACATCATGGGGCCTATTAAGCAGTCGACCGAGACGCGCTCAACTTATCAACGTTAATATGAAGCAAGCAAGCCTGAACACAGGGGTTAGTAAGCTGACAAACTGTGTATAGGGATTAAAATTATACAGCGCTTAGACCTTAGTATATCGAAGCAATTTAATGGAATATTACTTATACTCTCGTAGTATATCATCTGTGACATTTTTATTTATTTTTTACTCAATTACGTTAAAAATATTTACAAATTCAATTTCCACATATTATGTAACAGAAATTATTATATATTACACATATTTTTGGTAAGTGTGTATGTGTGTATCCATAGTTTCATACAAATCTCTTTATATAGTATGTAAAAAACATAACATTTATAATATGTGTTACTCTTGTATATCTTTCAATTTAGTGTACATGTATACTTCAATTCTATCCGTAAAATATTTTTTTAAAATACCATAATAGTCAACAATTTGTATACATTGATTGAATAGATATTTAAAAATTATTGGAAGGTTCCTTCCTTTTATAATATTTCATTTAAAGAAGCGGTTAGGTTATTTAACAATTTAAAGTTGTATAAACAACTATACTCGATAAGTTTCAGATTTTGAATATAGACGCTGGAAAGCGTAATTGTTGCAAGATATATGATTCGAGACACTAGTGCCAAAAAGCTTCTTAGATATTGAAATAGAAATCGTAACTTAACACCACTTGAATTTAGCAAATACCATGATGTCGTGCAATATTGTGTTAGTGAAATAAGTGTAACTTGTATAGTACAAAAAAAGCTACGGTTTCATTACTATATTTTGAGGTAAAAAAATATCTATGAAAATTTTCAATGCTGAAAATAAATTTTAAGTGATCTACGAGCTGCTGGACCTAGAATGATTCGTTATTCGTATTCATATTTTTTTTCCTAATATAAAAATATGTAAACAATCGTATTTAAGAAATATCGTTATTCTGCTCTTATCGCGCTGAGATAGTAGCTAACATAATATATATGTATATAGTTGATAACGCAGACTGTGAACACATTAACGTGAATAAATAAATATTAACTAAAAGTGTTAATTAAATACATTTTTTTATTAAAAAAAATTAAAACTAAAAACAAGCCCAATATTTAAGAATTTTCTGAAAATTACTAAATTGAATTATATATTTCTTGCGAATTGTAAGCATTAGCCACCAGATAAATTTTCCAAAGAAACTTTGGAAAAATTAAAATGGGTCTTAACTTCGATGTATCACTCACATACTCAGTTTACATAAATAAAATTTTCATATACTACACTTTTTGTATCAATAACACAAGTCAATCAATTTCTTTATGCTTCAGCCGGTACTACTAAGGTGTTTATAATTATATTCAAAAATACTGTGTAAGTGAACATATATGGCAATTGGATGTTAGCATGAAATCTAATGAAAATTCATAATAAAACGTACGACTATGAAGCTAGAATCTAAACTTAAACTAACGAAGTCTATAATAGCATAAAGAGAGTCGATAATCTCTTTTTTTTATTTAATTAATATTATATACTGCTCATTACCAAATTTTCTAAATATTTTTTTACCTCTGTCGTTGCGTAGTTTCATGTTAAATAATTTTATAAGCACATACGAAATAAGAATAATTCAGTGATATAATTGTTCAGTATGATTCTTGATAAAATTCTAAGCTATTATTGTTTTAGTCTTTTCTTTTCTAGTGAGTCGATTTACACAAAATAAAAGTTTAAATTACAAGCTAGTGCTTTTTTCCCTTGAATTATCTGTGAAATAGCATAGAAGCTTTAGAGCTTAGTATTGTATGTCTGTCCAGTATAAATTTGATCTCAACATTTACCCAAACATATATTTATATATTGTTTGTGTAGCATTGAGAATACAGCGCCCAATGCAATTTATGTAACTATTAGCCGAGTGAAATTTTAACGGGATGGATAGAATCGTCTTGTGCCGTCTACCAAGTACCGAAACCCCTTCTACCTAGCATTATTCCGGCTTACTTCCCAGAGGCTGCTTTCCTACTAAACCTACCCTACTTTGCACTTAGCAGCATTATTAGGTGGTAAAAATTAATATAAAATAATTGAATATTTAAAATTGTTTATAAATAAGTAATAAAAGTTTTAACTTTTAATAAATTCAGATTAAAATTCATTCAAAATCAACTTTAAAATCATTCACTCACTCACACAAAACAATTATATATACATATATATATATATATATATATATATATATATATATATATATATATATATATATATATATATATATACATACATATATATATATATATATATATATATATATATATATATATATATATATATATATATATATATATATATATATATATATATATATATATATATATATATAATTGTTTTGTTTTTTGTGGATGTTGTTTTGTTCATATTTATACAGCTACATATTAGTACTGCATTAGTGTTACTAACAACGCTTGTGAAGTGGATATTTATTATCTTACAAAATTGTTTTTCTATAATTTCTTAAATGTTATGAATAAATAAGAGTCTCATATATGTCTCAAACAACAGCTTTTTTCTTAAAAACTTCTTGATATTGATTTCAAGCTAATTTTTTTTAGCTTTATCATCACCGATTTAAATCTCGCTAAGACAATATTTTTCTATAAATAGCATTTACAGCAGGTTTTGTATATATAATATTACAAAGAGGGATTTCTATTACTTACGTATATACACATGGCTACGCTACATATATGTTTATGGTGTACTAACTTTTACGTGCGGCTTTGCAACCGTTGTTAAATGGAAATTAAATCCTTTTTTGGAAAACTTGTTTTGTTATAGCTAAGTGCCCGAGATAACTCTGAACACAGTAGTGGGTTACATTAAATTAACGTGATGTAATATAGCCTATGTTCAGGTACAGAAAAAAACTTTTCTAGAAAACTTAAAAAAAGTGAAAATAGCAGAACTCGCACCTCTGTGAAACCGTTTATTATAAAGCTACATCGAAATTATTACAAGCTTATTACAGCTAATTTATATTACAGCTTATGTCTTTGATAAATGGACTTAAAACGCAAAAATATTTCTTGAATTGAATCCATAGTTCATGAATAAACACTTTCAACCAAACGTACTCTACAGCTTTATAATATTAAACTGCTAAACAACAAAACGACAACATTCTAAATCAATATTAATAGATAATAAAGAACAATAATATCATTAAGAGTTAAATTTCTGCTGGCATTTCTGTTAAATTTCTACTGGCACTGGAATAGTTGTTACTATTGGAACATTCTATTTTCGCCTCCAGAAAGACGCTTTAATTAATTAAAGAAATTTCAAATAAACACCAGTCAACAAATAATGTCAACCGCTTCATTCGCGTTCGCAAATTATTAAGAACAATCAACACTGGGATCCTTACGTCTTAAACACATCTAATGAATGGGAAATAGGATGTATTCGGTAAATCACTTTTGGAAATGGTATACATGAATACGTTAATCGTATTAAACAGAAGCGGCTTTATGTTTAATCTAGCGTAAGGATGTCAATGGTCTTTATGTTTCAATAGGTGACGTGGACGGAGGCGCTTTATTGGCAAACGTTGGATTTACCTTTATCGGACATCATAGCATTTGACCGATACCACTAACGAACTATGCCATAATGATATTGAAATATATCATATAAATTATAAATTGTATTATTTAAATGGTATTAATATGTATTATATTGGTCATGATTTATAAATAACTAATGGGCTCCGTTCTATTTAAAGAATAGCTGCACTGCTAAAGATAGCACTTACAGTGCTTTTACATAAACGATATTCTTGATTTCACATTGCTATATAAATGTCACTTACACAAACCTTTTTTATACTTCTATTATAGAAAGATGATTGAGATGTTACTTTTTACTTGAAACATCTATATAAAAATAAATATTTTTATTATTATGGTAATGATAGAAATAATATAATTGTTTTTAACAAAATAATATTAAACCGCTTTCTAAATTGTACCAAGCTATAATGGGTATAAATTTAAACACAAATTTCATGGGATCCCAACCTCAGATCCTAATATAGTGACAATGGGATCATCCTCATCGATTCAGGTCTGACTAAGGTATCGAGTGACGTACATTAAAATTATATATATGTCGAACCAACATAGAACCTCCTCCTTTTTGGAAATTGGTTAAAAATTGGCTACCATAAAAGAGAATATGAATTCTAAAATTTAGGGGAATATACTATTTTGTGACCATCCACAGTCGTTGCCAAAACAAAGTTATAAGCCTAAAATTGTATAAATAGTTCCACTATAGACAATTTTCACCAAAATGCTTTTATATTTTAGAAACATTCAAATATTTTCGAAGCTCTGAAAACATATAACGCGGTTTACTTTCATGAAACATCGGACGCGGTCTTTTACAAAACGATGATAAAATAGAATTTATCCAGATTTACTTATTATCTTTACGTCGAATTGAAAATATTTATGTAGTTTTTCACGCTATGTATTAAATGTTTGTTTTTCCATTAATCAATAGGTATATTATATAAATTCTTCCATAACTAAGGGACTTACTAAGATATAATGCAGTTACGAATATATAACACAATACAACGATTTCTCGAAATTCTTTCTGTAGAAGGAACGGAATAAAATGTGAATTTACGTTTCATAATTAACGCAAAGAAAGACGCGAGCTACGTCTTTATATAGAAGAAAAAAAAAGTTAAAGTCAATGTTGACATAATATATAACTTCCTTATTAACATTCTTCAAATTAGATAAGCTTAAATATAAAAAAAATGTTAAGGTTTTTATAACGCTACTATACATTTATATCGTTTACATCTATTTAGTTTACTTAGTTGTTAAGCTGTATTGACAACGTCTAGTACAAATATTTATAAGCTACAAGAAACGTACTTATGGTGAATCATATTTTATAGTCTTCATAAATAAAAATATTAACATATAAATACTTCATTCACTTCACAGCAATTATGCTTTTAATTATAACTAGCGAAGCGCTCTGGCTTTGTAAGCATAACTTACCTTCCTTTCTAAAATATGTAAGACATAGTACCTTCCTTTCTAAAATATGTAAGACATTATAAAAAGACGAAGAAAGAATCAAAAATGCATTAAAAATTAAATTTTACATATTCAATAAAAACTCACCGCGAATAGCTTGATATATTTTTTCCGCTTTACATTTTACTATCCCGCATATAACAGAAGTAGGCAATGAGAACCTAGTGTCAAGCGGCACCGTTTTCCGCATCTGTCCGAATTCGAGATATTGTGTGGTATGTAGCGTAACCATTTTCCGGTCAGAACTATAGTGGCGTAATGAAAATAATTAAATCCACAGAGTGGAAATCGAACCTACAACCAACACGCTGTCAATCGCTGTCATACTGCGCCACTATAAAATCTCCTCCGTATAAAATATGATTCACCATTTGGCCACTTTGAAATTGACTTTATCAGAGTAAATTGCGCTCTGAGTCCTAAATGAATTCAAACTCAGGATTTCAATTAGAAATCCGTGTTCGGTGCGGCACTAATCTACGAGTTACTTGTTCAATAGATCGGTTATCAGTGCAAAAGGTGTATTCGATAAAGCTCGTAGCTTAGCTGATTACATCGCCAGTTCTGTTTTAGTGTTTCGTAATAGAGCCGCCAGTGATTGGCTTGTTTCGGATATACGACCAGACAAATTGGATTGAGGTAGAGTTTAGAGAATGGTAAAAGAATTATGTAGGTCGTTCAAAAATACATTCAAGGATGTCTTTACTGTAATAGAACATTAAAAATGTGGCTGTAAAAAAACAGACACAGAATATTAATATATGATATTTATTTGTTTGTCTGTCTATATTCGAATCTACTAAAAGACTTGAATAAAACTCTTTTTAGTTGTATAGTTGCTAGCTCACTGCAGGATCTAGATCTTTAGTATGTCAGCTGAGCTATAAGAAATATACATATATTTTTTATATGATAAGAAAGCAAACGAGCAAAAGGGCCACCTGATGTTAAGTGGACACCCTATTGACAATCTAAGAGTATGTGGATGCGTTGCCAACTTTATTGTTGGAGAAGATGACTGTAGACACGATACTTTAAATCCACTATTTTATATTGCTCAGGTATAACCTCAGGAGGTAAATACCATTCCATAACTTGCATGTACGCGGAAAAAAACATCTAGACGCACGCACGCTGGATGCAAAAAATGCATCTATATGGTGCTGATGGTATCTGCTTCTTAGGCGGGAGGTGCGATGGTTAAAAGAATATAATGGCTCCAATGAAATAATTCCTGTGAACATTCTCCACTGTACAGTCGGTAGAATATCGACAAAGAATCAACGTCGCTCCGTACACTTAATGATTCTAAGCCGTTTGTGAGTTTGGGATTATCGACGAATCAAACTGCTCTCCCCCGAATGGAGCCAAGTGGTTGTAATTGATACTGAGCCTGCCCATAGGTGGGAGCAGTATTCACCGTGAGGACGGACCTGAGCTTTATAAAGCATAAATCTTTGACCTGATGAAATGCTGAAAAGCTGCCATAACAAAAATAGTTGAATATTATAATCATTTTCCTTCGACATATGAAAATGGAGGATCTGAAAGACTTTAAATAGCCACAATAAATTAGCTAAACTATAGGAAATACGAAAATAGCCCTTTATTAAAAGTTGTTGTTGGAAAACTCAATCCGTGGAATAGTATCTCAGGAATCTCAATGAAGAACGTGTAATAGTCTAAAAAAGAATTGAAGCAGGATATCTATTGTCTTTGTCTCTAATATACCAACGAAGTTGCGAACATCTGCTAGTTTATTATATATAAACAAGTATAAGTTTTAGCTTCTACATTTTTATTTATTATTATTTTATTTATTTAGTATCCGCACGTGTTTTAGTAGAAATATTTATTAAATTCCCTTCGTACTTAGAAAAAAATTTATAATTTGTTGGGTTTTAGTCTTTTTACTATCTTTTCCGAGGCGGGCACTGAAAACTGAACTGATTGAGTTTTATAGCTCATAAACCAACATTTACGCTGAGTGATCTTCCTTTTTTAACGTGACACTTAACTACACTTCTTGTATTGATTTATATGTAAGAACATAATAACTTGGAATAAGAACGCTTATATGGTTATTTTTATATTTTTTTGTTTATTGCCGTTAGTCTATTTACTTTACTACTTTTACTAACGTCTAACTAACTACACTTGAAAATAGCATAGTTATTTTCAAATTACAAATAGACTTACTACTTACTTCAATTTAATTTAAATGTATAAATAACAAATGTCTACTTACGTGTTTTTTTTTAAAGAATTAAGAATCGATTACATTGTCTGTACATAATATATGTAGCGCATATAGCAGGGTAGGCACAGGGAACCGCAGATTGAAGAAACCTTGTGTTAAGACACTCTATTTCTCCCATCCCCCATCCCACCATTCGATGCATTGCATGATGAGCGGCGGAACTCAATGGCGCGCTTTGCGTTGTTGCCAGAGCGAAAATGAAATAATTCATTCGCCTCAAGTGGGAATCGAACCCACAAACCGTGGCGATTACAGGCAGATGCTGTGCCTCTACGCCACGACGGTCCTCTTAATTTTTTATTTTATATAATATCTATTTGTTTTTGAATAAACAATCAATTTCTGCTTATATTTATATGACGCAGGCATAAAAGAAAACTCAAGTGAATACGACAAGACGGAAATGAAAGCAGGCGACTCACTTATCATCCCGCATATGGAAAATCTAATAAATGCTGGTACTGTTTTTACATTAACCATATTTTACTCTAGGTTACGGAGATTTTCTGGATATTCACTTTGTATTTATATTATTTGTACTATTGTTTATTATAATAAATAAATGAACATATAACATCAATATTGGTTATCTATACTTTAATAAAAAAGTTAAAATGTACACATTTAATATTAATATTAAATATATTATAAGAATTAATAATTTATGGAGATTAAGAAACAGTAATTACTGTTATACATATATTCATATATCTATATATTATATTACGTTTCTTCTGTTTCCTTGTGCACATAAATCTTTGAAACTAATAGATGGATGTGAAACCAAAGTTTCAGCACCAAAATCTACTTACTCTGATCTGAAACATCTGAATTGGAATTAAATGGTCAGCTACACTATAAAAGCTATTTGGAAATGCCGTCTTGGAAATGTTCCTTAAAGTGATGGCCATTTTCGTCAATATTTCTACGAAAATAATAACACAAGTAAGTAGAGGTGATGTAATTTTGGGTCTGAGTTTTAATGAAATTGAGTGATAAACAATGGAGTGGCAAGGGCCATTGAGTCCGCGTAAAGGTAAAAATATATTATTTAATCCATATATGTAAACAATAACAAAACGAATATTGTGAGACAACATAAAATTAATAAAATTATAAATAAAGCTCATTGATAATTCATATATATATATATATATATATATATATATATATATATATATATATATATATATATATATATATATATATATATATATATATATATATATATATATATATATATATATTTTGTTCTTAAAAAAGTTTGAATTATTGAAATAAAACGCCTCTAATATATCTAAAAAAAAATAAATGGAATTTGTCTAAGGTCTTTAAAACAGTAACTTTATAAATCTATCAAAACAAAATTAATCAAACATTTAACATTAGAGACAAAAATTTGATTTATATAAATAAATGTACCTACCTACTTAAGTTGGATTTGAATGTCCGCCAAAGAATTAGAACTTTTTTTAAGTACAAAAGAAAATCCTTAAGAGCATTGTTACTTCAGTGAGGTTTTAACAGGTCGGTAGAGTTGCTAAGTGAATAAAATAATGGAAAATTGCGAGTCTACCAAGAAAAAATGATGGCAACTTATTGCAGTCACTTAAGTGTAAATTTCAACTAATTGATTTAATTAATATGGAGATTTCTTGTGAATTATATATATTTGTAATATACGTAATATACAAAAGTTAATTTAAAGTAACAATGTGCATGTGTCAGTTTATAAATTATATCATACATCGAACGTAATTAAATCTCACTTTATGATTTGAGGTTAATTACAGTGACGAGGTGAAAGAGTATATATGATTGTATAATTTTGAAGCCTAATAAATTAACATTGAATAAACAAAAGCCCTTAAAGCGCAACTAAACATGTTAAAAAAAACCTTAATTTTCGATCAGAAATATAGAACTAATTTTCCAAAGATCTTACCGAATCGCCCTATTGATATAAAATTAAGAAGAGAGAGAGTACAATCAGTTCAAAGAAAAACTTTCTCAACCCAAAAAACCAAGTTGAATAGTTCTACATCGAACACCCTTCTGATAGTGTCATAATCTATTTGAAATATTGTTTTTCTGTCCAACAAAGTAAATATTGTTATCTTCCTTATTTCGATTTCGTCTCTTTTATATTTGTTTGATAGATTCAATATTTATTACATTTTTTTCTCATCTTAATTAATAAGTACCTATTTTAGTAGTAAATGCTTATTCTTCATTTTCAGGGTCATTATGTTTCTCTCAATTCAACGCTGCTTTTTGTCTTAGAAATAAAGAAGGAATAAAACGTAGCGATACTTTGAAATGGGCACACGTGGGCAGCAGCTTTAATTATTTTCACTTTTAAATTAAATTCTGGTTATCTATAGACATTTTCTGTTTTAATTTTCGTTCTATAGAATAATATAACAAGTGACTAACATAATATTAAAAAGATTGAATAAAAATATAATAACTTTATAACTAATCAATCCTATCAATGTTGGGTTAAAAAAGCACCACCCATTCCTATTCAATTTTCATATGAGACAATTTCAATACACAGGTAATTCAATACGACGACTAAGGATAGCATTTTATGAATGGACTGAGTTCAAATTAGAACCATCGGGCCCAACTTTTCTCTTTGCATGGAAGTTTAGTGGAAGTTTAGATGCGAACACAAGGCCGGGTGTTCCCCTGGGGCAGTACTTGCATGTTTAATGGCGTTCTGAAAGGTCAAGAGCCAGAGTATGGAAAAGGTAGTGAATATAATATTACAAGCTCTCAAGTAATATTCAGTAGGTGGCCTGTGACGACCTCTTTTATAACTTTGAAGAACCAACACTTCGTGGACAGGAGCTTTGTAGCTGTCTCTAAAATAAATTAATTGTGTCTTAGTTTCGAATGACGAGAGAATATTGCAAACTTCTGAGTGAGGTACAGAATGGTTTCCGCTACACCGAACTTTGAAATATAGCATGAACTTCTCAAAGTGGGTTTGACTATAAGTTATGTGGAGTTGTTTATAAAAGAAATTTCTTTTTAATAATATTACATTGACTAGAATTAAAGAATATACAAAATAAACAACATTGACAAATTAAAGAATATACAAAATCTAGTATTTTATATATTCTTAACATGTGGATAAATAAATAGCTTTTCGCCATTTCCCACATATAGCAGGGTAGACAGAGAGAATCTAGAGTTAAGACTCTCCGCTCCCCACTTTCCGCCCAATTTTGAGAAATTACGTGTTGAGTGGCGGAACTCAACACCGCGCTATGTATAGAGCGAGGAAATGATCATCCTCCGAGAGTGAGAATCGAATCCCACGACCGTCGTATTTACAGTCAGACACTGTACCTTTGTACCGCTGCATCATGATGGTATATAACTAACCAATAGATCATTCAGGAAATAAAAGTGTGAAACTAGGTTGCATCACAATGTTTGACCTACCTTTAGGTGGATTGACGTGTAATGCACTTTTGAATAGGTTTTCTTCGTCACGCCAATCTAAATTTCTTCGCAAAGTTGCCGTACTCATAGCCAATAAAGTAGTCAATAGAAATAGCATGAATATACGACTGCGCATTTCATAACGGCGCCAATTTCTTGTCAGTGAGCCCGCACCCAAGCCGAGTAAGAAGCAGAAACCTACACTGGGTAAATATAATACACGTTCCGCCACTACGAAACCGACGTAAAAGAGAACATTACTGGCTGGCACGAACGGCAGAACCATAAACGCCGTGAATAATATCATTGCAACCTGAGGGCTTCTGTACACGTACTTCTGCGTACTTTGCGCTTTTGCTTTTCCATGGGCCGCTGGGCAAACGCAAGTTGAATGATGCATCATGGTATTATTGTTATTATTATTAATAATGCGACACATGTTCGTATGCTCATCGGTTAGAGTGTGCTTACATCCATTACAAGGACATATGGTTCTTTTAGATGAGGCGTTCTCTTTATGAGATATAATACTCTTCCTCTCAGTGTCTTGCCTTCTATTGTAGAGTCTGCAATTATAATTCCATTTCTGTTTAGTTTTGCTATTTTTCTTGAAATATTTTTCCCTCTTTTCCTGCTGCTTTATTAGCTCTTTTGTTAGAGCTTTCCATGTTACTTTCGATATTACAGCATAGAAAACTAATGAATACAAATTCCTTATATCGAATATTGTCGTTATTCTAGGAATCGAATCCATGGACCAGTCGAAGCTGAGTTGGAATGGATAGATTAAAAGGTAGAAATTAAAAACTGGGAGGTAGGTAAAGGTATAAAATCTTGTTAGTAGCGAAGGATCTCTGGAAGTAGGATTGTCAGCGGAGGCGAAGGGGGAAGGTGAACCAGCAAGTCTTAATCTCCAGTAAAGCAACACGAAGCCACCGGTGCTCAGTGCGCATATGCTTCTCCATCGATACTGAAACAAAAAGTACTACAATTTAACATTTAAATACTATATAATATAATAATACTTATTTTAATATACTACGTTGCTGTTATTTTGGCCCAGAATATAATTCATTCTTAACTATCGTAAACGCGAAATATCACTTTGTATAATATTATTTAATTAAAAATAATAATAATAATATACTTTATTGTACACCCATAAATAAAACAATACAACAGCAAAAAAATAACAAAATAATTAGACATGTACAAAAGGCGAGCGTATTGCTAAATAGCGATTTCTTCCAGGCAACCTTAAAGTATTGGAAGAAAAGGGGAGAAAATGAATAAGTACAAGTAAAAAAAAACACTACAACGTAGAAAAAAAATGTCTATGAAATCTTGCTTAATATTGACGGCAACTCAATAGTACAAAATAAATAAATAATTAAATTAAATAGTTCAAGTGGTATATCAAAATGAAATCATAATAAAATAATAAATATACGAAAGAAAATCTTCATAATATTATAAAATTATTATAAGCTCTCTGAAATTCCAATTTAAAAAATCTAAATAAGGAACTTATCTACTGTAGAATTTGATACACTACTATATTCCAAAGATACTGCTCCATTTTATAGCAATAGCAGCGTACATCGAGTTTGGACTGGATGAATAATATCTCGATCAGTTTTCCAAGGAAGCCGGCTAACCTCAATAACCCTGCATATCTACTGTTTCGACTTTCATCAAAAAAGTAATAAAAATGTCTTTAGCTACAAATTGCTTTTATACAAAGAAAGCGTTTTGAATAATTACCTTGTCCGTTTGTGTGTAAGCTGATTATAATGGATTCGGCTTGCGTGTCGCTTGCATGAGAATGTTAGGACATTAGCAACTAACAACGAGATACATTAAATTAAATGTTGTGTAACAGCCACATAAATAAGAACAAGCATGCAATTATTTTCAATGATTGGTTAATATTTTTTATTAATCTCTAAATATCTCTAAAAATTCTAGTATATATTGAAAAATCTATGAGAACAAATAAACAAATAATGTATCAAGAAATATCGAAGTCTCATTTTCACTATCGAAAACTCATTTTATGTAAATATTACAATAGACTTTGCTACGCATATTGCTATATTGGTATATTTTGTTTGCATTAAACATAAAATATTATTACTATTATTATTATTAATGGAGTATAGTATAGTCCACTTTAGTATAGTAATATTACTATACTACTATCCTATACTATATGGACTACTGTCCATCATAATAAAAAACATCGGTAGGCAAAGAAAAGCAAGTGTCAAGAGACCTAATATCACTACATGTTGAGTGGTGGAAATCAAAACCGCATTTTGTCCGACTTGAGCGGGAAAATTAAAATATTTCGTTCCCCCAAGTAGACATCGAACTAGCACCCATCACGGTTACAGTCAGACTGCCCACTACATCACGATAAAAAATATATTACTATATGGTGTAGGCACACCATATAGTAATATACTTTTTTAACATCGAGGCATTATGCAAAAACTTCGCCAACTTTGATTGATCACCACTCGGAAAGAATTCGTTAATATCTGTCAAATTTTAACGTAACTTATTAGAACATTGAAAATGCACAACATTATTGTAAAATTACACATACAATTTTTAAATTTTATTTTTATTTGTACGTACCTATTCTAAAAATAGTTCTTCTACCCTTAGTGTGGAATAAGACTTTAAAAATAAAAAAAATAAAATAATTCATACTTCCCTAGTGGGAATCGAACCGACAACCGTCGTGTTTACAGTCAGCTGTGCTGTGCGATAGAATAATAATTCTTAGATAATAATATCATGTGACTCGATAAATTGATATTATTTAATATTGAAAATATAAACACTAACTGCTATGCGAACACAACTTTTTTCCCAAAAGAACCAAGACTTTTAATCTCGTATGTACGTAACGTACGTACGTAAACTTGTCAAAATTGATTTAGGTGCAAAAAGGATTTAGGGCTAAAACGGATGTCATGTTAGATTATTATATATAAGCCACCGTGGTGTAAAAATAACAAATTCATTTCAAATGTTGTTTAAACTACTTAGTATAGAAGTATAATGAAAATTTTGGTCATTATTTAGAGGCATAGGGTTCAATAGGAGGCAGTGGTAGCTCCCTTTGGCTTGTTAGTTGCGGGGAACCGGAGAAAAGATTTATGAAGGTAACTACCGCATCCCCTTTCCGACCTGGCCCATGGGAAACCTCTGTAGAACAAACGACGCCGTGTAAGATTTCCAGCGCAATTTACACGGCAAGGTGAGGCCATGTACGTGTGAAAGGAAATCCCGCGTAAATTAATGTGTGTAATAAATTAATTGCGAGAAACTTCACGTACGTATTGTTTATCATAGTATTTCTTTTCTTTTTTTCATTTATTATAATTAATACACTACATACGTATTCACTACCAGGATTTTTATAAGGACTCTTTGACTCTCTTTGAGTCCTTATAATTTTTATTATCATGTCCATATCCATCCTATTGGAAGATGACGTTTCCTTAACTTGATTAGTCCATCGTAATGGTGAAAGACCGCGCGACGTTTTGTTGTCGGTATTTTCAACAACGATCAATTTTTTCAGACTGTTGTCGCCTCTGCGCATTATTTGGCCAAAATATGACAAAATATCACAATCTTAGTTAATATTGAACTATACAAATATACCAATCAATTTTTAGTCCATTGTAAACTTACTTTCAAAAGGCTCTTACAAGTAAATATTATAAGTCTTAACCATATATTTATCGCTGTTAAAATATTCGCTGAACAATTTGCGAAAGACTGAAATAATCATATTATTGGTAGGAAATCGAATGAAAATTGGTTTTGTGTATTCATAGCAAAAATCATTCCACGCCCGTCATCACTTGACCTGTATTTTATTCAAACAGTTTATTGCTGCAAATCGATAAATTTCCTTATAAAAAATATTTTTCATTTCAAGAAACATGAAATAAAAACTTCTAGAACAGTTGAATAAACTAAAGCACCCATTAAAATGAGTTTACCTGTATGTCGTGGGTGCCTGTACATTAAGAATTAAAAAAAAACATTAATTGGGTTGGTTAATATATCAATAATAGAAACTAAAAATCCACTCAGCAGAATTTTTGTCTGTCTGTCTTTCTGTTTATCTGTCTGTTTATTTGTCCTCCAATCAAGCAAAATCCAAAAATGAATGAATTTTTGTATAGTAATAGCTTATAGTCCCGACCCGCATACATTTTAGTTTTTATCCCAGTATTCCATGGTCCCGGAAAATAAATGAAAAACTAATTTAAATTATTTAAATTACTGAAGGGAAGTGAATTAGATTTGGTATACTAATAGTTCATAGCCTTAAACAATATATATAGGATAGTTTTTATCCTGATGTGCAATGCAAACCTCGAACGAAAAATAAAAACAGAGACGGTTAAATTACGTCGATTACTTGCAAGTAAAAGTAGTTCTATTCCAATCTCACTTAGTAAGAGTGACAAATGGTAAAAGTATTTTTTAATTTAAAATTTAAAATATAAAAACATTTGAAAATTATTTCCATAGTCTAGCTAGATGTCACAGCAATAGTTACAAATCATTTCATTTACAATTATTATAGTGACAGTTAGCAGTCAGAAGATATTTTAGTAGTTTTTGATAGAATGTCATCTATTAGTATGTAACTTAAAATCAATATTATAAACCAATATTCTGTTTAAAAATGTATAGTAATATTTTATAACATCTGTCAACAGATGTCGTTATTCATTGAAATAAAATGCATCACGCTGGCGGGATTTTTTTATTTGTATTAATGTCGTAATAGATTTTAAAAATATATGAATGGGTCGATTTATATATCGTTAAGCTATCGTTATAGTTATTGTAAATATAAGCTAAAAAAACTATCCATTTGATTTTTTGTCCAAAAAAATAGAAATTGATTAATTTCAGTATTTCAACAGTTTCCTTAAAAAAATAAAGTTGAATGAATTGAATAACTGTTCTCTTCAAATGAATGAATAAATTTTGACAGCTTAAAACCTAAATCAACATATAGAATAGTCGTCATCCTGGCGTTAAATGAGGTTTCCGTAGAACTAAATTAGACATATTTTAATTACGTTGATTACTAGCAAGTGAAGCTATAATATATAATACATTTTGTCGAATAAATTACTTTTTTGTAATATGAGCATTACATATTTTTAATATTTAATATCCTTACAGATGAACCAATAAGCCATGAGAGAAATAAGGTTATGGGTTTAAGTTAATAATATGAACATGTTTTTTTGTTATCTTTCAGCATAAAGAATCCATTTTAGTACTTGCGAAGATCTCATGACACCTACTGAGACGGCACCCTTGTCAGGCAATATCAGGAACTATTAAACGAAATGAAAGAATTTAGTAGATGGACGGAAGAAATTAGGAATAAGACCTAGTTGCCATCTTCCAGATGGAGAGTTACAGACTATGCAACACGAAAATTGATATATACCTCAAACTATCCAGAAATAATAATTGGTGGTAAAAGCGCTTCTACAACTTACTTACTTACTTTGACATTCACTTCATCTGTTTGCATCATAATAAATATATAGCCATAATAAAGTATTAAAAGTCACACTTTGTTACGTCATACGAACCGGATATTTGTCTTTACACTAGAAATATAAAACACGTTATACTGATAGCACTTCCACTTCCATGGGAAATAAATATTTTAATAATTTCAAACTAAGCAGTAGGTACTTTGTAGTAACGAACGAACTAACTAGCCACAAATAAACGAGAGGTATTACACCAAAATTTTTGTTATAATGTTAAATATCATTCAAAAAGGTAATACAAATAAACAATAATTTGCAGTAAATTAATACTCGTATAACAAAAACCACCTCTTTAAAATGAGACGCGCAATAGCAAACCATGTTTGTTAATATAATATTAACAAATAAAAACTCAAGATGACCACAATACTAACAGAAATAAAGACAAGTGCTTATTATTAATAAAGTTATAATTAAATTAGCGCGCTGTCTATTCAACAAAATTGGAGTTCAAGTCAAAGCAAACAACTAATGAAATAATCGAGCGAGCTCGGCCTAGACGTCAGAGGGTGCTTATCTGGAAAATTTACTGGGTGGCTGACATTACCATCCTCGCCTCACAAATGCCAGCTCATTTGCCAGTCCGTTTGAAAAACCAACAGCATTAAGAAGTAATAAATGTACATTTAAAATGCCCACTATAGCGCAGGTCGAATTCTAAAAGGTAAAATAGTGTTGATGATAATTTAACTTTCATTTCAGTTTGTGAAAAAGTCTCTTAGTGAGCATCACAGATTTGGTAAAAAATAACCTATGAACTCTTTAAGTTTCAAAGGGTCCATTAAGTATAATGCCTTCACGCCAACGTATGCGACAAAATCTCTATAATGCAAAAACCGTTTTTAAATTTAACCAACACTCCGACCTGGCAACTCGCTGTTTTACTTTATGATATAAATTGTCTCTAAACCTTGTCGAATATTATAGGTATGTATATTGTATGTCGAATAGTATATTATCGGTTTCTAAGAATATTAAAGTATTATTTTTAATGTGACCGATAAACATATTTTGGTAATATAGTTTAGGCCAAGATTATGTATGTAAGTTTCAGAACATGTAATTATTCAAAAAATTACCCACTTACTTAAACTAACTATTTAATAATTAAAACGATTGAACTAACATTTTTTTTATTTACAGTGTCACGCAAAATATTTATCTTATGATCCTAAAATAATATTTTCTCTTCAATGATGTAGCCTGAAGCCATTGTATATATTATGCGATGAGGCGGAGATGTCACTAAATCCGGGATAGGCCCTTGTGATTAAAAGCCTGTCAAATACGAACGTTTGTCATATGAGGAGGATTACACGAAACCCGTTACACCTTTAATTTTGTAATGTTTTAATAATTAATAAGGAAAATGTCATACTCCTGTTTTCTTTCTCTGTATATTTGGCAATAATTTGGCTAATATACAGGTGGTATTATTTTATCCAAATCAACGTTATGCAAGAGAATAGCGTTACAATTTCACAATTTCTAACTTGCACGACAAAGGAAAACCAACTATGTAAGTTTTCATTGTGTAATGACATTAATGTCGTCGGTACAGTCTTGTCGTAAAGACGGTTATACATACATTATATTTACTTACATTTTTACTTCCATTTTTACTTACATTGTTTACTTACATTTTTTTTATTTAAATTTTAAAATTATTAACGCGTACAGAATAAAATAATAACATACTCAACTTCTTTGAGAATAATTTCGGAACAACCAATGAAAAATTTACATTTCCTCTGTATAAGATATTTTCTTTGGTAAAAAAATGATTACTTTCTACTTATAGTAGTACAGACAAAAGAATACGTTCATTCATAATATTTAATGCTCAATTCACTTAAGTCCAGTTGTTCTGTAAAAATATATTCATAAAATGTTTTATCTTTGTTTAATACTTTACCTCCTTTTAAATATTCCAGAGTAACTCAGCATCAGATATAAGCTTCGGAGTTCATAAATGATTAGATTTCTACCGTATGTTTCGAAGTTATTTTTTGCTTTCTCTTTGAATCTCCTTGGAGATTGTAATCCAATTATAATGAAGAAAAACGAATATTTTAATGAGCCTTTAAAATTCGCAGGACTAAAATCTAATTTGGTCATAATATCCGTAGCATGAGTATTGGCTTACATACTCGTGTATTGACGTACTTGGTAGAGATACAAAGCATGCGCGCTTTAATCATGTAGCTTATTATTAAATGTTTGATTTTGAAATGAAATATTGGTATAATGTTTACTTTATTATTATGGGAAAGCAATATTGGCTGGTATCATCCTGTAAGTTCAGTTTTGAATGATATGAATGACAATGCGACAAAAACAATTGCTATTTTTTAAGATATTGCTCTTCTTTAAATATAAGTTATTTAAATATAAAGTCAATCGCCAATTTAATTTATTTAAATATAAACGTTAATTATAATAACACATTTATAAACTCACTTTATATAAGTATCTTTTCGGATAGGAAATAATCAATTTTTATAATATATGCATATAATTTTAAAATAAATGCGCATTAAACAAATATCGTACGTTTATACTGACTGATTTATATTTTAGCTATATATATTTTAGCTATTTTCATAGCGCGCTGTCTTAATGCTTGTGTGGGCAGAATTGAAAATACAAATTAATTATTTCATAGGGATAAGAGGCAGACGTTCTCGTTTGCCCCATGTTTCACCTTATAATTTCTGCTGAAGGGCTACCTGATGTTTACCCTCGCCCATGGACATCTACAGCCTCAGAGAATGTGGATGAGTTTACTCCGCAAAAAGGAGCTGTAAGCCGTACTTTCTATAACATACGAATTA
This sequence comes from Dione juno, assembly GCA_037127375.1. NCBI lineage: Eukaryota > Metazoa > Arthropoda > Insecta > Lepidoptera > Nymphalidae > Dione > Dione juno. The sequence goes on along the minus strand of JAXRJS010000014.1, from coordinate 10,358,917 downwards.
AACAATTTATCTTTATCTTAAAAATTGCTTCGCAATATGTATATTATATTGATCTAAGAACGTATACAATGTTATAATAAAAACAGTGAAAAATATACAATAGGAACTAGAAAAAAAGATAAGCTTGTAAAGCAAAGTTTCCTTCGAAAAATGAATAGTTAATTTATGAGTTGAGTTAATTAATATACGAATAGAACGAAATGAATAATAACGAAATAATAGCCAAGTGTGAGTAGTACTCGTGCACCGAGGGGGTCCATACCAATTTCCAGATTGTAGGTCAGCGGAAAATACAACATATAAAAATTGACTAAACTTAAATTTGAGACCTTATCCACTTATTTTGTGTGAAATTAACTTCAGACACAAGTTTGTAATAGTTTGTTTCTAAATGTGAGCAATTAATATAATTTAAACTTCATGCAGTGTAGCTACCATCGTATTTAATAATAAAATTGTAACATTGACATTAGCAACTGTTAAGCCGGGCAATCTCAGCAGAACAGCCATCCGAGGGTGTGGTAGCGGCATGTTCATTCTACGATTGCAGAAATCTATTTTTACAAAGAATATTTTAAATTTCATTCTATATTTCTTTTCTTGAGGTAATCGTAACGCAGTAAACGCGACGGCTGTGGGTCTATTTCCCATTCAGGGGTATTCCTTTGGTACAGTAAAAAATTGGTACAATATATACGATAGAAACAAGAAAAAAAGATTTTATGGGTCTGAGCTACTCTAAATTCGCCACCTCCGAATTTAAAGAAAATTAAACAGTGCTTGTAAGTAAAGCCTATTTATTACACTGTTCCGGAATATTTAAACGATAAAAATGTGTGGAATTTATGTCATTTGAAATTTATGCAGGATACTACTACTATTTATATATGTTTAATAAACTTGTAATATTTATATTTAAAAGAGCAACTGTTGAGTTTCTTGCCGGCTCTTCTCAACAGAACTAACTGCCTTCGAACCGGCGGTAGTGACGATTCAAACGTGCTAGTAAAAGTCTATTTGAATAAAGAATATTTTTAATTTGAATTAAATTTATTAATTAATTAAAATCCCAGCTCCGTCAATACAAAGCATTGCAATGAGTTCCGCCAATCAACACGCCAATGTCTCCATATCGGTAAGAAAGCGGACGCCGGAGTATCTCGGCACTAGGTTCTTTGTTTATAATATTGCCTTGTGAATTTGTTCGCTAGAATTAGCAAAGCGGTATAGGTACATTATATCAGAAGTTCAACCCTTTCAGGACTCAATATCGTCAGAGAATATCTCGTGACGGTGAGGGTTACCTTTGTTTGTTCTCGACTGTATGAAGCGAACAATCTATTGACATTTACTGTCACGGTAAATACGCCGTTGAGCTTTTATTTACTCTTATATTTATTACGATCATATATATACATTACTTAGTGTTTAATATTGAAATTCTTATGACACATGATGGGAATTAAACTGGTAATGGTAAAATTTTATGTAATATTACATATACGCTTAGATTTATAAAAGCAAGGTTCTGTTCGTGTGGTTGTGAGCCAAAAGGCAAAGTTATTAACTAAATTGTGATAGTTCGAGGCGCTTACGTCGACTTTTAAATTAGTCACTTGAGTCACCTTCAAAGAGCTAACTATTATTTTTATAAGTATATTTTTTTATACTTGTAAGTTTTATGGTATTTAATCTTTAGACATTATGCCAGACCAATCCTGTCAGAAACGAACTAATATACTATCTATACAGCTTAATTATTTAATTAAAAATAAATTTTACTTCTATTGTAAATGCATTTGCAAGTACTTGGTAAGGTACGAAATACACCAACATTTTAAATTTTTTTTTGACAGATGTATTTCTCAAACTCTCACTTGGTGCACTTTAAACAAAAAAATGATGTTCTGTGTCACAAATACGGCAATTCGCTGAATATGATTTTTTGAGTAGTTTAAATGTTAATGTTTAAATTTATTAAGTGGAATGTGTCCAGACCGAAATCTGTGTGCCATTACAATTACTTCTTTACGCATTTTACACTTTACAAATCAAAGTTTACAAGAAGGCTCCTTCTACCATACCAGATGCCTTTAAATTTCGAAACTTGGACCGATCATTAAACATTTCTAATTCATATTTTATCAAGATTTCTTTGAAATCTGGAACAATATAAGTCTCTCCACTTGACGGTGCTTCTTTAAGTAGATATTAAAAAGCACCATTCAGCCTTCAACAGCATTTACAACAAAGTATACTTTTATGAAACAAAAAGTAAACATAACTTATAGTACTACGGCAGAACTTAATCGTATGTAATTTATCTGCTTGTGACATATTCTACTGGTAAGAAGAATTATAACTGTATTAGATATGATTTGGTTTAAATACCAACTATACCATGTTTGCAAACTAAATAGTTTAAAAACAGGATTTCAGTAAAGTTAATATGCAATAATAATCGATTACTGATTTTTAATTAAATAGTTTTTTTCAATACTACAAGATATCAGTTTTTGGAATACATATAAGGTAATAACAAATTGGAAATCGAATTGCATTAATCTGTATAACAATCACATAAAGCATATTAACGGATTATCTCATAATTGACTTTCCAGTTCGTGGCATTCAGAAGGTCTGCGTCCATAGCATGTAATGCGATTTTGGAGCTTATAATATATAATACAATCGAACTGTTACTACTTAATTCACTCACTTGGAGCTTAAAATAAAAGCCAATAAAGCTTAAATTAAACATCACTACGCTACCTGTGTCAAAGAAATGCAGAATCGTTCTATGCGGGAAAAAAGTTGAAGCTGTTGACTTTAGCTATGTGTTATTTTTTATTTCATATTACCAATCTATTTCCTAAAAATTTGCCAGAGCGGGTATATGAACCAACAACCATAGTGTTTATAGTCAGTCAGCTTACTTACTTTTCCACTGCGCCAGAATGACGTCTTTATTAAACTAAAACTTAATATAAGGTTAATTTGTATATTTCAATATAAAAAACCGGCAACAAATATACCCCAAATTAACTGCGGTACAACTTCATACACTAAAATATTCATAACAAATTACTATTGCATGTTTATCAAGTTATTAAACCAAAGACCCCGCTAATAATTTAAAACATAATCTAAAGTTTATAATCAGCGTACTTGGTATAAAGATGAAGAAAAATTCTTTAAATACGTAGTGAGTTATTTGACGGTAACACGTAGGCACTTCTTCCATTGAACGAAATTTATTTTTGGAAGTTATCACTCTTTTCTGTAATTCATAATTTCTTTTATTTCAAAATACTAAGAAATAGTCTCTGGTTTTATGAAGTTTACCTCAGTAGTTAACCTCATGGTCCCTTACCTAACCTTAAGGTTACCTCAGTAGTATAAAAATCAGAATCGTCTATATAATAATTTAATTCAAGTAAAATTAAAATGAAATATATCGTATATTAAAGTATGCTTTTAAGATAAAAAAAAATGAAGAAAGAAGTATTTTATAATATGATACCTATTATTGGATCTCTCTCTGCGAACGAGCTTAAAGTGCTCGGAGACGCCATCTATCGGTGTGGATTATTATTATTATATTTAAGATACGGATTGATTATGATATAGATTTACATTGAGCGCTTAGAATTTCATAATTGTACTAACGAAAAAGAACCAAGCTTCATAAAAAAGTTATATCAGCTTTTTACTAAGCAATATCATTATACGGAACAGACTCTCATTGTAGCGCTATTTGGAATTAATTTACGTTTAACTGTAAATAACATTGACATATGATTGAAATTTAAAGATCCATGCATCTTAAATATTATCATCTAGCATATTTTGCATTTTATAAAGTTATCACAAAAAATGTATATTATACTATTAATACTATTATTTTCCATTTTTATCTTTGTTGAAGGCCAACTTAAATACATTCAATAGTATTAGACAAGACGGCTTACACAATACGGAGCAATGCGATGCATACATATGCGAGTTTTAAATCTATTCAAACAGAATACATTGAGACCGGGTTGTTATTTAAAATGATTTCATAGTAGGTACTCTATGAGCTTATGTCGAAAAAGTGCTAAAACTATCAACTCAGTCTTCTTCTTTCATATAAGTTACTGTTTTGCGTTATTTTCTGTCTCTATAGATCTGCTCTACAATTTTAACTATCAGATAACGAAACTTATATTCGCAAAATTAATTTTAATATCGTAATATATTTTTATGTGTAATCTATTGCTTGTACTACTATTTTTGCCTTTCAAATCACTTTGTTTAAAAAAAAGAAAATTATAATTTTATATGAAGTATTTTATTCTTGGCGAAATAAAAAGCATTTTCCACAACTTCCTCTATTTTTAAGTAAAACTTTCATAAGAATCGATTCAGCTAGCCAGTTGTAAATAACTATATCCATTTAAAAAAAACGCAGTTATTCTGAAATCACAAAGAGACAGACACTTCAATTTTATTTGTATGTATAGATAAATATAAACTACAAAGAGTTGCAACAAACGAAGTTTTAAGAAAGCAGATCCACAATTTGTGCAAACTTAGAAAGTTCCTCCACAAATTTTAAGTGCACGCAAAGCAAACTTTATTATTGCAAAAAATATTTTAAGTATTTCACCAACATTATCTACATTGACGCGGAGCTTGTTCGAATTCCATTTTATTTTATATATGTTTTATATATGTTGTATATATTAATAATATTATAGAGCATGGGCGGTATCTAAGAGACGTGGGTTCAAATCCTGCTTCGTTAAAGATTTTGTACGTTTGCTGAATATTTTTCTTTCCTTTATTATGGATTTATTAGACTGGAATAACGTAACTATTTAAGAACGTTAAAATGGAGTAAATATTTCTTAGTTCTATCAAATTGCAATGTTAATGTGTCAAAGATCGATAAAGAGTTTCGTGCTTAGAAACTGTTAACATGTGCGCTTATTTAAATAATCTGGAATAAATCTTTATTTTCCGTCGGAAATGAGGTTCCTTACTTATTTTTATTATTTTATGTAAACAAAAATGTTCTGTGTGATGAAAGGGAATTTCTTAAAAAAATATTTAAGAAAGGGCAAAGAACGAAGTGAATTCTTGCACGTAGATCCCGTACAAAATTTTACGTTATTACTTAGAGCGCACGTTACAATTCACGTTGAATAGATCCACCGTGGAGGAATGTGGCCAGAAATAGATTCTACTTCTGACTTATTGTTCATTAAGCTTTTATACTTTTCTTTCATATGCAGTACAATAAAGTCTATTATATAACTTTTCTTATATATTCAATATTATTTCACTATAAAACATAATAAAGCTAATAAGTAACATTATTTCAATACCCTTATCTCAGGAACTACTAGTTCGAACTGAATAAATATTTCTGTGTTTTGACTATCCACAATTACGGACACACGACAACAATCGTAGTTTAAATGTGTCTATTTATATCTATAGAGTATTTTAGTAAATGTTAGTATTTGTGTAAAAAGTGGATAAAGTGTGAACAATATTATAAATTATAGATATACAACAATAAGCTACACATACTAAGTCATAAATATGAATATATTAATAATTAAATATAAATCTACATCCGTCTGACAATTTCGTAAATAAACCTGAAACTTCTGAAGCGTAATTATTTCTTAGCGGCCTAGTCGGCGGAAACTCGATTATATATGCATTTGTCACGCAAAGACTGTTATTCATAATTATTATGGATTTTTATGCGAAATAAACACAGCGCCTGCCTATAAATCGACTGTTTGTGGGTTCGATTCCTACTCAGGGAGATTAATTATATTCATTTTATTCGCTCTAGCAAAGGCAAAGCGCGGTGTTGAGTTCCGCAACTCAATACGCATTGCCTCGAAAGGCGGAAAATGAGGAACGGAGTGTCTTAACACTAGGTTCTTTCAACCGACTGTTCCCTCTGCATACCCTGCTATGTGCAGAATACACCGTGAAGGCAAAAAAGTGTAACAAGAGGCAAACTGAGATTACTGAAAAGAAAAACTAAATTTTGTCTAAAATTTTGCGATATAATTTTTTAATAAGTATTCAAAGAAAAAAAGATAAGAGGAGATAGGTGAACACAGTGTACAATAATATTTATTAATAATAAATTGACTTAATATTTCTTAGTGGAATGTAAATACATTATTATATTTCATAAATTAAAGAGGAAGCTAAGTGAAGCTCAACGGCACAGTTCCTAATTACATACAATTTAATTATTAGGCACATTTGCTCCATATCTGAATAATAATAGCCTTACTTATTAAGAGATTAATGAATAATTCGTACGATTTTGTAATAGATTAAGAAATTTGTCATCCAGTTGTTTGCGCAAGACATTAAATAATAATATAAATAATTTAAATACTAGATTTTTTGTATGTTTTATTTGCTAATTTATAACAATAATCAATATGACTTAAAAATCATCAATATCAGTCAATTCGTTTGGTCTCTACAACGCCACATACATAGACTGATAAATACATTACCTTCCTTTAGGTTGAGAGCCGGGTAAAATGGCAGTTATCTCTATCAATTAGATCAGCTAAACAATAATTTATGAATGAAATAAATTCACTATTAAACTATTTTAACGATGATGTTGAAATGATGTTGCCATAAATCTGTTTTTTGCTTAGATTTCCCTGGACAGTAGAGATAAAATCTGTATAGATTTCGTATAATTTAGCTAATTCGATTTTGATTCTTCTAAAATACATTTAAATAGTAGCTGTGATAGTACAAACAGGAATACACACAGAAATAAAATAAAAATACCGCCGTATTTCGTAATGTTTTCTTTTCCTGTAAGGAATACAGTATCTGATCTGCACAGAAATACTTGAAAGATAATCTTTTCAACGTCACATTTAATCTTTATTTAAAACAATAATATTATATAAAACATTCGTTGAATTAAGCCAATGTATAGATTACTTCAAATAATTAAGATGAATACATGAATTATTTTGTCTCAAGGTCTACAAACACCGTCAAATAGTACAACTGTGAGAAATTCTAGGCACACTTGATAATGATAACGTTTCCGAATCTTAATCATATAAGTATGTCGCTACAGTTATAGCATGATCAATAAAATTTCACCCGTATCGTTGAAAACTATAATAATTTTAATCACATCATAAATACCAATAATTGGAATGAGCAAGCGTTATACGTAAAAACGTACACATATAAGTTTTCTTAAGCTCGTTCTTAACGTCGTTAACGCTTAACATCCTTGAAAAATGGTCCTTCTGTAAAGATTATTCCAGAACTTCATAAGACCTGTGCATTTAAATTTTGGGTGGTTTAATTGGGTGGTATGGGTTGTATGTCCATATTTTGTGCAAGTATTATACATATAGTGAAGACTGCATTAAGCTACTTGATTTTATATTATGAAAAGTATATTTCGATTTATGAGTATAAACGGGTCACAGTTTTTATTTCATCAGCCATTTGCAAAGTTTAGGTAAGAAATTAGCAAATGAGATGAACTCATTATTTCTTATCATTCTCGAAGTAAGAGCCTCTTCGCGCAGGCATGTAATAAAAGTAAATGGCAGAGTTACGTTAACCCCGTTAGTAACGACCATTAATGAAAGAGAAGACAATAAAAACAAACAATCTAAAAAATAATAATATATTTCAATACGTTTACTATATTTAGTAGATACTTAAAAAAAAGCCAGGACAAAGGTAACATAACCGTTCTTCGTTACCTATAATATCCATTAATACGGCTTCACTATTTTAAGAGTATGATATACAGCAACTTTCAAAATGGAGACGTATAGACAGACATATACCACGCACTTTCGAAATTGGCCTATTAGATAAATTCATTTCAAAACAACAATACTTACTTTACTTATAATTCTAAAACTATAAGGGAAATAATTTAAAATTATTTTCACTACACCGCATTAGTATTGCTATCTATTCAGAGGAATAAAATTTAATTATATTAATTTTCCTCTCTGGCAATGCTAAGTACGGTGTTGAATTCCGCTACTCGAATCGCAATGTGGACACTTGGACGTAAAAAAGGGGTTCCCTCTACTACACGAAAAAATCTATACGAAAAAAACTACACGTTATTCTAAATAATCTCCATACAATTGTTATTTACTAATATCTGCCATAAAAAATCTCAATCAAATATTTATACCCTCGTTCGGAAATTTAATCCGCAATACTTTTATTTATTTATTTGTCATCGTTCCATTTGTGAGTAACTTTTATAGGTATAAGTTTGAAAGTAGCTTACGTTGAGACTATTGCAGTTCAATCGACTTTAGTTGAAGTACCTACAACAATGCAACTTTTCCAATAAACATACCTTTTGCCAGTTGTTAACAATATCTGTGCATTAAATTGCATTAAAAATAAGCCAATTTACCATATTTTAGATGCCAAACGTATGTACATAAGTTCCGAAATAACATATTCATTAGATACATTTGCCCTATATACAAATAGTAAACCTATGTTTTATTTATCTTATCTATTATTATTATTTGTATAATATTATTATTTTTCATATAATATATTATATGAAAAATAATACACATATAGGAATTTATGGTATACATAAAACAAAATCCCGTTTTCGTTTTTCACAAAAATATCTAGAAATCCCAAAAAATCCATCTAAATTAACTTAATACCACATCTATCTACGAGCAGTAGTTTCAGCAGTCAATCACTCAGTAACTTAAATTAAAGTTAGGCTTATAAAAATATATTTTCATAGGATATAATGCTACTTTACCGGTTCATATCTAGAAATTCATAATATTTGAAAGTTTACAAAGTTTAAACCAAAAATTTAAACATATCGTCATTTTGTCTAGCATGCAACGTAAAAAATATGTTTTATTTGTCTAAATATTATCAAAAATAGTATATTACAGGTGGGATATTTTTTCCTTCTACCTCCATGGAGTGCCCCGCGATTTTATACCGGCGATATTACAAGTGGTTCAAAATAACTTCAACATAGTTAAATGTAACAAAGTTACAAACTAACAATTCGGCCTAACCAAAGCGTGTTGAAAATATATCTTAAACAAGAAAAGGTAATAAAAAGATAAAAACAAGATATGAGCCTAATCTTTATTTCCCGAGACCAGTTGATATAGTGGCTTGAGGTGTGCAATGTGACGTGCGTACATTACAAAAGACCTTAGCTATTCCACGTTTTCAGTTCCATGTTAGAGCAATTTCGTCTGAAATACGACGTCATTGCTGCTGGCGTCGATCCTAGAAGGGTGGGGAAAGGGGGCGGTACCATAGGAAAGACAGTGACATGTAGAGTCAGCTTTCGTATGCTAGAGTGAATAGAAATATTCAAGAGTATTGTTTAAGTAATTGTGTTTTTTATATATTATAATACTAGCGACCCGTTCGCCGCTTTGCCTGGTTGATCGATGTTCTCGGATTTATTTTAATATAATATGCATGTATTGTACATGTTAGATTGTCCTTTGTCTATGCAAAAAATGGTGTATAGGTAGGTATAAATGTGAGTCTCATTTTATTTGAAATATTTTATCTGGGCATAAGGTACTCGTGCACAGTAAACGCAGTTTTCCGCGTAAATTCCGGCCCGTGAAAATTCTAGTAGTAATCTATATGGTGCTACAGCCTATATTTTCCAATGAAAGTTGTATAAAAATCAGTTGACCTGTTTCGGAGATAAGCCTGGACAAAATGAAAGACAGATACAAACGATTTTTTTTTTAGTAAATATATAAACAACAGAGATCTTCCGATTAATCGGTAAACCCAACTATCCGGCTTATTACTTTGTGTATATTTCTAAATAAAATGTATCACTTAAATACAAACTTAGATTGGTTCTTAATATTTTTTTACTTTACCATGAGCTAATATTTTTATGTATTATATTTATGTATCAGACTTAGTATTTTTAGATTACACACATAAATGAAAAAAGCAACAATTCCTTTAACAATCAGTTTCTAAAATTAATTAATATATACTAATATTTATATATATATATATATATATATATATATATATATATATATATATATATATATATATATATATATATATATATAACATTTTTTGGTGCAAATCTTTGGTGGCATTACTAAAAAGTTCCAATATATAATTTATATATTATAATTTTATTTTGTATCATCAATAGTACTTATAATACAATTAATAACAACTGATCATAAAAAACTATATACTTTTTTGTTAAATGTCGCTTAGAATTATAACTAAGCGAGTTCATATATATACTTTGTACTATTTCAATATAATATATATGTACTTACTTAATTACATATATATAGAAGGTACCTTCTATGTATGTGTAATTTTAATATAAAAATATAAATATACTATATCTTCAATTACATATTTTACGTATTTATCAACACATAAATGACACAATTACTCTATAAAATTAAGTCTACACATTTTTATTTTGTTTGTTATTCTTATTAAGTTCTAAATTATTTTATTTGTTAAATAAAATAACTTAAAAATTGGATTTGTTTATTCATAATATAAAATGATCGATAAAAAAGTTATTATCGTTATATCTAGTACTTTTTTTTGCATATAGAACTAATACAAAAGGATATGTGACCTATTTTATATACATATATCATTACATAATGAGCAGTTTTCGTTGTGATGTAAAAATGTAACATGTGGAATACAATGAATTTCAATGAAAAAAGAAAAGCAGTCCGTAGAGAGGCAAGGATCATAAAGTTCACGCCAATGAAGTTGCGGGCGTTTACTAGTATGAAACAAGAACGAAAGAAACACAAGGAAAAGTTTAAATTACCTGCAAAGCGTAAAAATGTTAGATTAAAGTAAAGACTCGAGATTAAGAGACTTCACTACTGGTATAGCTCGATAGGAGAGATGATTGAACTTGACAACCAAGTCGCTGCCAATTGTCAAAAATACTCGCTTTGGAAACTAAATAAGAAAAGTTCCATCAAAATATGACTTTCCGGATAAAAAATATTTCATATCTAACTTTCTGGAATATTCCAGTATGTATATAATAATAATAATACCAATTCATTTGTCATATCACCTCAGCTGAAAACCTTATTTAAAGTTTAAGAAATTTTACAATCATTAAAACAAATACATCATGAAAATGAATGATGTACTGTTGAAAAATCATTTAAAAAGTAGACTTTGTTAAGTTTTGAATTATTTTAAAATGAATTAAAACGTAATTATGACTAGAATATCTGGTCATAATTACGTTTTAATTCATTCTAAAATAATTCAAAATTTCCATAAGTGATGATAAGAGCAAACATTAATAAAGACGTAATTATATATTGGAACTTTTTAGCAATGCCACCAAAGATTTGCACCAAAAAATGTGACAAAATATTCAAATGTATATATATATATATATATATATATATATATATATATATATATATATATATATATATATATATATATATATATATATATATATATATATATATATATATATATATATATATATATATATATATATATATAATGGCGCAGAGGCACACGTCTACCTGTAAGTGCGACGGCTTTTTGTGGGTTCGATTCCAATTCGGGGAGAATGTATTATTTGTGAGTTCTATTCTCACTCGAGGCCATGAATCATTTTCAATTATCCGCTCTGTTAATAAAAGTGCGGTGATAAATTCTGCCACTCCACTCGAAATAACTCTGAAAGTACAGAACGACGTGCACCCTATGTAGTTAAATAGATAGATAGAAATGCTTTATTTTAAACCAAAAAAATAAATGTAGATGAAAAACCATTAACATAAAATGAAATTGTACCAAAATGAAGAATAAACCCGCGGAAATCTACTTTAAAAGAAATCAACGTACTCACATGAAAACGTACATACATGAAAAATACAGAACACATTTCTAAGCTCGTTGAACGTTGTTACGATAATAACGATTCATGCTATAGATCCTCATTAAAATAAATTTTATTTGCATAGAAAATAATAAAATGGTAGATTGTTATAATAATCTACATGTATAACTTCAGGGCAAAATTTATCTTGTTACCAATCAATTAAGTAAAAATAGAACAACTTGATGATGAAGTATATAGCTGGGATAATTATAATGATTTGTATCGAGAGTGAGAGAGAGAGTGAGAGAGAGAATGTGAAACATAAAGTGGAGATTCCAAAATCAAGATTACAGTTTTTTGGATTCACGACTATGCGTGATAATTATTACTCATCATGTTATTCTTTATACATAATTTCGGTCACAAATTCAAAGGTCAAAAACAAACAAGGTCAAAAATTACTTCTACACAGTGTATTATACTCGTTATATTTAAAAAAAGCATGACTAAAACAATGTTCACACCATGGACACTAAAATGAAGCTAAGAGGATATTTCACTTATTCCACTTTATTCACAGACGGCATTATTTACAAGAGAGGTGTAGGTATTTTATTTCAATACTAGCGAGCACCTATTGTATCTCAGTTGAGACAAAAGGATTTTTCTATTGGTATTAACGGTCCGGTCCTACTACAATAGGTATTACATTATTTCTATTATATATCATTTTGAAATACAATAAAATATTTACTTTAAACATAAAGTTAAGAAGTTAAACATACCAAATGCACGTATATGGATACAACCAAAGTACATTACGCTTTTAAGTAACAAAACGAACAAATCAATAATCCTATTATTGAAATTTGTATTTAATCAATATCATGCATACCACAGATATTAAATGTATATATTATTAAATAAATTATATATTTTATATAGATAATACATGAAATATATATTGTATTAGAATATAATTAATATTTAAATATTTATCTTTAATTTGTTTTGATAATGTTTTTATTTAGATTTTATCGAATATATATTATCAAAAAATGCTCTTGCTTAACAACTCTTATTGTACATTAACATGGTGATGTACATTAACACACTCAAATATACACACACATTTGCATATTAATGTAGGAGTTAATTTTAGTATATAGTCTAAGTATTATGTTTAATGAATGTAAATCGCTACTCACCTACTATATTTTTTTAGATGGATTAAGATATATATTAAGGGAAGAAGCTGATTACCCACAACACAGGGAATCCTAATGTGGGTGTCAGTGCGCAACCTAGCTTAACTTTTGATTGAAAGACAATAAAGATTTGCTTTTGATTTGTTTTTTTTTGTACATTAGTATTTAAAATCAATTATAATCTATATCCCTTCCTAACCTTAATATCTATACAAAAAAATCGCTAACGGTCTATTACTGTGACCGAAGATGTGTGTGCCAATATTCAGTTCATATTCAGTTTACTATTTTATTATACTAACGTAAAAAAAGATTGAATATAAAATAAATCTTACGTTTAACTCATAATCATATTATGAATAGTAAATCAGTAATATTGCACATTTATACATCAATGTTGTTAAAATGAATTAGGGTCAGCGTATGGTATAACAAGCTAAATTTTCCAATTTAACGAAGAAATTTAATTAACTAGGTCACATATAAAATCCTGATAATAATATGCTTATGTTCAAATGAGGAATAAATCATGTTGTAGGTTCAAACTGTCTACGTACACTGGTTGTCACAAAAACAAGGCTATTTTCAACGACACTCCATTGTTTCGTTAGTCATCTCAGTTCGAGGAAATAAAAAAAATTAAAAGAATGAAAAGAATGAATAAAATTGGAAGAATGGGGATCGCATCTGACGGTGTCCTAATGCACCACGATGGCTTAATAAATATGACTTATAATGCTTAAATAATAAAGCCTACAATAAAAATAACACCAAAGACCCCCCCCAATACCATTTGAGTAAGTGATTTCAAATATTAGCTCAACAGATGAATGAAAATTGTCAATTGGAGTCAGTTGACGTTGTTCAAATAACCACGTACAAACAATATTGACTAAGATTTAATAATCTCTTTTTATTTCTATATACCAGTATATTTACCCTAATATTATAAAAAGCTGACTTTTTAATTATTATTTAAATTTTATCCATTAAAAGTATGCGATTCCAAAATCGCCCACCCCAATAAAAAAGTATTATTACCGAGTAACAGTCTATATTACATCACAATCAAATATATATCAAATGTATGTTTACGATATGGTACATATCCGTCTTTTAACATCCTTAAAAGACTGACTGTATGTTACGACTGACTCCATATTTTAGTATAAAGTTTCTACTTGTTTATCGAAATAACAAATTATTCACGACAAATATTTAATTTCAAACAAAATTGCCATACAATTTTAATTGAATTGAAATGAATATTTTACGACACATTACGGTTTTAAAATAACTCCAGATCAAAACAGTTATTGGAGGGCCTAAAGCAACATCTATATGTTGAATGGATGGTCAATGGATGATAAAAAATGAATATGTCTAATTCAAATTACGTCAGTTACTCGCAAATGAAAGTAAATTATATCATTTTAACGAAAATTGTTTTTTTTAAAGGAATCACTTATATTCTGTAATAATTTAACCATAGTATAAAATAGAAACTAATTGTTCGTGTGTATAATAAATATTATTGCATTGGCAACTTTCGTCGTTTTTAATATAGGTTGATACTATGCATCTCCTAGCACGGAGTTGATCATCACTTGCTTTGACAACAGCTCCACTCTACTTTACTTACTTACTTTTTTAATAATAATACCACCTAATAAATTACTAATACCTAGCACCCAGTACCGTACTATATATACATATATAGTTTATATGCAGATTATGTGGCCAAATGGAAATAACTAATAATTTTACTTGCTAAAGTTAACCGCAGAGAGCATCGAAATCGAACACTTAAAGAATTTGACAATTCAAACCAGTAGTCCCAAAGCCTAACGCGTTCGAAATAAAGGTATAAGTAGGTGTGTTTTTTTAAAAATCCATCACGAGTATAATGAATAAAAAATTGTCAGGAATTGAAAAGTGAAAAGGGTTGATACATATATTCATATAAAAGGACAATAAATCTTTGTTTCGGGCAAAAGCAATGGATAACAGAGTATTCAAAAAAAGATGTGTTATTTCGAATGATTTGTTTTTTCGCAGCATGAATGAAAATAAAACACTGAATAGCACGAATGTTTTAGTAGCTCTATATTTTTAAGAAATCCCTAAAGCTTTAGGGTTCGATCAAATAAAATTATATTTACGATAATGTAATAATAATATATGTTTATATATTATAAACATATATTGACATTATTTTATATATATATATATATATATATATATATATATATATATATATATATATATATATATATATATATATATATATATATATATATATATATATATTATCAACAACATATTATATAAATTATATTATTTTACCCACGGCTTCACTTCCGTGGTCAAGTGGAAATATGTACATCGACATGTACATAGCGCTGACCGCAGATACAGTTAGTTACATCGACACGATTAGTCTTATAGCATGTATCCAACAGAAAAATATTTTTTCAATAATTTCTATCATAAATGCGTTTAAGCGAACTAACTTTTGCTTATAATATTAGTATAAATGTTAAGTAAAGTAAGCTATACGAATAAAGGCATACTCGGATCGACTCTAATAAATATGCGTGTATTGTACTTATAAGTTTTTTTTTTAATTTTGTCTATGAAAAATAATAAAAAATATATGTACATTAATGAAAATTATTTTCATTTTATATGCAATATTTTCTGCTATAACTTTGAGTGATAATTTCATTAAAATCTGTCTAGTTGTGCCTGAGATAAGCCTGAACAAACGAATAGACCGAAAAACAGACCATTTTTTAAGAAATGTTTCTTTTTATGTTTTACAATTATTTTGAACAGTTGTTTACAGTTATTCTAAAGTAACAAACAGACACTCTAATTTTATTTAAATGATTTATTAGATTATTGGGCAATAGGTGGGCATACTAAATTTAAGTCATACATATAATTATTGACCTAGTAAGGACGTGACCCCAATCATCATGTTAGGCATCAATAATATATATGTAACAGATAGAATAATTAATAAATTAATATATTTGTACATAAAAATCTTGATATTCGGTACTAATGTCTAATACAAAATCGAATTGTGGTTTTTCAGCATCAAAAAATTATATGATTACTAAATTAATTATTGCATTGACATAAAAAAATAGTATGTTTTTATCAGAACAAAATGTTTTTTTTTTCTAATTTTGATCTTTTCTGAAAAATTAAGTCTGGCCACAAATATTGTTACAATTAAAAATAAACAAAATATTTCTTTTTTATTTTTGATATTGGAATCTGTAATTTTTATTGTTCATCATTGTATTTTCTTATGTTCGCGCCAATATAGAGTAGAATATTATGTGATAAATTTGGGTGATAAAGAGAACCGAATCGTTACGATTGCACTAGGTGTAGAACCATATACAATTATAAGTACAATGAGACCTCCTCTGCTTGTGACAGGAAAAGATCTGGCCGTCCACATAGTGTTCGTAAAGGCGATCAAAGCAGTAAGGGAAAATAGTTAAGCACTTGCAGCATATAAGAGACGTACGTAACTGATAATTTTAAAAATAATGGAATGGTAGAAACAACTATTTAAGCGATATGCTAAGGAAGATCATAGAAAAATGTTGTTTATAGATAAGATATTTTTTTTTATTGAACAATATTTGAACAAACAATAATACCGTATTTATGCTGGAAGCTCTAAAGAAGCTTCTAAATTAGCCAACTGAGTACAATGTGGGTAATATCCGACTTCAGTGATGGTTTAGCGGGGAGTTACCTATGAAAGAATGAGTGAGCCAGAATAAGATATCAAGACATCGGCACATGTGCATCAAGATACCATTCTTGAGAAGGTAGTTACCCATAACAACATTATGTTCAGTAACCAAGAATGAACTTTTCAGCAAGACTCATAAAGCTCAATCCACCTAACCCTGTTTAGAAACGTTTCAGACTGTACTGCAGTCAATCGAGACCATTTGAATAAGCCTTATATATATTCTTATTTTTATATTAAATTATTAAACTAACAGACTGTAATAATCATAAATGTTACGTACAACAAAAACAATGTTTTTTTTGGTAACATTCTTTTGGAAAGACTAAGACGGAGACTATAAGATTATGTGGATTTTCCAAGTTGAAATAGAGGTCTTTTTTAAATAATTTAGAGGTCTTTTTAACTAAAACTACAAAAGAGAGGTCAATAAATTACAGAGAAAACGTTTGGTTTTATCTTATTCGATGTTGGTTCTGGAACTACCAGCATTATCAACCGACCGTATCGTTACACAGGTGTTGAACGAAAGGACCGACTTTCTTCCATTCCCGACTTAAGGTACTATTCACAACTTGGTTCAACGTCGTTTCTATCGATTTTAGATTAAGGAACTTCGAACGCCTGTAAAAACATTCTATAATAAATTTCCTCGCCTCCATTTATGTAGGACACGATTTTTTAGTCAAATCCAAATTATTTTCAAGGTTTTATTCAATTTCATATCTATTGAAAATTTAGTTACGCTATCGATTAAACATAAAATTGAATAGTGGCTTTATTTACGATTAAATATTCACCAATCCGAGCGATGCGAAACTGGCTTTATACATTTGGGAGCGTTGTCGACATTTCGACCTACCTTTTTATTTTTTATTTCGCAGTAGTTGGCTTCGGCACAACAATTGTTCAGACTTGTCGATGAGGCGTACGAGGTTCACTTGTGCATATTTGATGGTGCTCAAAGCGCGTACATCCAATTACTTGTACCGCTAAAACAACGAGGTAGCATAAATCAACTTCTACGCCGGGAATTGGTTTACGAGCAAAACGTCGAAAACTGAGAAAAGGGAATACGGCAATTCCCATATTTATTTGTAACCCCACTAGGGCACGTCAGCCATCAATAAGAAACATGTCGGCGCCCCATTTTGTTACTCACGATGTACTATTATAGTAAGTAAGCAAAGTAGCATTAAGGTTTTCATAAAAGTGAATAATTTAATAAACGAACATTTATATCTGTTTAAAATTTATATGTATTTATTATAATAACAGACTCCTTTAATTCATGAAATTATCTGAAGAGGTTGTGCTTTTCTCATATTTGAGAACTAGAAATGAAATATTTTTCATAATAAATGTTTAAAATAATAAAATTAAATCATAACGAAAACATAACCAAGTAAACCTTCAAGCACTCACTAGGATACCATGTAATAAAAGCAATATTTATGCCATTATAAATATTAATCTAAAGAAGTAGTTTAAAAAATCTGATGTAATTTCCCAACTCAGCTTCCCCAATACCGCTGAAATTTCAATATACAAGTATGTTAATCATAGGGTCACTAGATCCAATATTCTATTGTTTACTAAATTAATTATAGTCTTAGCTTATCGTACATAATTAATTATAACATTTTCGCTATCCACAAGAAGTAATATTTTAGATCTTTGGTTCTGGAATATAATAATGATTATTATTATTATACATAAGGCGATATTGATATCCCAGACTAAGTACAAAAAATAAAGCTAACAATCCTTAGATATCCATTAAGGAAGCCTTAATACATATTTAAATAGAATTACAAAATAAAAAACGGTCATAGATTTTTTAATTTTACGAGCGAGCCTCGTATCAATACGCTTCTTCTTTTATATATTTTTCGTATTTTGGAGGAGCCTTGACAAAAGTAACAAAATTGTATTTTTTTAATTTAAGCTTCTATTTTCCATGTATGGTTGACATATTTTTATACACTCCATTTAGACTGAACATTTAATTTATTCTGACTGTAAATGAATGAGTTTTTATTACTCGCTCACTGGAAATAAGACAGTGTGCAGCGTTGAATTCTGCAACTCAACACGCAATGTCTCAGATTTTGACAGAAAGTAGTAAACGGAGTGTCTTAGCACTAGGTTTCCCCAGTCAATACTACATGCGGGAAATAGCGTGAAACTATTTATTTTCCATATATATTAAATTGAATTGTTAAATATACATTAGTGCTAATGGAAAAACAAAGTAATTTATAAGTACCCACTGATCGTTTACTGTTCCGGTAAACCTCCCTGTTCAATAACTGCCATAAATTCAAACGGCTTTTTGTATTGACAAGTTCAGGGCGAGCAGCGCTCACTTGTCGTCTTGCTTGAGGATTCACTTTAGACTTTTTCATTTCTCAGTTCTGAAGAGTTTAATATGTCTCCTTTTACACAATTTCAAGAATATTGTAATACTTAATTATAAGATAGAACTTTTTCGACACGATTTATTTTTTTTTCAATTTATCTTTTCTCTTTTATCAATTCAAAATCAAAATCAATTCAAAAAAATTATCTTTTATCAATTCTTACTACAGATAGTGTTGAATAAATAAATAACTGAATAAAATAACTTATCATGCGATCGGGTGAGTACTATTATAAAAACTTCCAATAGATCAATCGTTATCGTATAAGCATCAAACCATTATTAATTGAATTGAAACATAAAATTTCAGATAATTGAATTGAAATATAAAGTATACTGTAATATAGGTATACTTATCTATAATATAGGTTGAAAAAAATTAATGATACAAAGTGTGATACAACATGTTACAAAGTGTGCTCAAATATTTATGTATGTCAACGGCATAAGTCGACGTAGGTAGTAATTTTTTAATATGAGGATACATTGAAGTCACAAGTCCGAGGCACCCACGCGGAGGGTCCAGAAATTGGTATCTTCTCTTGTGGTAAGATAAAAGCTACGAGTGTCTATGTGTAGTGTATTAAATATCGCGTGATTCGTTGTAAGCAAAGTACATGATTAATTCTCTATGACCCTTGTTAACCCACCAACTCACGACAACCCAAGTCATAACCCACGTTACGTCCGCAAATGACGATATACGCTGTGAATACATGTCTTGATCCACCATGTCTTGATTATCGGACGGACACCTGAACGCTGAAATATAAATATTGTTACGCAACTTACGTAAATCTACGTCGTGATTTCTAAATGAAACAAAAATGTCTCTTTGAAAACTCGATGGCGTACGACATCGGGAAGGACGTTTATTAACGGCTATGTTTCTGCGCTGCTCGTTTCCGCTCTTTTGTGATTGCTCACGCCAGTTACCAAGCTTTGTGAATAGGCCGCATACGTGAGTGAACAACTTTTCACAGTATTAAGGCGTTTTTGTGGTACTCTGATCTCATGCAAACAGCTTTCATTTGCTCGAAAATCCTTGTTGTCACCCGCCAAAGTGGAATTAACAAGATCCCCCTTTATGACATAAGCTAAACACCGTGTCATTTGTTTGTAATTAACGTAATCATTTAAATATTTAATTAGTCAAAGTAATTGGCTTATATACGTAATTGCTGCTATTAGATTCTTTAAAGTGTCACATTTCTTTCTATCATTTTTTTATAATAAATAGTATATGTGTTTAACATTTCGACAAACTATATATCAAAATACTCAATTAAATTATTTATTTTAATACATAATAAATAATATAAATATGATATATTTTATGAAAAAAAAACAGAACTCACTTCGAAATCGCTTCATATAAGTAAAGTATTTTTTATAATTTCACGTTTTATCCCGCGTATAGCAAGCTAGGCAGAAAGATCTGCATCTGCCATGAAAAGTTTTATTTAACTTCCAAAATGTTATTAAATTAAAATTATTTAAAATTAATTAATTATTAATGATATATATAACTTAATTATAAACAGTTAAGTGCAGTTCTGGTTCTACGCGACGCTGTTATACAGCAGCAAAATGTGGATATTACAGAAGAGAATCAAAGCTTTCTTTGATTTTTTTTCTACATATATGTGGAGTTACCTCATTCCTCAACGATTAGTTACACAGAATGGAAGGTACCAGCGAGCATGTCACAGGGAGAATGAAGAATAACGTGCTCAGATGGTATGGATACGTCGTGATAATGAGTGATGAAAGAATGGTAAACAGGTAAATGAGGCAAAACTAAGTTGTGAGAGAGGAATGTCCCCTAAAAAGCGTGAGCATATATGGAGGCGGTCAATGACAGTGGACGAGGCGAAAGAGGTATGCCGGGACCGCATGTTTGCCCCTCCGTTCTTTTTTTCTCCCCTTCTCCTTTCGTTTTTATAATAGATAAAAAAAAAGATTATAAAAAGTCAAACAAGCCTTTTGACCTCTAATATGAAACCAATCTGGGTAGAACATAAAGATGAAAATATGACATGAAAGTCGATAAATTTGCTCAATAGCTATTAAACGACATTGTGGGGTGCGAAAATATGGAAGTAGGAAGAGATTTTTGATTTAAAGCATCTTCTGAGAGAAAATATAGATGTGGCATAATTTTTTTAGTCATCATATTATGTTTAAGTATATCGTATTTATGATTCAAAATTCTTCTTCTTCTTCTCTTTATATGTGGCGTTTCGAGAATGCCAGTTGATCACAATTTACTTAGCCATTGTCTCCTTGAATAGAGAACACACAAAGGAGAGTGTACGGTAAAAAACAGAAGATTCAAAATCGATTTATGATTCATATATGACAGGAGCGCAATCAATGTCACTATGTAATTAGTACAGAAATGTCTTTTCTAATTCATCGAAAGAAATATTGTGAAATAGTAAATTAAATAGGCACATCATTGTTATAAGCATATTAGTATTATTTGTATTATATAGAAAGCTGTCGACGGTTTTGAAAACAAATCAAATCAAACAAAACTTTGCCATAGACATCATAACTAGAAATTATTATGAAACATTAAACTTACATTTAACGCAACGGTGCTGCCTACCTTACACATATTTTAAACTTATATTAATAGACCCAATTATTAGTTATAAAATATTTATCTTTTTTATAAATATATTTTAAAAAAATAATGCATTTATAAATACAATATACAATAATAATATACATTTATAAATATAATATAGGCATTGATGAATTTAGTCCGGAGGGCAGAATTTGGCAAATAATACTAATATAAATGTTCAAACATTAATATATTAAAATATATTGTTAATAAAAAAATATTCAAATCGAACGAAACGCGCTTACTTACTCTGCCAACCATAATTCATTCTATCACCGATAACTTTAAATAGGTTGTAAATATTTATCTTTTTCAGTATAGCGTGAGCACTTCTTTCCTGTGTCCAGAGTGGCACTCGAATGACAAGACTCGTGAAGGGGACATAAATTGTGGACATTTCTAGCAACACTTAACTTTAGATCTTTACTGGACAACGTCGCAGCTGGCAACCATCCGAGCGGAAGCAACAATACATAGCCAGCCTTACGAAATAGAAGATATCATTATTCTTTTGTCCGAGACAGGGAGGCGTTTAAGCGCTATTATTTACAACTAGATTTGTTTATCTTCTTTTAAGTGTAAAACCATGGTAAATACTAAAGAATATTAATTTCAAAACTAAAAACGCGCTTTGTTGTATTGACAGAATTTATTAAAATAAACCTAAAGACCTCAAACTCGATAAGGTTTGTACTTTCCAGTTCCATGTTAAAAAAAGAAATATGTGAAGATGAATCTAACGACCTCCAACTTTAATGATTTTACAAATTGACATTTCGTCTTCTACTTTCACATTGCATAATTATACCAGTTCCAGGTATTCCACTTTATTACTGTCTTGTAATATCGGATCTACGTAAAGTTCACGATAATAAAACAATAAGATGTAGGTAAAGCAACATTTAAGCTTCTTAAGCTTAGGCTTGTATCTTGTATTACATAATTAAGTACAGCCCGACCTAATAAAAGCGTTTTTAAATACCAAGGATTCAATAATAAATGTGATAAAACAAATAAAATGTATTTCCTTTACATACAAAAAAATATCTAAGTCTTCACTGCTAAGAAAACTAAATTTATTGTTCTTGAGTCCTTTAAAAATAAAATTCCATTATGTTAGAGAATACTTGAAAAAAAACCGCCTAAAAGGGAACAGTTAACATCCGGCCAATATTTTTATCAAGCACAACAACAATAAAGGGATTTAACTTCTTATAAAGCAGTATTATAAAACTATAGTTTAGATGAATAATATTGATCAAACCTCATTACAACGATAACAAAAAAAATATTTTTACCAAATTATTTTGAAGAATTCGAAGATTATTTCTTTGAAAACGTTATTAAAGAATTAGGGCTACTCAAAGTGAGATAGAATATATCACGGCATGTAATAAATGGAATGTATTATCAATTTGAATTTTCAATTTATTTAGAGGAGATCTTTTTAACGATAATAGAAAGAGGCAATATCGTGAATCCAATTTATTGGTTGAAGAAAAATGAAAAAATCTATAAGTGAAATATTTCGGATCCAGATGCTCGTTTCGTTGGTCGGTAGCAATCTTGGGACATTCAAATTGATGGTAAGGGTACGTTTCACCATTAGAGGGGGTCTTATTAATTCCCCTTTCGACAGGCCGACCGAGAAGGCCATAAATTCACCTCAACCAAAGGGATGACCAATTTTAGAACATTTACGAGCCACAAATTACGCGACCGCTGAAATATACTGTGCCAGTGATGTTAAAGAACGAAGGGCAAGCGAGAGCTGAAAAAGCCCAAATGTTAATTTAATGTTAAGTGCTACACAAAATTGCTTTAATTCTAAAGATAAGAGAAATATAAGTTCCT
The DNA here is from genome assembly GCA_037127375.1 of Dione juno. Taxonomy (NCBI): domain Eukaryota; kingdom Metazoa; phylum Arthropoda; class Insecta; order Lepidoptera; family Nymphalidae; genus Dione; species Dione juno. The sequence continues at coordinate 10,335,097 of JAXRJS010000014.1, read as the reverse complement.
ACCCGCGGAAAGGTCCAGATACTAATATTATGCAGGGCAAATGAGGCGAGGACAAGACAACGGTAAATCGATATTCATTTGGGTAAGCGAACATTTATTTTAGCTGAAAAGGATATCATGTAAATGAAGGGTCTGTGAAAATTTACACCGTCTACAATATCCTTATAATTATAAGTTTCATTAAGTAACAATTTCGATTATTTTTATTGTCTCCCGTACCGTTGAAATGTGCATAAATGTTTAATAAGATATTTTTATTATATATTCTCCTTTATTGTACTAGTGCCTAAATATTTATCAAAAAGTGTTTGACTGTACCAAGCTCTCGCATATGTAAGTACTTGATATTTTTATTTCGAACTTTCCTGTACGTTTTTTTTATACACAAAAAAGAACACAAGGCATTGGATAAGTTTGCGCTTTTAATGGCAGTTTTATTTGTTCGCGTCAATATATATAAGGCGAGTTGGTAACGTTGTGCGAGCTAACTGTTTTATCACTTTATTGCATGAAATCGCATAAACTTTCAAAGGCAGTGGCAATAAAATGCTACAATAGGGATAATTCTATATTACGCAGGAATCGTAATATAGAATTATCCCTATAGTATAATCTATATACTCATATTATAATAAAGTAACAATTTATTTTGACAAAATAACATTTTAAAAACATCATTGACAGCATTCGGGTACTAACCTTAATACTAAACAGATTTTTTTTTTAAACTAAGTTATTTAATATATTTATAAATTAATTATCTAATATAACCTTTGCAGACAAGAATAATATTAGTTAGTTATTAACAACTATTTATTAGTTATTAACTAACTAATACTATTTAAATTAACTTTATATATTATATATAAGACACAAATTCTACCCTTAAGGTGCCGTACATAAAACGAAGCAAAGTAAAAATAAGTGCTGAAGTCGTAACACGACCTTATCGTTAAAAAATGTACCTATCCTTAGGATTATCTCTTCACTCTATAAACTGAAAATTTATTGGACCATTAGAAACGCCGTTTTATTATAATATCTGTATAATGTATACCTTTTAATAAAAAAAATCATTTGTCATGAAGTAAAATTTCCAAACCTTTTGTGTTTTCATCAACTTTAGTATTTTTAGGCGAATGATATGAGTAACAATGAATTTAAACCTGGTATATATGAAAAAAGATAGTATTCATATTTTTCTGTTTGATTTTTTTATCGGGAATGGCCACGAATTTAGCTCTAGTTATGTACAATTTTTAGTTTTTAGGTTTCTCAAAAGAAACAACCGGCACCTTTACTTACTTTACTTTACCTTTACTTTAAGATCACTTTGTTGTCTTTATGTCTATCAGTCCGTCCGTCCATCCGTCAGGACTGAGAGACCGTTATTCAAAATTGCGTGCTGCTATCAAGTTGAAATTAATATGATATCGGTGATCGGTCATTTGCATTCATTCATTTTTATGAAATGAACGACAAATATAAGTTTTTCTGGTATATATCTATATACATGTCATACAAAATGCATAAAATGCATTTCATGCATTTCATGCATGCTTATATCTTTTGATTGTGTCGATTTAGACGTTAAATCTCTAAGAGAACTCTTATCTGGATATTTGATATAATTATAACTTGATGATTAATTTTAACTTGATAGCACAACGCAATAATAAGAAAATGGTTTTGATAGACAGACAGACAGACAAACGGAAAGCACAGTTATTCTATTACTTCCAAAATCAGAAAGTTATACTTTGTTTAAGAATGCTATAGAGACAGAAAGAATTTATACAATAGTGAAATATAAATTTTCCTTAATTTTATAGGGTTCGTAATAAGTTATAGTAATATATCTGAGCGTTATCTTTATAGCAATAAAATCTACATTTTCATTTAAAATTATCGAAATTGAGTGCTACAATGAACGTACACCATGTGCAATTTTTACATGGGACAAAAAAAAACATCAAAAGGGAAAATAAAAGAATATAATGAAACATTCAGACCCACGCTATAAAATTATTGTTCAATCTAAATATTTTTTGTTGAGAAATACATCTAATACGTATATTTGAAGGTTAGGTTAGGTTACCGTTGCCGTCACACCAATAGGAAAAGTTTGAATCATCTTATCTAAGTTCTGATCACGACTTCAAAACAATCAAGACGTTCAGGGATACAAATTGGATTAACAAAATTGGATTATTAGTTACTTGCCTAAGACTGATAGACTACTGAAAGAAGTTAGTGCTATATACATGCTCACATACCGCCATAGATCAAAGCAATCGTATAAAGAATGACTTCGAAATTTTACATAACAAGGTTACGAATATGAAGCAATATCTATTTTATCCGACCGCTCTTAAAGCTACGAACAAAACCGTTCAATCTCGAACTCTTCCGAATACGATCTCTCATAACTTTGTGATACTTTACCTTTTTCTTATATATAATATAATATCTAGTTTTGCAAAATCGTATTTCTTACCTTAGAATAAGGTTCCTCTTGTCGAGTATCTTTCAAAAAGTCAAAAAATATGCACAGGGGTACCACCATTATAGCGGGTTCTTTAGAAAGAGTGGCTGCGGTCGCGAATAGAAGTGTCCCAGCTAATGTACACCATTGTAATAGTTCACCTGAATCTTCACTAACACTAGCGCTGCACTGACACTGATTACGTTTCACTGTTCCAGTTTCTACTTCACAAACATTCAACATTCGTAAGGGTCCCGCTTTGCCGGCTTTTAACAGTCTTCGGACGTTCATCATAATTTGTTGTACTAGACCGTGGCAACTTAATCGAAAATTTTGATCGCTCGTAGTCACTTGATGCCGTAGAACTTTACTTTTGGCAACATGACGACATTGCATTTTCTGACTTTCTATTCGAAGTCGAACATGTTCACTATAAAGCAAAAAACTGAGAAGGAAAAAATTGCATGCTGCCAAGTCAGCTCTTCCGACCACGCCGGCCACGGCCTCTGTGTGTATAGGATGGGCGGCAAAACTTAAACCGGCAACCGCAGTACCCACTTTTATACAATGAGGAGGCAACAGCCGCCTTGCAGTCGTCACTACCAAGGCCGTCGCCACAGCGTGAAGCAGGATGTTGAGAAAATGATAGCTCCACGGCTTAAATCCGCTAAATATGTAGTTTAGGCGATACGTGGCTACACATAGAGGTCGGTAGGAACCATGTGACCCGGGATCAGTTAGCTTTGTGCCCCAAAAATCATTTTCAAATAATGCTCTTATTGGTGTGTGCCCGGTGACATCTGGGTTAGAGAGGATCGCCCGTCTGAAAATAAATATGCATGTGAGTTTTTATGTAAAACCAAATATACAGTGTCAGGTATATATTACACATCTCTATTATTCTTTATCACGGACAACATTTGTATACCATTGAATTCTATAAAATATTGATGCTTATTCATCTTAAGTAATATAGAGCTCACGGTGACGTTGAAACAGAATGTAAATAGCAATAATTCTACATTTATTTCCAACAAACCGATTTTAATTAAAAAATCGTCCGTAAATATGTATTTCTAAATTAATGTCGATTTATAAGATAACAAATTCCTCGAAAATTAGATGAGATATATATAAAAAATAAAGTATATAAAAATATTAAGCAAGTTTGCCTCAAAGTAAATCGAATCGAAAATTATTTTAAAGTTTGATTGCGATCCGACCAACTCTAATCATGACAGCCTTTGAAATGTTGCGACGACTGTACTAAAGTAATTCTTTGAAAAACAGAAATAATAATATGAGAACCATTTTATATTTTAGGTACTATATGAAATATTTTTTTTATAAATAATTATAATATTTTTTTTATACTTTTTATTATTTATTTATTTTACTTTTAAATAAAATTAAATCATATTAAAATTAGAATTTACAATAAGAGTTGTTTCATTGAATATATTGTTCAATTCATACAAAAAAAAAGCTGAACGTATTTGGATGAAATTTTAAATTATTATATTATTAGATTATTAGATTTTAGATATTAGTTAATTTTGTAAATAATTATAATATAACTAAGTCAAAAACATCCTACGCTTTAAGAACGTGTCGCACCTGTATCGTTTGAGTCACACTATCATAATTATTATTGTTTTTCTTAAATAGTCTTCACTAAGAGCTCACGACAGTATATTATATCTTTCATGGGGCAACTTGCCTTTTATACAAAGTAATTTAAATGCGGTGCGATATGGAGTCGGAGACGCGGTCCAAGCATTAATAGGCCATCGCAGAGTACGCGATACTAACCCGGGTAGACCTCATTGACCTGACGTCATTGACATTGATTGACAGGTAATTCGTTTCCCGAAGTGATTTATTATTTATTTACAGTATGCTGCAAACCACTATTAATAAAAATACTGAAATAAAAGAAAAATCGGAATCTACTCTAAAAATAATATGCTATGTCTTCCAAACAACCTTTGTATCAGGATATTGTTATAATAATATAACACGGGTGATGTAAAACGTAATTTATTTAAAAGAGTAATTGCCATTACTATAAGTATAGTAAAGGAAATGACAATTAAGAATTTTATAAATTGATATGTTTATTTTGAAAATATATTTAAATCTATACAAAGAATTGAAGCCGTTAATATAAAGGGAAAATCGTTCAATTTAGTTGTGTGCCTTGGCTCTTTGAGTGTTAATTTCTCGATATTAATTTGTTGATTATACTTAAAAAAATTATATCTCCCTTAAGGGTTTTTCTAGTTAAACAGCGCACAGTACAAAAAAGATAGTGTATGTAAAAAATCATAATTAAGTAAGATAAATATAAGCCAAATAAAGATTTTAAAATCGCTCAAGTTCATTTAGATAGTCTTCGGTCAAGTTATTATAGGTTACTCTACTAGTATAATCAAGAATTACAATAAAAATAAGAATAGCTTCTCACTGTCTACCGAATATAGTAGGGTAGGCAGAGGAACCTAGCATTAAAACACTCAGTTTCTACTTCCGTTACATTTTGGTTATTATAATTGTTTTTTTTTTTTGTTTATTACATTATGGGATTGTTTTAGTTATTTATTTGTTATTAAAGTAGTATATATATATATATATATATATATATATATATATATATATATATATATATATATATATATATATATATATATATATATATATATACTACTTTCTATCTATACTATATTCTCATATATATATATATATATATATATATATATATATATATATATATATATATATATATATATATATATATATATATATATATGAGAATTTCAAATGGTCACTATACCGAAAGTAATGGTGCTGGCACCGATAATGGACACCTTAGATACTAACAATTTCATTATTGTATGAAAAATAACTTGTAACGCTGACAGAAATTTATATTTGAGGTCGTATCGCACTAATTGTGTATGAAATGAACTATATGCCAAATTTCATAGCTCTAGGTCAAATTTTCAATATGTGGCAATTTTTAAAAATGAAGCTTATGGCTGATATCTTTTGATTGCGTTGACATAGATGTTTTATTAATTCTGTGCTCTAGTGGACTACCGACCGGGACAATTGATATTAATTTCAGTTTGATACCTCCTCGCGATAATGAGAAAATGGTCTCGACAAACGAACAAACAGACCGACGGACACAATTTTTGCCTTTCGAGGTACGAATTAATTGAGGAAATAAAATTTACAATGCCTATAATTGGTGCTTGTCGATTACTATTGGCAGTATGGTATAAATTTATATAGTGATAACAGCGAAGTATTAGCCTCTTTCTGTTAACAATATATTTTTTTTTCATTCTATTTAAATAAGATACCCATTATAATTCAATGTAATTTTTTGATATTTTTTGCACACTTTAACTCTGCCTTCTAATTAATGTACATACATATTAAAGTATTAAGCTTGTACATACCTATACAAAAACAGTATAGTCTATACAAAAACATTCAAAAATGTTTACATCAAAATATTTCTGTCTATCGTTTCACATTACGAGACCGATTGTAATAATACCAAAATTCAATTCCAAACGACTAAACGTGTAATTATTTTTTTAAATAATAAAAGGCTTTTAATAGGTAATATGATGATATTTCAAAATACGTATCATACTCTGACCTTACTCCAGCTTACCGAAAACTCCATTACACGGACGACGAAGTTAGGGCAGCGTCATTCGGTAATCAGGCTTAGATGTATCGAAATGTTTTTCTACAACCAACCGATGCCTACCCTGAATCGATTCCACACCGAATACAATACCATCAAAATAATCGAAAACGTTTACCATCGTTCCTTCAAGATTGATTTCCTGAAGCGTGTATTTGACGCTTATTGGATTTTGTATGCTACCCTCCGCTATTCTTTAGATCGTCTTTATTAGAGTGAGCTACAGTTGAAACAGCTATTAATATTTTCCCGTAAAGCAGCGTACCTGTTTTTCTGACACAATGACAAGAAACGAAATACAGACTTGTTATTGTAATAATTGTAAGCGTAGAAGACGGACGGGCATTAAAATGTTGCTATTAAATGTTGACTCTCATTTTACTGCTCAGAGAATATCTTTATCTTTATTTATTGTTTTTGATATTGTATACTATAATATTGATTATTTTGCTACTTTTATATATCAAAATATGAAATATTATCATTTATAAATGAATTAGGAAATTAATACATAATTACATTGACATTAACTCTTTTTAATAACAAAGGGAAGAGAGAGTGAGAGGTATAAGAGAATTCATGTTACACTTTTTGCTCATTTACAAATCATATTAGAACTGGAAAAAAATCCGTAGCCAAAAGAGACAAAACTCAGCCATACTAAAATACTACAGCCATACCTTAAAAAGTACTATATCACCAGATCAATTTAAGGTTTTACTTCCGCCTTATATGTAATTCGCTACCACATGTTATAATTGAACTCTAGCTACATCCCTTCTAGTTTGAACACAACAATGTACCTATTTTATTATACAAATTAATTCAATTTATTCTCATTAACAGTAATGATACTTTAAACGAGTACAAGCCTATTAATTACAATGCCGTTTCAAAATTTTCACTTCTAAACAGTTTCCTAGTAGGTAGGTATAACTGATAATAGCCATCGATTTGATGCTTAAAGTTAATTACAATAGTTTCGATCGCGTGTTCGGTAGATATCTAAAAGTTTTTCGACGTCTTGGCGCAGTGTGTCAACTTTCTTTATGTGGCCTTTCTTAGAACAGAAATTTCACTCATTAACTCAAAAATATTAAAAATGATGTTGTATTTTGTGTTGATTATAAAAAAATATATTAATATTCTACTATTATATTGTATAAAATGAATTATGAGCTTTTTAAAATATAGTATAAAACGTTTAAATCCATTAATGTATTATTTTTTCTTCTAAACATGTTCCTCGGACAAAATACATTCTTATACCACCATATTATTAACTATTTTTTTAAATGGTACTGTAAGCCTTTAATATAAAATATATTTTTGTATATTCTATATCCAGAAGTTAAATTAATTTTGTTAACTTGAAAAAAAATTACAATATTTTAATTACAGGATTGAACACATAATTAACTATTTGGGCGTCACATTTCCTATCATATACTGTGCCACAGCGGCCTCAGCCATATTATTATACGTTGAATAATTCCCATTTTTAAAACAAATTCCATTTTATCAACTTACCTTCCCAACTCCTACCTCTACCTATCTATTGATCCTCATACATTTTACCCTACGTCTCGGATTTGAAGTGGAAAGCCAGTAAAATAGGCGATTGAATAATATATTTTTATAGGACCAAAGCCGTGCTTACTATACGAAAGAAGGAAAAATCATCTCTAAAATTCGGCCATTGTATTGCAAATTGTGAGTAAGACGCCCTTCCCTTTACTTATTTACATAAAAACTTTTTGGAGTATTTTGTTCGTAAATGACTTTTATTTCGTTCAAGGGACCTATAACAACAACCAAATAGATTTGAGGTTGTGGTTGTGCTAAAACAGTTCCTTCATTAAAAACATTTAAGTCCTATTTACTGCAAATGGCGACATTAGAGGTACATTTACTAAAAGGAAAATAAAGTGGCTTGAATAAAATATCTAAAGGGAAAGGAGGAAAGGATTTAGCAAATATACTCAATATTTTTTTTTGCAGTTTGTGATAATACCAACACTGATAATATCTTACATATTCCACATGTCTTCTCGGCCGTTCAATTGTAATATTAAAAATATTATCAATCATGAATGATCATTTATTGCTGTCAAATAAAAAATCTAAATATGAAATAGCAGATGTCAAACTCTTTGATATCAGCTAAATTATAATGAATAGTGAAATTCCTGGAATCATAATCAATCAAATGGCGGCGGGCGTTGCGTTTCCCCACCGAATCCAGAATATCCCGATTTTGGTAATATATAGTATCTAACTTCTCCAAGAGAAGAGCATAAAGATATAAACGGCTCCTTAGCAAAAGTTACTAAGCCTGATAAGCATCCTTTGGATGCCGTTAAAGGTTGTTTAACGTGATGGACATTGTCTTGCCTCATAATGTATGCATATAACATTAACATTAGCAGGGATATCTGCACTGCATTTAAATGGCAGGTAAAAGTTATGAATATGAAATCTATATTATTGGCTTTACTTTTAAAGTTTATAGCCACAATTCCAATTGACACAGCACGCATTGCTATGTATTTATGAGCGTATCTATAGCCGAAGCACCTTTATGGTTCACATATAGTTTGGACGCTATATCTGTTACAATAAAGAATAATAGCGTAGTAAACAAAAACATAAACCGATTCAGTAATTTTCTTGTTTAACTTTGCCAATGGAATAAAGTGCGAAATTATTAATGTAGGAAGTAATTTGTATGACAATAACATCTCGAGTGTAAATCGTAATGATGTTCTTTTATATAATTAATTCATTATCTGTACATACAATAAAAATGTAACTAATCGCTACATGCTGGTCTCTACATGGAAGATATATAAAAAATAAATATTATTGGGGTATATAGGTAATAGAACCCAAAACATTGATATTTAAAAATGTTGTCTGTCTGTGCGTTTCACTTCAATCTCACTATTGTGTGATGATAAACTACACTTGATCTTTAGAATTTGCTTTATTTTAATAAATTCATAAATAAAAAAGTTATACCATTTAAAGTATTTTATACGACGAAACTGCTACAAAATAAATGTTTTATTGAAATGGCTAAACAATTCAAATTTACTTTCAATTGTAGAAAAAGTTGCGGGCGCAGCTAGTAATATATATGATATATTATAATTCATTGCAGTAGGCAAGTACTAACTGTTAACTATATTAAAAAACAATACTTCACACTATTTGAATATAGCAGGATAGGCAGAGGAAGGAACCTAGTAATAAGACACACTTCCACACTTCTCACTCACTTACTAAACTCAACGCCGCGCTTTTTCTTATTGGACAGCGAGGAAAAAAAAATAATAATAATATTTGTCCCCGAGTGGGAACTTTAAAGTCATTTTCCTATGTATGCGATTCAATATCGTGAAATCTATATTATATAACATTTTTATGAAATCGAAGTGAAGCTTCTAGAAAGCTGCAAGCCAATATTGAAGAGCCCACTATTAATAAAGGAACGAGTACATACATTAAATGTACATTATATGTACTTTATAATATCAGATATTGATTATTTCGTTATAAATCAATTTAAACATACAATAATTAATTTTAACATACAATAATGGACGAAATATTCATTAATATATACAAAATATTTAGGTTGTGGTAAATTTGTTGTGTTATAAAAAATTATAAATAATAGTTCTGAAATAACCAAGGAGCTACAAAAATTCAGCAATTACCATAATAATGAGTACGTAAAGAAACATCGAAACAGGTTTTATGATTGTGGAAAAAGTTTCAATAAAAACTATTTCCACTTCTAGCCGTGCCAAAACTTAGATTGAGATAAACTTGAGGATAGTACGGAACTCTTTGCTGCCAAAGTTAGGGGCAGCTGTGGCGTAGAGCCGTCACGTAAGCCCTCAATTACGAAACACTGAAGTGGTTTGCAGCGATCCAGAACAAAGTTCATCGATTCTATCATCATTATCGTTCGTAACGTTTGCGAGGAAAAGAAATTTATTATTGAGTGAATCTGCTACGATTTCTTGTGTCAAATGAATTCAAACTGTATTCTGAATACCGTTATATATTTATTATAATTTAATAACATTTTTTTTCAGCTACACGCTTTCTGCAGTTGGAATAAAGTCAGTATCAAGATTTCGAATTCGAATTGAAGACATTATGGTTAGCATTGCCACCTTTTGTTTATATAATCATTCCTTCTAATGGAAATTTAATTTATAACTATCGCGTTTACAGTCAGACGCTGACCTAGTGCACCACATTGGCCTTAAAGTTATTATGCTTGTTAATTATCTCCACGATTATCCATTCAGACAGTTTTTTATCTGGAATAAAACCTGACGAAACGATAAATCTATAATAAAGTGTTATCATTAAACGTCCAATTTATTCTTGTTTTTTAATTAAATCTCCGATTTTAACTAACAGAATGTCTTCTTTAACCTCGTTAAAAATGGCGCACGGGAAATACAAAAATAATATGAAAATTTCAAAGAAAGATCAAATAGAATATTGTAAATATATGTACATCTACGTATTCATGTAAGCATATGGATAGAACAAAGATACGATTCTATTAGCGATGTTTGTTCTGAATTAGGTTGAGATTACCCCGAGATTGTCGACCGAATTACCATAACTTGCTGACCGTTTCTCAGGTCAGAACTTCATATTAATCTTTATACTGGTGCATCTGAGAACTTGTGCCTTTTGTCTTACGTAAAGTAATCTGTATTCTGATGAAAAGCATCATGGGATTATTATTTGGAAATATATCAAATTCAAAAAATGATTATTAAAATTTGATTTGATTATTTATTAGTAATGCTTTTTTAAGTAACTTACGTTTTTATTACTTTAATATAAAAGATAATATCAATGTTTATATCTAGTACCGGCCGTGGCGCAATGTGACACCGTCTTACTGAAAACATGACGGTTGTGGATACCAACTCGGGGAAATTAATTAATTTTTTTTCCCACTCTGCTACTCTTAGAAAAAGACTCGAAAATTATGTTGGAAGTGGAAAGAATCCGAAGTTCTTCACGTTCCCCTGATATATGCGGAACATAGCGTGAAGCTGTAAAAAATATGTTTGTTTGTTGTTATTATATGTTTATATTAACATAGTACCCAGAACTGTAAATAAGAACGAAGCGAATAAATCAAAATATCTCATCGAGATGAAAGCAACGACAGCTTTGTTGAATTAAACACTAATTCCAAACACTCGCAAGTAAAGCGGATTATGAAGCAGCGACACAGAGCGGTAAACCTGAGAGCTGCGCATATCAACGAACAGATGGAGCCTTTTACGAACCAACCCACGACTACATTAAGTGATTTAGTTTCAGGCGCTTCTCCTCATATGTATTATAACAAAGTTTTAATTGAACGTGATTTTCATGTGATAAATATGAAACCTGCATTGATTTTACTCATCATTTATTTATTTATTAGGAAGCCAACGTTACACACTATGACATAATTGATGTACACAGTACAGGACATTTATAAAAATCATTCTAACTTAGTATTTTGAATTATAGGCAAACTTAACGTGTAAATGAAATCCTAACAAAGGATAATAAAAAAAAGCTTATCCAAAATAAAATTTTGAAGACAAAAAAAAACAAAAACAATTCACTTAAATCATCATATATCGATACAATTGAATAATAGCTTTACGTTAAAATATCCGCTAGCAAGACACACTACTTTGAAATTTATCTGGTTCAATTGGAGATAAGCTATACATTTTAGTTTTAGTACCTTTGTTAAGTACCAATTTAACTGTGAGCTATTGACGTATGATATAATGGTAACATTGTATTCATTACAGAAAACTTTAGTACTGAAGTTTTCTGTAATGAATACAATGTTACCATTATATCATACGTCAATAGCTCACAGTTAAATTGGTCGATAGATTTTGACATTCTATTTAGCTTTTGTGTCTTGCAGTTATATATAATAATAAAATAATTGTGTGGAATAAAATATAAAGAAGCTAGTTAGCCACTTACGAGTAGTGTCAACTGGCAACACATAATAAATTCTAAAAATAAAGAAAAACACTTCGTTGAAAGCTGTTTTTAGCTTATTCTTTTGCTTTGTACATGTGAGAACTTCTTTGTGAGATCGAGCTTGTTAAATATTAAAGTAAATAGTACGCTTTGTTTTTAAATAGAATTGGAAAAGGTTGTGCACATCCGTTTGTGGTATATCATAGAGCAAAATATAGTCAGATTTTCTATTTGTACATAAATTATTATAATTTTTTAAAGCAAGGACTCTTCAATAGCCAATTTACTGCTTTCATTTGAATTATATTCTAGCGGAGACATCTTGAAATAACTTCAGGCTTAATTAGCAATTCATAAAATATATTTGAAGAAGTCTATTTGTTGCTATTATTAAGTTAAAACTATAAAATTTCAAGTTTTTAAAACACTTTATTAAGTTTATTTTATTTATTATTCATGCTCAATTACTTAATGTAAGTCGATACAAGGATCAATGGTGGTCGCCGATTGGGGGACCCAAATACCTAGACTTCAAAAGAAAACCGTAACCATTTGTTCATTTTGTTGTCCGTATGTCGAGATCATTTTTATATAGAATATGTGGAAAGGAGGTATCATGCTAAAATAGATATTAAATACTCAAGTAAAAGTTCTTAGGGCACAGAAAAAATTGAACCTCTAAATCAACACAATCAAAAGATCCTCCGTTTATGGGCGTAGCGTTGATTAGAACCTACGTCAGAATACTTTCCGTTTAACTGGAATTATGAAATTTGACAAAATACATAGTACCTAGAAATAAGGGATAAAATCTGAAAATTATTAATTTATAAGTAATGTCACAGGAAATAAGTATTACAAATTTATAGATCAATTTCATTACCAACAAAATTTGTGCATACGTCCGCAAATTTAAGTTTGTTAAATAGGTAGGAGATATTGACTTACAATCATGTAATTGGTAAGGAACCCCTGGTTATACAAAACCCCCTCAATTCGAAATCGCACCTGAACGATTTTTTATAGAATGTAAGACATGACAATAATGGAAAATACTGCGTAGTGTTAAATTTGCTCAGTAGTATAAAGATATTACAATACTAAAATTAATTAATTTCACGGCGTAATTGAAGTAGAAACTCACAAAATAGACAAGAATGTACCTGAGTGATTTTTAGCTACTGTCATCAAGATATTAACCGACTCAATTACGGTTTTATTTTTTCCATAAATGTTTTATGTATTGAATTGACTTATCCATATCATTCACTTTTATACATATACGCACTTTTATATATAAATATATATAAGTTTTGATCTATAACATTGATCTATAAGTATTAATTACTAGTACATACTCGTACCCTACAAACTTCTTTTTCCTTCGCGTATCAACATATATGTAGATAAAATATAACTATCAAAATTCTTTTCACAAATGGATCATTAAATATAAAATTCGATATCTTTGGATATTAAAAGGCTCTAGAAAGGCAATTAATTACATCCTACAGTATCTGGGGCTCTCCAGTCCCCAAAGCAAAAGAGATTTTTATTAATCTTATGAAACACATCTTATCGACTTATATTAAGGGGTTGGTATGAAAACATTTTGTGATTAAGATTGACATAGGTATACCTCAAAATGATTTTTATTCCAATAAATTTTAACGATTATTTTATATATTTTGTATGATTACTTTATTGAATGTGATTTTTTTATCTACAAATAAAATATAGTAAATAACATGTTATGCATATACGTGGTGAATGGTTGAAATTCTAAAATAATACTTTTAAAGTATTAAAGTTACTTAAGTAAGTGGTATGGTTATATTTTATTATTTTCGTAATATTGTAATAAATTTCCATTAAAATATCTGAGTCTTTATTAATGAAAATTAAGTAATTTAATATTTCCTAGATCTAAGTCCGAATTCATATCATCTCTGTACATACTCTGCTAGGTGCCTATATACTTTATAGGAATAATAAGAACACCTAGTCAAGTATCAGCATCACAATCATTAAGTAAGCACACTTACAGACAAGCATAAAAAATAAACCCCATTGGTTGAAATTTCAGTTGCTGTAAATATGACGGCTGTGGTTCGAATCCCACTTGGAAGCTTACATTACATTCATTTTCTCGCTCTAGTAACAATACAAACCGCGGCGTTGCGTCCCGCCACTGCCTAAAAAATTGGGGAAAAAATATATGAAAAACAAGCCATACGGTTGAAATATTATAAATTATATGAAATAACGTATATAAATAAAACAAAAAATTGTCAAATACTAAAAATACGCATGAAAGATTTTAAAAGTTCCTAAATATTAAAATATTTTTCAATGATCGTTATTCGTTATTCCATCACGTTCTCGGCTCTTTTCCCCGCTGTTAACTGGAGTAATTAACGTTGCGAGGCACTAGAGAGATCATCCAAACATTTCCATCCCCTTGTAGATCAACTTTATAATAATGATTCCCTTAATTATTTTACCTGTAATAGCTGTGCTCGCCTTTCAAGTTTCGCTACAATATCTGAACTAATTGCTTTTACTCAAAATTAAACTAATCACATTAGACGCTATGTAGCTCATATCTTATATATGTAGGACTTTACAAAAATACCCTGCTCTACAGCCGCAGCTTGGTTAATCAAATATAAACATCAAAAGCCAGCCTCAGTTTCCATGCTACAAACAACCTGAACATGAAATTTCACGGCAATCGTGCGAATCGTTCAACCACGAAAAACACAAAGAACAAAAAGTTTATTTGCTGTAAAAAATAGTAGTATATAATAGAATAGGAGCGATTATAATTCTTTTTTCACTGAAAAAGTTTAATGAGAAATTATATTGAAAAAAGAAACATGATTTTAAAAATTCTATATTTTAAAAATTAATTAAATTACCTGTCATCGTAGACAAAGCCGGCGTCTAACGTATTGTAATACAGCAGTATCGCCAGCAGTGCGCTAGCCGCTGTCACCCAGAGATCCATTGTGACGCGTGCTACATCAGCGCTTTCATCACTAGAAAGAAATTAATGTATATGTAATGGCATTATTTTCATTTTATCAAAACATATATTATTATTCCATCTATGATTACAAGATTTACTTTAACGTTAAAGAGGAAAAAGGTATTTTAATATTATTTATGAAATACACTCAAAATGACTCATTTCAAAAACTCATTTCAAAATGTTTTATACATAAACAGGCTGACTTTACAGGAAGACTTTAGAGTTGTATAGGCTAACGACGGCAGTTGCAGACAGCTGAGAGCCGGTAGAAAATACAACATTTAATATTTTGAAATGTTACATTTCTCATTTTAACGCTTTATCACTTAATATAAATGACCTACTCGTATATAATATCACAAAAACTTTAGGTAAACAAAATCCTTCATTTTCTCTTAACATAATTAAATTACACAATTGTGTTCCTGGGTTTATGTAAACATGTCTGTTTTCTAGTTCGTCCGAGCCAACCCTAGAGATAATAGTACAAATGCTTCCCCTGTCCAATCATGCGGGATTATTTACCTGTATCTGATTCTTTGGATATTTTATACTGCAGACTGTTTTATTTGTTTTAAACGATTTGTTTCAGCTTACCGTATGAAATATTACACAAATGATTCCTCGTGCAATATGTCATATAAATGTCGTATAAAATGTATCGTAGTCAAATAATAAAAAAATTATATAAAAATAAAAAAAAGACGTAAATGTACAATACAATACAATACAGATATATTTTAATGCACACATTACATAAGAGCTACAAAAAGAACAGAAGTACAACAAAGCGGCCTTATCACTTAAAGCGATCTCTTCCAGGCAATCTTTGGATGTTGAAATTGCAAAACATGGGTGGTGCATTAAATATAACATATACATATACTATGTATTTTTAAAAATTATGTAATATTAGATTATAATATGATATTAGTAGATTTAGAAATGAGTATTACAAGTATAGAAAAATATTAAACTGCTTATATTGATTGATATGTCCTATTTTGCAACTAATGAATATAGAACGAAATGCTTCAACAGGTTTAAAATAAAATATTATTAATTTTATTTTATAATAATATTATGATACTATTGTCTCATTTAAAATAGAATACTAAAACTATTTTCATATAATACACCTCTAGCTAAATGAATGTTTTTGAGCAATCCCCTTTAAGTGGTAACTTTTCATTCTATCATTTATAGCACAATTTCATCGCAGCTTAAAAGGATGGACCTGTAATGAATACCTAAGTGATATAATCCTGACCTTAAATGCTTTAAATATACAAAGTTTTCACTTAAACGCTTTTACTTGAACTAATGCTGTGAAATTATAGAAACTTCCAAGAAACAACAAAGTAAAAATATGTTTTTATAGATATTTACTTGTTTAAGTAAATTACAATAGTAAAATGATGATCCATGTATGAATATAAATTCATACATCAGAAATATTTACTTTCATTACTTTAAGTCGATACTTAGATACCGATGTATCTTATATAAGTCGTTCTTCAATCTAAATAAACATCTATAGCAAAACAAAATTTTTTAATACATACTGTGTGATAAAATTTAATTATGTCTATTTTAATTAACTACATGGTAGTTAGGCGTATTATGTTACCGTATGTTTCTGTTTTCCCTTCACATTTATTTCGATGTAAAATAATTAAAGCAATTACTTGAAAACCTGTAAACCGATACTTTTTTAAGGTAGCTTACCTCAAAAGGTAAAAAACGAATCCCTTATAGGATGAATTATTATTTCAAGACGCTCAACATTTATCATTAAACTGAAATAAATAAATAAATATAGACGAAATAGAACAAATACTAAAATGTAATAACTTCTAGCTTCTATTACAATTCCTAGATAGCCGTATTACCTCATAACTATTCATCTTAAACAATATTTATTACAACCTACTATTTTATTCTCGAAAACGTTCAGAAATGTCTAAATTTAATTCTTTTTCAATCTACTTACATAAATGATTCTAGAGTACGCATTCAGAACATTTTTCATGTCGTCACATTAAGCAGATTTACGTTCCGCTTCGACTTCATTACTTAAAGGTTTTTCAATTTTCAGAATGTATTAAATAACGAATGTGGTTTTAAAGTACATATAAGGTCTTATTCGAACATTTTTCACGATGTCGTGTCTGTCTCGCGTCTCCGGTTGTTCGCTACTGGAACAAAAGTTATCACGTTCACAAGATTTATGTGCTGACAGCATCCTGTACGAGATCGTACACTTTTTAAACCATTTTAGGTATATTTGATTGTTCTATTATGTAAAATTAATCGTTTTTGGATAATGATGGCAAATAAAATATACCAATATCTGAAAAGTTAAATTACAGATCGATCATATAGCGAAATTACAGACCAAGACTGTAACGTAATAAAGGCAATCCGTGCAAATAAGAAATAACTCAATGACATTTGCTATGTTACATTGACCGAATCGGCTAAAACAAATAAAATTCACAAAGCGAAAATAGACAAAGAATCAAATACAGGTAAATAATTCCGCATGACTAGGACAGGGGAAGCATTTCTACGATTATCTCTAGGGTTGACTCAAAACGACCAAAACTAAAACAGTCATGTTTACCCAAACTCAGCACAGCATTCAGCAATTTAATTATAAAACGGAAGCTGAAGTTTCAGATGGAGCTTATGACCAAAGTCCAACAATACATTATGTAAAATATTTCGCAATTTCGAATTTCATTAAGTATATTGAAATATAAATTAAAGAACTTTTATTGCCATTTTTACATTACAAAAAAAACCAATAGGAGAAGTTAAAAATTTTATTAAATTTATTTAAATACAAAATTAAGAATTATGTACCTAGTATAAGCTTAGTTATGTATCAATATTATGACTGTACCAATATGTCAACGTGAAGTATAATTAATTTATAGACATTGGCAAACTTAAGTTTGATGAAATGAGAACAAATATAAATTTGGAATGATTTTATCTGTGATTAAATTTTTCTAGAAGTTATCGTTTCCTCGAAAATTTTATTATCCCACGAAGGAGAAGTTTTGACTACCTTGCAAACGTCAAAATATGCAACATAAATGGGGCATAAACGGCATGTCTTTCGATTGCGTCAACTTAGAAGTTTAATCTTTTCTCTGTTCTAATAAAATTGCACACTTGATCTAAATATTACTTTGTAAATGGTAAATTTTAAGCGTTCGCAAATTTTTTCTGCTCCCTACCCTAAAAATAACTAAAACAGTAAAATGAATGGCGACTCCCACTCGGGAAGAATGAATAATTTTCATTTTCTACGCTCTGGTAACAAGCCAAAGCGCGGCGTTGAGTTCCGCCACTCAATACGCAATACCTCGAAAGATGGACTGATGGATGTAACTTATTGTCTACTGATCTCGATTTCAGCCATATCTTTATTTCAGTAATTTTTGCAAATACTATTACTACTTACATAATTATAACATATAAATATTTAAAACTTTTTGTTTTCATCAAAATATTCAGTTTTAACAATGTAAGCAT
This sequence comes from Dione juno, assembly GCA_037127375.1. Lineage (NCBI taxonomy): Eukaryota > Metazoa > Arthropoda > Insecta > Lepidoptera > Nymphalidae > Dione > Dione juno. The sequence continues at coordinate 10,316,269 of JAXRJS010000014.1, read as the reverse complement.
GTAGGTATGTATATTTTTATCATTATAGTAAATATTGTCTTTTGATAGAGTATATTGCTATGAATATTTCTATACAAAGTAAGCATCTAAAAAGCTTATTTCTGTATGAGTTCATGTAACTTATGGAATTTCAATATTCTTAAAAAATATTAAATAAGTTCTCCAGAAAAGAAAAGAATTGATAATAACGCATTAAATGTATAATTTACGATTGAAATAATGGAAAATCGAGGTTCGACGTCAAATCGTTAAATCACGTATCAAAATCACAAATATATCGCAGCGGCGCGACTCTTTCACACAAGATTAGCGCCCAATTCTTAGGTAAACGGCACTTCAAAGGCTATAAATTTCGATGGCTCGTTGCTCCAAGAGAACGCAGAAATTTATCGGAAATTAGTTCGCAGAACTCCAACGGGTTGAAAGATAAAGGGTAGATACGGCTAAGCACATACATTTGTCAGTTTTAGTTGAAACTTGAAGACCTCGCTAAGTGCGGTCAAACAAATGTCAAAGCAATCATGCTATTTATCTATACACATTATGTATATATCTTGACATTATGCAAAACATATAGAAATATGAAAGTAAAACATAGAATATCATCATCACGATCTCAGCCTTTTAACGTCCACTGCCGGACATCCAACCATCCCTTCACCAAAGATTTTCGGGACCGATTCTTCCCGCGCTACCCGCATGAAGTGGCTTCCATATAAAATGTATTTACATTGAAATATATAAGTATATTTATATATTCAACTGAATTTGTTTTTACATAATTCTTAGTTATGTACTATTTGTACCCCAAAATTTTTAAAATATAAATAATCATATCGTAAGGTATCTTTAATTTGCCTACGACAGATAAAGGTGATTTTTGTCTTAAATTGTAAGTTGAACGTGAGTTTCCCATATACATATCTTTATGAATATTCTCTATTGCACTTGAAGCACAAAGATAAATACATACAAAAGTTTTTATTATACAAATAGCACAATGAACCTTTTCATATCTACCTATGCCATTCAGTTGTCATACAGAACAATAAAAAAGCTCATCGTACAATACCCATATAAATTTTTTATCTACATAACTCTGATAAAAGACTCAATCATCAGGACTTCCGACCATATACATCATCTCTACAATTCATGAGAAATGCAAAAATATGAGATAGGATACAAATATAATTTGTGACTAGTATGCTATCTATACACACACGATGCCACGTGCCCGTCGTTAAATAAAATGTTCAATATCATTGGAGTCGTAAAGGAGGCTGAATGGTGATTGGGTGACAAGTGTGTACCCTAAAACTCCTGCCAATATAGAACGTACCATTAAATTATATATGAAATTTCTTAATATATATTTGTATTATCTGCTGCTACAAGCGCTACGTGTGCTACGCAACCACTACAGATATTAATTTAGCCGGCGTGATTATATTTGTCTACGCGTTCACACGGACAAACAAATTGAATAATGGGTGCTTAAAAAATTATACCAATATCCGCTTCTTAAAACTTGAATTAGTTTAAATATAAATATTTGTTTAATATCGTTTACGTTAAATGTTGTTAATTATTATTGTTTACATAACAATAATATTTATAGTTATTAAAGTTTCATAATTCAATCTAACATTATTAATATATGTAATATTGTATATATTATATATGAACTTAATCACTTAAATAATGTTTTTAGTAAATTTATTATTTTAAATTATAATAACATAAATAATTATAAAATATTCTATTAAATCTTTCATGTAAATAATATATTAAAGCGTTCTAAAATATACGAAAACCCGAGGCATCGTAACTATCAACATTTTTTTGAGATCTAAATATAATCAAAATAAATTACAGCCGGAAAATAAAATCAGTAAAATTACCTTTCAGCCTTACAATCTCTCCTTTGTTCACTTTATTTGATAAAACATTTCATCTTCACACTTAACAAGTGTTCCGGCATTAAATGAAGTTTTAATTGCAAACTTTAATTAAAAGTACAGTACGTTCAATGTTATATACTTAAAAATAACTACAAATTTAGCCACATACGAGCGCGTGTCATTTAAACGGGCTTAACAGTAATATTACTACAAAGGATAACACGAATAAGGCGACAACGGCTCCGCGAAGCCATAGTCGTATAGTCGAGGCGGTTTTTGTTCACCGACTGACGTTGGTGTACACGACACATCTGCATTTAAGAAGCCGCTATCGTTATGCGACTAATCGATTGGTCGGAGCGAATACAACTGTCTCCTGTCCCGCTTGCCTCCTTCTCCCTCTCGAGTCGCGCACGCGCACTACTTTGTCATTCTCTTTTAAAAATCGCCGAAAGTAAATAAACTCGTATAAGATGTACTTGACACTAAACAACATGAATAAAAAAATTTATGACTTTAAAAAAATATGATTTAAAAGGTGAAAGGAAAGGACTAGGAAAAATAATAAATATCTAAAAATAAATCTGAAGAAAAAAGTAATGTCTTAAGCAATGTTTAGTGAAGGTCGACGAAACGTCACTTGTTGCGCGGCGACTTTGTTCCGGCGATGAAAAGCCACGCATGCCGCTGCACGCTATTTCCATTTGTTATTAAGCTGGCAATTAATATCATTGTTAACATGGAACAACAAACTAAATGTTTGTACATTTTACAGAATATTATATATATATATATATATATATATATATATATATATATATATATATATATATATATATATATATATATATATATATATATATATATACATATATATATATATATATATATATATATATATATATATATATATATATATATATATATATATATATATGAAATTAAGCAAAAAATAATTTTAAAGGCCTTTAATACTTTTCTATATTTTCTTCTAAATCAAAAGCAGGCACACCAACAAAATATGATTTATGCATATTCATAATATGTTGTATTTAATTGTATAACACTAACAATAAATCATATTGCTGAGTAACGTAAAAATGTGCTCAAAATGTATAATGGCAAAAGGAGCACTCACTTAGCTTTTCACCGAAAATATTGTGTTATAGAAATTGATATTCAATTTAGCCACAAGACGGCAAACGGTAGAAAGAAGCGGACCGCTCACAAGAAGCTTGAATATTCTCAGTCGAGTGATCGCAAATATTCTTATAACCTGCACGCCAACGGACTCAGAATCTAACTGACCTGGGAAAAGCTTTGTAAAGGTTTCTATGCAATCGGAGTGCTCTCGATTTATAGCTGCGTGAAACGATATACCTACGTGTTTTTAATATTTATTCATTAAATATAAATGAAACATATTTGTATATGTAAATGATATATTATATTGTAAAAAAAAAAATCAATCATTTTCAGCTAAAATATTATTATGCATCCAAATATAAACAATTGATAATCATTTGTTCATACATGCATATTTTTTGTGTAAAATTTTCTAAAGTTGTAATGCAAATAGAGCTTAAATATAGGACAGGACTAATTTGTTCTTAAAGAGCTCCAAGCAATACTTTTATTTTCATTAATTATTCGTATTCTAAGAAATAAGAAAAAGGTACAGAGGATATTGTGGCAGAGGGACAGTGTCTTACTGTAAACGTAATGCTTGTGAATTTGAATCTATCTAAGGAGAACTAATTGTTTTCATTTTCCCGTTCCCTAGCAAGAGGAAAAGCGCAGCGTTAAATTTCACCACACATCATTTCCGTTTAATGAAAATAATGAAATAATTAAGCTGTACGTATAGATAGGAGTTTTATTTTTTTTGTGATACGATGAGTCTGGCATATTCTTTAGAGATTAAAAGACGTTTAAATTTTCTAGAATAAAAAAATATCTCAAATACGGGCGGAAAGCGAACAATGCTGTAGCACAGTTATATTAGGTTCTCTAAACCTAGTACCTACCCTGCAATATGCAGGGTATAATGTGAATTATTAAAATACTCACGCATCTTTGATTGCATTATCAACAATGACAGATGTCTGCATATATAGAGACCTATCTTTTCATAATTACTACTCGAAAATTAATATTCATATTAAACTTTTACTTCCATTTTAAATTCAGGTAAGTTACTAGTCGAGTGTTCCAGTCACTTCTAATCTACTGTACTTCAAGTCTTCTTCTCAACGAGATATTTAATTTTCAGTTTATTCGTTCATAAATGCTAACGTTGGCTTTAATTCTTTTTCATGCATAAATAAATGTTACAAGTACGTAGAGAGGACGTTACACCTGATTATTTATATAATTTTCTAGTATTATTCTAGTAACATATACAATACATACAATTTATAAAATATGTTATTGGAACAAACAATTTCACTGCTACTTTTGGGATAAAAACATCAAAAAAAATTTACTAATACATTGATTGTTGCTTTATTTCAAATCCACAAGATCTTATTTTTATATCTTGTTAGTATTAAGCTCCCTAAAAATCCATCCAAACAAGCTCTAAATTCTGTATCAGTTATTTGCGAAAATAAAATAGAATTATAAAAAAATATACAATTATTCTTTGTTATTTTGTATTTTGTATATTAATTATTCTATGTATATTATTATTTCAGCGCTTATATAAAGTAAAATATTATGTGATATTATAATATTGCTGTGATTGCATTACATAAAGTAGGTATGGAACCATATACAATATTTAAAATCTTTCATACGCGAAGCGATGCGATAATGAAATTTGTATGTACCGGAGTATTGATAGGTACAATGAAATCTCCTCTGCTTAAGACATAAAAAGATCTGGCCGTCCACGTAGTGTTCGTAAAAAAAGCTGATCAAAACAGTAAGGGAAAGAATTCTAAGAAACCCTGTCCGGAAACAAGCAAATAAGCAAGATTTTATCTCGGGAGATAAAGATGTCTAGAACCATGTCATTTATTTTAAAAGATGACTTAGGACTTGTAGCCCTAAAGTGACATACTGGTAATTTCTTAACTAATAATTTTAAAAAGAATAGGGTGGTAAAACCAAATCTACTACTTAAACGGTACAAGCAACGACAAAGGGAGGTCACAGAAAAAAATGTTTACGGATAAAATATACTATATTTTTGCTGAAAGCTCTAAAGAAGCTTCCCAATTAGTTTACAAAATATAACTATATAAGTATATAGTTATATTTTGTAGTATAATATATAAGTATGGTTTGGTGGGATGTTAACTATGAAGGAGAGATTGAGCCCCTGAGCCACACAGCTATATTTTTATGAAAAAGGTATCAAAACATCAACACATGTGTATCAAAATACCACTCTTCAGAAGGTAGAACAACACCTTTCAGCAAGACACGGCGACCTCTTGCTTGCTGTCATACTCTATACGCTATAATAATTTGGAGTCCCTAAAACAATCCATACGATTGACAGTGAATAATTTTCCCATAGAAAGAGTGCATTCTGCTATTGATTATAGGACTGTATTGCAGCCAAAGCTATATTAATATATTGAACTAATACACTGTAATAGTAATAAATGTCATGTACCATCAAAAAAAATGTTGTTGTAATTTAATTTATCTATAAATATATATATTTACATTGTTTATTTTTTATTTAATGACACCGAGTCAAAATAAAAGTATTAATATTGGCAAAATTAAAACAAGGAAAATTAAAAATTATTTTTTGTTAAAAAATATAGAAAGGTGTGTATGGTTTCAAACGACTACGATGTCTTCAAAACACTTAGTCAATGTCTTGAACATAAGCTTTAGTGGTGATCATTTTATTCCGTTCAAGCAATTTTTCACGTATTGGTAATCCAGTGTAAACATGTAAACGTTAAATAATTCAACTTTAATTAACCCTGAACAAATAAAGTATATATATATATATATATATATATATATATATATATATATATATATATATATATATATATATATATATATATATATATATATATATATATATATATATATATATATATACATATATATATATATATATATATATATATATATATATATATATATATATATATATATATATATATATATATATATATATATATATATATATATATATATATATATATATATATATATATATATATATATATATATATATATATATATATATATATATATATATATATATATATGTATATGTATATATATATATATATATATATATATATATATATATATATATATATATATATATATATATATATATCATGATTTTGATGACATAACATGATTTTATGCCTTTTTGATACAACGTTCATTCTTGTTTATATTGACTACTACTACTTTACAATTTTTTTTTAAATCTAATCTAAAAATTACGCTCAAAATACAAGCAATTAAATAAAACTTAATTTAAAAAATTTATGCATTTAATTTTCGCAATTATTTTAGGATTGACTATGTACAATTCAATATTTTACATAGTAAAAAAATATCGGTCAAAGCGAGTCGTGCTCACGCTCCGAGGGTTCCGTACCAATTTGATGATAAAGGTGAACGGTAAATACAACTCATAAAAGTTGACAAACTTAAATATGCACTCATCTTATATGAAATTAACTACAAATATAACTTCATAATGGTTTTTTTTCTGTGGATAATGGTTTCTTTCCTATAAATTGTCAAATTAAATTTATTTGAAGAACAGAAGAAACTCTTTGAATAAATCACAGTTTTAGGTCAACAGGAAGTACCCTATAGGTTTTGATTATGCGACGAATTTCATACAAAATGTGATAAAGCGAAACATAAAAGCTCGTATCTTTTGATTGCGTTGACTTACAAGTTTAATTTTTATGTGTTCTAAAGATCTTTAGAGTTGGACATTCACTTACAGAGAAGTTATTTCACTATGTAAACTCAGAGAAATTTTCGAAATTTTTTTTTAGTTTCAGAAACCTAAAATAAAGAAAAGAAAAATAAATAAAACGTGTTCATAAATAGGGTAGGCCTGTGGTTTCATAATGATATTCTACGGGATTCTGAAAAGTATCTCTGACGTCTGTCTGGGTTCAACAATACAGAAGCATTTAATTAATAGAAACGGAACTATCGTTCCATGTATTTACTCGTGACACACGTACTTTTCAAATGATAATTTCTGTATCATCTGAATAAGAATGAGAAGAAGATTAATTTCAAATTTAATATTAAAATAGAAACAAAATTAAAAATTTAAATCTTTTATATTAATATCTTATATAAATCCCTAGTTTTATTATTTATATTCAAAAAACAATATTTCTTCCATAATAAACAAAATCCATTCTCGACATGTACTTTTGCAATCTACTTGCCCAGTTTTTCATTAACTTCGCAATTTTTATCTCATTCCACACAAGATATGCATACTACTTGAAATACCTACGTTTTATTGAGACAGTGTGTCCCCTGGTGAGGTCGGCAGTTCTAGCGGGCTCTTAACATTTAGCTGGGAGCTGTATCAAACGACGCGGAAATTCCCACTTACTCCATGATTGCCACACTACGGGGGTTAATGATATTGTTGATACGGTAGGCCGAATACATTTTATTTTGCTCGCTAACAGCTTACCACTCACTATTCACAGATATTTTTACGTTCGTATATAATTAAGTTGTAATTACCTTGTTCAATTAAGTTGACTACGAGCATGAGATTATTTAAAGGCACATAATTACGAAATGTATTGAAGAAGAAATAAAATTAAAAATATTCATTTTAATATTATATGACCAAAGTATAGTATATTTATATAGTATTGTGATTATTATACATCACAATATTTCTTAAACAGTCTTAAGTCCTAACAAAAAAATCAACCTATGTAGATAAAGTTCATTTAAAAAAATTTCGCCAATATGAGATTGAGATTTAATATTAAATAAACATTTTCAATTACATTATATAGCGATTCACCATAAATTTCTTGATTCGGCCGCTCTAACCAAAACAGTTAAACAATAAAGGTATTCAAACACGACAAGCCATCCACAAATAATTGTTTACAATTCTGAGCTGGCGCACACGTGAGACATATCGGAATATTTTACAGTAAATATAACCATATTAATATTATGAGTAATATAATTTCATTTCCTTTAAACATTACTGACATAATCTGTTTTTAGCATTCTGGAATTATTATCATATTGCAGTTTTTCAAAGTATTAAATTGAAAAATCTATGAAATATATTTTGATCTATAGTGAATTGATACTTTGAAATTTACTTTCCAGCTATCTTTAATCTTATTTAATTATCTTAATCTTGATTTAATTATTTTAATTAATCTTATCAATAACTTTCTATTAGTTTCTGTCGTAAATGTGTGCATAGTCGTATATAAAGTCGTAAACTAAACACTACTTAAGTTGACAGTCGGTTGTCAACCAGATGCTTTAACTTGATTAATAGGCGATTTAGGAGCGCCTCATTAATACACAAGCCGATTCAAAGCCCATAATGCCTTCATCATAATCAAACAAAGAGTACCGTGATTGATTTTGGTACAAGTTTAGTTTGTTCCCGCTCAGTCATTAAATCGTGTATTTGTTCATTGGTAGCTCGGAAGTTATCCCCCATTATATAACAGTAAAATATAATTTAAGTGAAGATTCAATAATACACTGGTGGGAACTATTTCTTATTTCCTAAAAGTAACTAATGTTAACTTTCGCTTATAATCAATATATATTTAAAAAAACTTGCAAAACATAAAAATATGCATCAGAAAATACACTCGTATTCTTATATTTTTTCTCGGAATTTGAGCTTTACTCTCTCAATATTATATGTGAGAGCGTCGAAGCAGCAACTTTATGATTTAGCGCAAGATAGCTCTGAACTAGTTGGCTTGTCGAGGAACATGTGTGCGACGAGTTATTTATAATGACTTTCCTCTTACCATCTTCTCATGATTTTTATATTCACAAAAACCTAATATTAATAAATTAAAAAATTATACAAAGCAATAATAGAACAAGAATATCGTAATATAACTTAAATACTATATTAAAATTAACTTAGATTTAAATCTCAGTTATAGTCAATAATATAAATTAATTAAAATACATTCAAGGAATAAACAGCCAAACAATATTGTAGAAACCGGAGGGCACTAATGAAATGTAGCGAGCGGGCTTCTCCGCCTAAATGTTCTGGAATGAGCGTACACAATCACAATTCAAAAAGTATCAACAACAAAACAAAGATTTTTATTATAAGATGTGTCTTAAATGAAAATGAGGTTTCCCGTCGTTCCTTTGTTTTAATATAATATGAAACTAACAAAATACGTACAGCGATTTCGACATTGCCGGCTGTTTGATATTTCCCTCGGAACGAATTGTGGAAACAAAATTTAAACAATGCTAAGACTCTATTTTGAGTAAGCAAAAGAAGCCGTAATAGTCTCATAACATAAATGAAGTAAATTTCATGTGACATCTAATGTGACGGAGTATTGCTTTGACAGTATATAGAGTCTTATTTTGCCAAAGAGACATGGGACTCGCTCTGTACAGAAAGTTTTCATTGTTACATCTTAACTTATGCAATATAGCGTCTGCTTCTTTAATACTTTCCACAACGCTCGATTACGTTTAACGGTGCGATTCGGATGAATTTTCTTATTTACTGTAAGCCGGCAGAAAATCGGCTCGAACGAAATTCTTAGTCGCAGCGATTTCACACAAGACACGCTTGATTGAACGCATTTGGGCCTTTATGAGATTTGTTATTAGATTGCTTACATTTTATTATACAATACAGTATATTAGTATATTGATTTTTATTATCAAACATGCCTACTACAGAGTACTACTTGATTTTTATTAACAACAATACCTATTATGGTAGAAGCTCATTGAAAGTTTTTGTTGTTTATGTTCAAGCGCTCTATAAATAAGTGGAGTGTGTGCAGCTGCTGTTGTTAATTTAAAAGAAAAGTATTCAGATAGTAAAATATACTTTACTGGACTAAATACTTAGAAGTATTGGTTAATTTTTTGTATGTAGAGTATATAACAATTTACTATAATACAATGTATGACATTAATTTATTCTTTGCAAAATAAAGCACATTGAATCTATAATAATAAAAATGCAAAAAAATATTGTGATTTTGATCTAGTATTTAATCTTATCTAATCTTTTTCATTATTTTAATTAAACATTATATATTTAAAAAATAATCATCCTAAATAAGACCGGATGGAAGCTATTATTGGAGTGCCTATATGACCCGTTAATTGTGGATTTAAATCTCAAGTTAAGTTTACTGAATCTATTGACAGAGATCCTTCATCCTTTCTTCTATATCTTGTCTCTCTTCACGGAAAAACAATACACACATGATAAAAAGAATAAAAAATGTTTGTATACTACTTTAAAAACGTTATAGCTTAAATTTCAAACCGGCTCTGTCTGAACAATGCGTTCTTGACGTGTTATAATAAAGCCTTTTGTTCGCCGCTGCCCAACACATAATAATACGATATTGATGACGCAGTATCGGCGCTCCCATATCAATAACCTATCCACAAAAAGACTTCGCCGCTATCATGGTGTAATTTAATTTCAGCCTAAACTACAATTGGTCACTACAGCGTGTGTATTAAATATACAGTTTCTATTGCTTTCGTATAAAAAATTATATATGAACAGAAATAAATAAATAGCTTTATGCTTTTTCTATTTTAATATTTTTTTTTATAAATAGCTTTATGCTTTTTCTTTTTTATGCTTTTCGCATATAGCAGGGAGGAAACCTAGTGTTAAGACACTCTATTTCTCAGTTTCTGCCCAGTTTTCGAGACATTAACTTTTAAGGAGGTGTATCTCAACGCCGTGCATTCACCAGATCAGAAAAATTAAATAATTTATTTCTCGGAGTGGGAATCGAACTGATGGCCGTACTGTCTATAGTCAGATACGCGACTCTCCACTCAACACCAGATGTCACAAATTTGGGTGGAAAGTACAAAAAAGAGTGTCTTGACACTAAGGTCTCTCTGCCTTCTCAGCATGGCTTGAGTCTGAAGCTTAAGATAAAATTCGAATGAAATTATAAGCATAATATTATGGCATGGTATAGTGTTTTGTTTCTATATTTATATAATATTTTCCACAGTTTAAGCAGCGTTAAATTAGGAAAAAAAATTTATGTTATATAATATATAATTTAAAAGCGCTCACTTTTATAATAATATACAAAAAGTTATGTCAAAGAGCTTTTATATATTTCATATACATATATAGATACATACATACATTACTATAATACAAAAACAGTACACTTTATTTAAATAGCTGCTAACTCTCGTGAATACAGCAATCTCATTAATTCACCACCTTTGTACACGAAATTCTTCCTTTACAAAATAGAACGAACCACTCACAGTATATTGCCGACACACTATCTAATAACAATTATTATTATTAATGATGGGAAGCTCCAGCGAAAGTAGGTTAGGGAGACCCAGAAACGTAACGTGGCATAATCATGCATATTATTTATATAAATATACTTTATAAGAATTGTATACACATATATATGATAATACGAACAATCTTCTAGTTTTGATGTAACACATGGGAGTGTGCAGCGACTTCCATCCATATGCATGCTTTGACCTACATGTGCTAAGTATGAAATTATTTACTACTTAAGTGAACTTTTATAATAAGAATAAAACAAAAACATGAATAGCCTTTTCTAATAGGAAACTAAAAAGAATCTCTTGACTTCTATTTATAACAGTAGTGTTTCTTTGCTAGCAATAATGTAAGTTTGTTATTGGTATTCTTGTAGAACAAGTTTTCACACAAAGACATTGCGGCTAAGAACGGAGTTAGCGCGGAATCTAGAACTGCACTTGTTCTTTTATATATACATTATTTTCACAACAATCGTAATATACACAAACAGAGAGGTTTGAGTTAAACTTTTTCCGACTATTATTATATTTCTAAATTATTTAAAATAAAATCACTTCACAGACAGTCTGACAGACGGACGACAAAGTGATCGTATAAGATCGTATTCCCTAAAAATAAGCAGAAAACAGTGCTAAAAGTACTAACTTCTAAGTTCTATGGGACTATTCTACAAAAATATATCGGCCAGGTGCGAATAGTACCCGCAGGTTGTAGGAATTTCGTATCTTAACAAATTAAAAACTTAAACTTTCGGTCGTATCCACTCATTGTGTCCAACCTACACCAGGTTTAGATAACGCCGCGATTTTCATACAAAATGCTAAAAAAAAGTAAACGCTCATATTTTTTTTAATATTATCTGTGTTATAATGTACAACCAACAAACAAACAATAAAAGTGAAATTTAACAATAAAGATACTTCCTTTTTTTATTGTATAACTATATAAAATCGAAAATATATAAATATGTTTTTAATTTAGTAAAATTAATAAATGCTCTTTTCTGAAACAATATTATTTTTTGTTTCTGAATGAAAAATACTTTAAATATAATTTACTACGAATTGGCCTGAAGAGGTGAACCAGAACTGTTGGAAATTTTTGTATTTGTACAAAAGTTATATATATTTTTACGTAACTTATGAAAATAATTATGAAGACTTTATTTATTACGCTCAAAATATCTTAGAATATATATACGTGCATAGGTAAATATATATATATATATATATATATATATATATATATATATATATATATATATATATATATATATATATATATATATATATATATATATATATATACATATATATATATATATATATATATATATATATATATATATATATATATATATATATATATATATATATATATATATATATATATATATATATATATATATATATATATATATCTATATATATATATATATATATATATATATATATATATATATATATATATATATATATATATATATATATATATATATATATATACATATATATATATATATATATATATATATATATATATATATATATATATATATATCTATATATATATACGTGCATAGGTAAATATATAGTATTACTGCTACAAATGATAAAAATTATTTTATAGATTTCTATAGAAGTAGTATGTAGTCAAAAAACATAAACCTAAATTTTATTTACATAAATTCTATATAAATATTTCAGAATACAATTAAAATCCTCACAATCACATAATATTTCTCGTGAATTTGTATTTTTATTGGCGTGACTTGCAAATTTTTGCAATTGCACTAACCCCTGAAAAAGATATGAGCAGTTTGGTGTAAATCCAACTTCCGGGCTTTCTGCCAACACTATTCGCACTGCAGAAATATGAGGGATCTATAAAAATTGTATTACATAGCCTCTGCTACTAGGTGTATGCTTTAAACTACTAACTTGTTTTATGTCACAAAAATAATGTAGTTATTAGCCATTCTGGTCAAATATGGAAAGTATTGTATATTTAAAATTAAATGTAAAACAAAAAAATGTTTACAAATTTCATTCCAATCCATAAATATGATTGTACATACAAGCAACTTATTCTTGGATTTTCTACGAAGACTCTACTGTATTCTGTATCCGCTAAAAGTCTTAACTCAAATAACTGTATTTCCCCACAAAAGTTCTTCAACGCCTCGATGTGAACATAACATGATTTATGAATTTAAAATTTTGCTTCGAAGCTGTCTAACTACGTCGCAATAAAATAGTTCGTAACTGTTACTTCTGAAGCCCCTACTAAGCCTTTTATATGTGTATAGTGTGTGTGCTAACTGATAGAATTATTATTGCATTTCCAAAAATATGTTGAATAAAAACTCTCCGTAGAAGTTGTAATAATGCAATATATTTATGAACTAGCTTCGCCTGCAATTTTGTCTATCTCGAAAAGTAAATTTGAAATTTCAACCACTTTAATAAAACATTTATTTTGCAGCGGTTTCGTCATACAAAATAATTTAAATTGATACATTTTTTTATTTATGAACCCATTGAAAAAAAGAAAACTCTAAATTTTAAGTAAAGTTCACCATAATACAATGGTGAAAATTGACTTTGAATCGGTTTAGCCTTTCCTAAAATTTGGGCACGCTACAAACGCACAAATAAACAGACAAAAATATTAAAAATATATATATCTTCCATGTACAGACAGACAGTAATTTAGTCACATTTTTATTATATGTATATATATACATATAATAAAAAAATGACTAAATTACTGTGTATTTAGTCATTTTTTTATTATATGTATATGTGTACTGTGTAATTACTGTTACCTACATGGAAGATATATATTTTTAATATTTTTGTCTGTTGTGAGGATGAGGTCGACTTTTACTACGTTAAAATTTTAACGTATAAAATTTTTATAGATTACTTTTCTTTATAATAATAATACTATTCATTAAAATGTTATATAATATATAAAAAGGAGCAGAAAGTAATATTCCCTTTATTTAAGCACACATGTTCATAGCAAGAACACTTAATAGATCTTTTCCAGGGTTATTTTATTAGGATGAATGACATTGATGAAATATCAAAAAACGTGTTTTTATTTCCTTAAGAATCTGTTATCTAATTCGTTTAATTCATTCATATTCATATAAAGGTTTTCACAAATAAATAATTTTCAACATAAATACATTTATTTATTAGTAGGGAACATCGATACATTCAGGAAGGTCGTGAATACTTTTGGTATTGAACTATTCTTCATACTTTTGCAAGTCTTCTAAAGTAGAATAGATGTAGTTTATTGATATTTGTTTCAAACTCTAAATCTTTGTATATTTTGAATAAATCTATGATATTACTTGTGTTCAAATTACTTACACAACATACTGAAGATACTTGCTTAACGCAATGTTTAAAATTGATTTATTTTTTGTGTTCACCTTCACACATGTCCTAAGGACATAATGATACAAGACGCTGAATACATACAGATACATCGTTCTCGCCTTTTCACTGAAATTCGAGACTATATTTATCGAGTGTAGGTAATTATCGCCGCACTTTGTTTTACCAGACTGGAGAAATGAATATACACATCTATAAACATCAATAAACATCGTTCAAAGTGGGATTCAAACCCACGACCATCGCGTTCACAATCAAACACTGTGACCGTCTGCACTACGATGGACTCCAATTATTATTTTTTTAATGAAATTAATTGTTTCAGCAATGTTTTCCACCCAATATACGATTCTCAATATAAGCTGTACATTTTGTTTCTTATAACACAAAGTACAAATAAGTCAGAGAACCTAGGTCCTCATCAAAGATAAGACAATGAAAATTAACTAAATAAATAATTTCTCAGGGGTGAAGATCGAACTCACAACGTCTTACTGTAACACGATGATCTTAATCTTCTTATGTATTATATATATATATATATATATATATATATATATATATATATATATATATATATATATATATATATATATATATATATATATATATATATATTATATTATATATATAGGCGTCAGTCTATTTGTGGCTACTTTAAACATATCTATTATAAATAACGATGGCACGTGTATTGAAGCTATTTCATTACCAGTTTAATTAAATTGCTACAAAATCCTTATTAATTTTAGTAAAAAACTAATTTATCACGCTAATTTATAATAAGCGATAATAAAAAAACTCTAATAAAGCTAATTTTGAAATTTTTCAAAGTAACGTTAAATTAATATTAAAGGCAGGTGCGCCGGCTCGTTACGAGAGTATTTCATAATTATAGCATCGCTAGGGGATACTAGCGATGGGTATTACAAAGAACAATTTGCACGTCTGCGGAAAGTCTTTTGGTACAAAAGATGAAGCTTTTTCTCGTCTTTCCTGATTTAATTTGACGTTATTATATTATTCCATCATCGCTACAAAGACACTAGCTCTTACACTTTGTCGTTATTGTATTAGTGTAATGTCAGTAAGTACATCAGTATGACGACATTCACGAACATCTACAAGATAAGAATAAATTACGACATTTTGTAATATAGGTCTTTGTCTGTTTCGTCCAATACTTCTACCTAAAGTTTCTTCTACTTCTTCTTTGTGTACCTCTTCAATCCTAAAACTTGCTTCAATCCACCAGCTAAACTCCACTCGAAAATGCAAGGCGGAATAGTTCCATAAATTTGACGGTCCACTCCATGATGCTCAACCATGACATTTTCGCTGACAATAAACTGAAGCATACTGTACCTGTCATGCCTCAAAATCTATTAAAACCTAATATTTAAAGTGTTTTCCTTCGAATCCTAAAAATGAACGCTGATGCCAGTATTTATAATAAAAATTTATATTTTGGTATGTGAAATTACTATCTAAATCTTTAGATTTAGAATATGATTACTCCAAATTTTACGGTTCCGTAGCTTAAATTAAAAATAATAGAACCCTTATAGAATCATTTTATTGCTCGTTTATGTATATGTCTGTCAAGCTGAAATTCATATCAAATATTCTTCTTCTTCTTCTACCTGGCAATAGTCCCGGCTTCGTTTGCCTGGGTCTGCCTTCCGACTAAGCTTACTCTACTTTGCTCGATCTTTAACATCCTAAGTGGACAATCTATTGGCTCTCATGTCCTGCGTCACGATATCCAGCCATCGCTTCCTTGGGCGTCCGGGTGGTCTAACTCCAGGGACAGACACGTCAAGGCACTTCCTTCCGACATAGTTCTCAGGTCGGCGCATAACATGGCCATGCCATCTCAGGCGATGCTCTTGGAGCTTATCCGCTACGTTACGGACCCCAAGACTACCTCGAATGAATGTGTTGCGTGTGTGTGTATGCGGTCGGATCGCTTAATGCCACATATCCACCTCAGGATCTTCATCTCCGTGACGTGAAACTCCTGAGTGTGCCGAGATAATGCTGGCCATCATTTGCTGCCGTATAAAAGAACCGGTCAGATAATGCTCTTGTATATAAGTCTCCTTCAGCTTGGGCGGTATTCTGTTATCACAGACCACACCAGTAACTTCCCACCATTTGGCCCAGGCAGCGCTTATACGGGCACGAATGTCGTGATCGATGCCTCCAGACTCATGCACAACGGATCCAAGGTACCTGAACTTCTTCGACTTAACGGCTGGCTCAGGCCCGATGTGGATGGTGCTCGAGTCCGGGTTCCCGCAAGCCATGTACTCGGTCTTCAACATATCAAATATTCTATGAATTTATATATAGTACCTTGGTGTATATAAAAAAATGTATTTCTAAAAGAACTATAATAGATACAATAAGTTTATGCTTCATTTTTGCCGCTTATTGTATGATATTTGTTTCGTAATCAAAACCTTACAACCTATTGGCCTAGTATAAAAAAAATTGGCAATACCTTAAAGTAAAAGTAGTAAGTAAGTACAACGAAAGGACAATATCCGAAAATTAAAAAAAAGAACTGTTACAAACTTATACGTGACTGCATACATCCTCAAATTAAAGTTTGTCACACTTATAATTTATTCTTTCGGCTGGTCTACAATTATAAAATTGGTACGGAACCCTTAGTGTGCGAGTACGACTGGCACTTAATCGATATTTTTTTATTATTTTATTAACTAGATCGAGTTATCTACCATCTGTCCAGTAGTATTTTATTATTATATATTTACAAGCTTTTATTTAATTTCACCTGTCCCGATGTTTTACTGTCTGTAAATAATTCTTAAAGTTACATTTAATCCATTTTCCGATTTCCGATTTAGCTGAAATTTGAAATCGATCCTAACCTTTAGTTCAGATGACATACATATTTCTGAACAACTCAATATGGATATCAAATAAAAGGTAGGATATATAGGTAGGATTTTTGATCGATTTTTTTGGTGCTTGAAGGTAACCAGGATGTATTGATGGAGCGGAAAGATGGTCATAGATACTCTGTAATTAAGTGACACACCGCGTCGAGTTTCATATTATTTATACCATCCCAATTTTTTATAAATAAAAAATTTACATTAAATAACATTTAGCATATTTCACTTTCATATAATTTTTCCTTTACAATCTCAATATAAACGCTTTTATTTATAAAAAAGGATTTGTAATAAAAACGCAAAGACTTTAAACAAGGTGTAAAGTTTTAGGGCTTAATAAAAATGTATAATTACGTATATACGATATGAGATTTATGGTATTGTGATGAAGAAAATTAATAAATTATTGTTAAAGATTACAATGTAATGTTTTTTTTCTTATCAGTTAAATTAAATAACTTTTTAGTTGTTTTTTTTTTTATTAACAAGTAATAAAAGCTGGTTTTCAAAAAAGATCTTTCAATTTATCATACATATGTCACTAACTGTAGAAAGGGTAAAAAATAGTATAAAAATAGTGTCGCCTTATAATTATATATGTACCTTAATATTACAATTATAACTAAGTTACAGCTTTACAACTGATAAAAGTAGATTATAAAGCAAATTATTTTCTTTATTTGATTATTTTCTTTACAGAAGCTTATAATAAACGAAGCACTTTGTAAAAATTACAAATTGCCTTCATTGTTTCTGTTTTCTTTCCCTTGCAATTTTCTTTCTTACCGGGAGCATATATTGAACCAACTTCCAAAAAGGAGGAGGTTCTATAGTCGACATTAATTTCTTTTATGTATGTCACTCGGTATCTCAGTTATTTGTGGACCGAATTGAGTTACTCCTTTCTTATTTGAAAGAGCAGCAAGAGCATGTCAAGATCTGATTATGGAATCCTGGAAAATAGAGGAAGACCTTCACATTTTATAGTCTTAAAAAAGGCATATATTTGCTTCTTGTAGTCATCTATGATTGCCAGCTAAAGCCAAAATAAATTCAAAGGATACTACTAACTACATAGCTATCTAGCTTCTTACTATTCTAGCTTGGTACAATTTTGAAATCGGAATAAAATATTTTTTATTTTATTTTTTTTGTTTTTTAAGTGATAATTTTAATTCCGTGGATCACCTTTTTACTTATCTAATAAACATGTGTTGTTTCAAATAGTGGTTTTCAATTTGGCGAAAACTTTTATTTGTGAAGTTATCGTGATTCTAAACCGTGACAGATTGAATAATTAATATTACTATAATTATATAACTATATAATTATAGTAATATTAATTATTCAAATATAACTAATAATTCTCCTACCAAATAGCTTATATGAATTAGTAATCATTGATAAGGATATATCATGCTCATGTTAGGGTTAAATCACTTGAAGAACAAGTGATTTTTACATAATTTTATACCAATGGCACACAATAGTTGTTATAGATTTTTAACTTTTTATATAACTGTCAACATTTTGAAGATAATAAATTAATTTCTAAATTTAAAATATTTCCAGATTGTGAGCTCCGTATTTGATACTTTTAAATCAGGTCAGTCATTTTTGAGTATATAAGATAGAAGGCTAAATCTAAATAAAATCTAAATAAAAAAAGTCGTTCGTATCTACCGATTACGTGGCTACAACTAAACATAACTTAACTACACATAAGTTTGTACTGGTTTTTTATCTTCTATCTATAAATCTCTTATTTTCAGATTTTTTCACGCTATAATTTAATATAAATGAACTTAATAGCAATTAAATTAACATATTCTACCCATAAAGCAAACATACACATAACATGGACAACAACCAATAACTATACATCATAGTAAAGCAGACATAGCTTAAAATTTATTCATTCATTACACTGCCGTTTTAAAGCGCTTAATTGAAAACAGAATACGAAATGAACAAAACGATATTAGCCTGGTACACAATCAACAGGGCGTCATACGCGTTACTAGATGACACTTGGCTCATCGTAACTATTGACTAATTACATATTAACCACAGATGACTACAAGTCAATATTGTTCAAATATATACCAAAATATATAGGAATTACTTAGTGCAGTATATATAATAAAAAATATATGTACATTTAAAAGTAACTCCAAACATTTAAAATAAAGAATTCTTTTCTTTCTTTTTTTGCTATTTTCTATCGTCTTTTTATAATACGACCATCATATTCATTGGGTACCAAATTAAACGAATATGTAAAAACTCGTAGTCGAAATGAATAAAAAAACTATAGAAATATGCAAATTCAAGTAACTATGTGAAAACAAATGCTAAATTAATGTATTATTGACAGATTTTACTTTCATACACTAATTAAAGGAAAAATATGAGAAAATCATAAAAGAAGCTATAAAAAGCTGAGGTTCATGGCATTTCATAAACATATACTAAACTTTGGTGACATTGTTGACATTTTACGAGTCGTAAACTGTGTATACCTGAATTTATTTCGTACTGTCTTAATATTCATACGTAGGTAGGTATATATATGTATATATATATATATATAGAGTAAAAGATAAATATTACTATATTACTATATTATACTTATGTTTATCATAGTATGTAATAAGCATGTATTTTATTTATAATATGTCCAATTTACTATATTAATTGTATTTTACTCTATTATTTTTCTACAATTTATTCTATAATTTTTCTTTGAATGTTTGTGCCTAAGGGATATAATCATATTATGTGACATTTGTGCTATATTTTATATTGCTTGTTAATTTAATTTATATACGCAATAAAAAATGTATTTATCATATCAATTTAACGGTGAAACCCACAGACGTGTGTTGCTAGAGAAGCAGGAGGTTGATACATTGAAATAATTACGAAATGTGATTTTAAGTACTTAACATTTATATTATATATTTTCTCTCAGCCCACTTTGTTATAATCGGACACCTGAAGTTAATATATTACTAAATTAGTGCCAACAAGAACTGCCTTCTTTTACTTTCAAACGCATCGTTCGTTGATCTTTTTATGAGTTTTGGGTGTGCCAGTTTACTTTTCTACTGTCGTAAAGTACGAAATAATGTCTTTGGAACTTATATAGATAGTACATGTATATAAATGATGCATTGCATAGATTTATATATAATTTTTATAGCATGTAGGAGTGTTTATTAGTAACTAAACGAGTTTGCCGTTCGCGGACGGTACCTTCTTAATATTTTTTTAAATATTAAGTCAATTAAGAAAAATGCTTTAATTGAATATCTAAGACCCTGTCCTTAATTGAATATGTAAAACAACATATATAAAAAAAGATAAAAAATATTTTTATTTAATAAAGTATAAATAATGCTATTATCAAAACAATTTCGTTTCAATTGCCATTGATCTATTTCTTCAAGCCTCGCAATTTTTGAGTCAAAATTAGATGAATATAAATAATTATTTGCTTCAATAACAAAATACCTATGCAGTAAAATAACCTAAAAAAATGTTAATATCCGTAACCTTACTTTTGTTTCTAAAGAAACTATCATTATTTTTGACTGATTTAAAATATGAGATATGAGGACCGTCGTGGCGCAGAGGTGACAGCGTCTGCCTATAAACGCCACGCTTTGTGGGTTCAAATACCACTCGGGGAGAATTAATTGTTTTAATTTTTATCGCTCTGGCAACAAGTCAACGCGCGGCGTTGTGTTCCACCACTCAACACGCAATGCCTCGAAAGACGGAAAGTGGGAACGGAGTGTCCTATGTCCCCGATGAGGGATAACAGGATCGCTTCATCATCAACATTATTATATTTATTTTAGCTAAAAATGCACATAGTCTATCTAATAATTTAATTAGATATCAGTGAATCATTAAAAATATCTAAAATTCTTATGCTCGATATACACCATACGTGTCGTTTGGAATGAATACATGCGTGGCAAATGAACGAGACCGAAATTAGCACAGCGTCTACATTGGCATGTATCATTACATTTAGTCGCTAATTTCAACATTGCCAACAAAGGGTTAAAGTCAATTAGCCATCGAAAACACTATGCGACGATATTTAGACGTAAGGCGAGCACTATTTGTCATTAATTTGGGGAACTAGGTGACAGAAACAGGGGCGCGGTCCGGAGCCAATTAGAACATCTATTACGTAGTAATGTGTGTAATGCCTTTGACAACTACATATTATTTTTGGTTGTTATCGTAGCCTTGTATAAGATTTATTATCTTTTGTTGCTTTTGACCGAAGCTAGATTTATGTGTGTATATTCATGTTAAGTCATATATTGATACATGATACGGCCTTAATGTTTTTTAGAACATACATTGATCACAATAATGATATCTTCTTTAAGTCTCTCATTAGATACATAGGGTTCTTAGAAAGGAGTGCCACTGCTCATAAGCTCGTGATGAGACCTATCTCCAAATCTTGCCAGACTAGCTGCTTTTTCATCAGATTGTCCCAGAACGCAGCCATAGGAAATTCCTCCTTTATATGTTGTAATATTGTTTCAATTCATGTGTGATTACAATGTATACCGAAATTTGGTTTTTAGACCAATTAGATATTTAATTAAATAAACAGTAATAACTAAATTGTCTTTTTCACCACCGCAGGTTAAATTTAGTATTACATAGTCATTGCAACTACTGTTACAAAACAATCACGCGCATACTCAGCTTACTTACTATACTAATACATATATACTTATTGTTCTGTTTGTAATAAATAAATATACAATTAGGTTTTAAACCAAGTTTAAAAATAATGTGAGGTTAATCATACTCAATCAAGATAAACTTATTAATTAGAAGTAATTAATAAAAACAATTACTTAAGGATAATTACAAGAATAACCTGCTAAATTCATATACAATGTTTTGCCTACCTATATAATAATAATGACCTACGTGTTATAATCCTTGTTGTATTCATTATTTACACATTTATTTTACACATTTATTTATTTGTATAAGTGAAATTATTATTTGTATTTGTCATAATTATGTCATAATCAAATTTAAAAACAGCTAAAAAAATTTCAAAGATGTATTTCCTTATTAACTAGCCCACGCATTGATAGTCGTGCTGAACCACATGTGAGTGCAGTGACATTTGAATTGTCAGCTGAAGCACAATTTCAGATTGCAAGGGTAATTGAAGATGCCACAAAGTATGAACATATGGTATGGTATTGTGTCAAAGCTGGAGCCTGGCATGGCTGATGAGGTAGAGAACTTAATAGCTACATGAATCCGCTACATGAAAATAAATATGAATCTTCGCCAGTGACACGACTGGATAGACGACTCAGAAAAAACCACAGGCAATCAGTAGAGGCGGCATCCAATGGCAAGCACTCTGGTCGCATTACTTATGATATTTGCCTACCTATGTTTTTCATATTAATATAAAAATATATAATATAATATAATCATCTGATAATATTACTGAGCTAATGATGATAGCAGACACAATTTCTCGATGACTTACTCTTAATAATTAAGGATTAACTTGAGGATTGAAATATTATAAGGAAATCTAGTTGTGTACTATTGGAATATGCATGGACAGCACAATTCTTTATCTCCGTAGTGTTTCTGCATGCCCATTTCAATAAATTGTATTAGTAAATAAGGGCATACTTGTAAAGAATAATAAACCAAATAAATATATTAAAAGGTATAAAACATAACTTGGGGTAACTGATGTTACAACTAATATTAGATTTGTTCTGACTTCAAAGAGGAGAAAGTTTTTTAGATTGTATTTGTAAGTTTGTTACGCGATGACTCGCCCACTATGAACGCATTTTGATATGTGTTTTTTGTAGATTATGTTTCAAAGGCGACCCTACATAAATGTTTAATGAATTATTGATATAGAAAGCCAACATAGTATTGTTTGCATTTTATTTTAATAAAGTAAACTTAACATGTAATAAACAGTATTATTCTGAAACTTAAACTATTCTATAAAAATAAAGAAAAATGTAACCATAACTTATCCGTACAATAAATACATAGAAAAACAAATAAAAATTAAATATGTCAACGCTGTTATGACTCAAAACACTTTAAGAAGATGATAGTGGATGTATTTTTTTTGTTTTTTAAAATTTTTATCTCCACTATGAAGAGGAACGTATGGGCATTACCTTGTCTTTCGTTTTAGAAAATCTTCTTATTTTAAGCTAGCAGCAGGTAACCAAAATCTAAAAGAAATTTGAGAACTTCTGTTTATAGCAACGATACTAACTATAATTTCATCTTGTGAGATGAAACTTAACTTAGAGAAACTTGACTTAAACATTAACCAACCAATATAATAAAAACAAGAAAACGGGATACATATATATAATTCTACACTATATTCGAGATAGAGCAATTCTTAACTTTACCTTTGAATATATTTATAGATTAACACTGTCTTATGTTAACACAAAAGATGAACTGTACCAACAACTACGGCACATGGGTATCTCGAGAATGTTGTCAGTTCTCGAGTGGAGACTATGTGAATGACGAGAATTTGAGCCAAGAAAGGAAGTGTTCTTTAAAATAGGACATAAGATATCTTTAACAGTGAGCCAATGGAACCAGGACACGATGCTGACGATCAAAGTCCAGTCCAAAAATACACCTAATAAGTTGGTTATATAGGTGTTAACCTAGGTATTGAGTAATTTTTGTAATAAATCCAAGTAACTTAGTCGAAAATAGGTAACAACAGTGAGAGTATATTCATCTCTCTTATATTCATGTTGGAAGATATACGTAAAAGATTCTTCCATTTCTTTAGCCTACCTATAGCGTAGTACCTCGTAGCCGCTCAGTTCAAAGATGTGAGAAGCCCAGGAAAGATCTAGAGTACTCAAGAAATTAATAATAAAATTATAACATCACCAAGAGCTTTATGAAGCTTGAAGAGCTTGATGAGATTGATGAAGCTGCTAATATGTTATATATACATATATGGAATGTTCTGATTAAGATGAAATTTTATAATTTAATCAACATCTTGTATACTCATTGATGTTAAATCAAAGCCTATATCTACGTAAAATAAGTTATTCATGTAAGCATTATTGGCATAAAAATATTCACTGAAAGCCAGAGCTATTAATTAAATTCTGTCTCGTTCATTAACAAGCTCTGGAATTACTTTTCAAAGTTTCATTCTAACTTTTAATGAAATTAATAGTGACGGATCAATCGTAGCCGTATTACACACTGTAAAATATTTTAGCCAATATTTATATTAAGAAAAGACGGCGAATATTTAATTAGTATCGTTGTTGTGTAAATAAAAATTACAAATAAATATATCAGCTAAATATATATTTAGGAATTTATATTCAATTTCAATCAATTTTACATATTAAAGATGTTAAATTACACTTTTTACATTTTTTTGGTTAGGCGTGTAGCTTAAAATAAAATAAAATATTATCCGTCTGTCTGTCTATCTATCTGGAATAATATCAAATATCTAGGTCTATAGACTCTCGTAGAATAGTATAGTAAAATTCACATTTACGTGTCAACGCAATGAAAAGATACGAGCGTTTATAGTTCATTTTTGACTAAAATCATGAAATCTCCGTTGAATTACAATCATCAAATTGTTACAGAACCTTCGCTGAGCGAGTACTTACTACTCGCACTTGATCAATATTTTTTTTAAGTCGCATGACTCGGTCGCTTTACAAAAAGCTTCTCTAATACAAAAAAATAAGAAAATTCTCATGATTTTTTTTGTCATACACATAATCTGTTCAAACAGATCACCAAACTACCATAATCTTAAAGTGACAAAATGTATTAAGAAAAAATACTTATATTTTTGTTACAAAAATAAATAATATTGTAATTTGATGTCACCACCTCTTTATAGTAATATTAAATATGAATTTCTAATATGGTGAAAGCTATAATTAATAAGGGGAGCGTAACGAGGGACACATTATAAACATTATTTTCATGACGAAATTAAAAACGAGCTTTCATTCCTATTTCCATTTGCTTAATGGACTTACATGTCTCGCGGGAGTCCCCGCACCAACTTTCATCACTCTGAAAGCAACTAAAAATGACCTTAGTGTATAATATACATTG
Source organism: Dione juno (assembly GCA_037127375.1). Taxonomy (NCBI): domain Eukaryota; kingdom Metazoa; phylum Arthropoda; class Insecta; order Lepidoptera; family Nymphalidae; genus Dione; species Dione juno. The sequence continues at coordinate 10,290,315 of JAXRJS010000014.1, read as the reverse complement.
TGGTACGAGATATTTTCATATTAATTTTTGCATCAACATGTACTAGTTATTCATATAAGAGTATATTTTAATAACAATACAATCTCAATTATATTAGCCTATAAAATAAATATTTTTATGGAACTCGATTAAACTTAAAGAATGTGGCAATTTTAGCCAGCGTTATGCAAAATATTAAAATAATTAATGACCTATTTGGCTCAGTTGCATCAGTGTTTGCCTGCCAAGCCATGTAGTGAATCGCCTTCGCGGTAAATGGTATAATTTGAACTGATTTTTTGCATGTATTCAAGCTATCAAGTAGAATTTATATATTAACGAGCAGAATACAATGTTCTTTATCACTATTTTGGAATACAAAATATATTACTACTAAGCTACTCATACTATAATTTACTATATATTTTTTTAATTATTAGAAAAACAATAATAAATGGAAAGGTATAAAACTTTTTTGAGTATTATAATTATTATATTATTATATAACGAGCTGTGGCCCACAATTTCGTTTGCGTGTACTATATAATGCAAAATATTTCTTTTTTTTCATTGCCGTTTGAATGTCTTAAAATCCTCTATTAGTACTCCCCTACACTCTGAAAGGACCATATATGTCACGCTATATGATTTCAGCTGTTCATTGTCAGTCAGTCACTCAGTGATGGAATGGAAACTTTTTCATCGAAGCTTTTCAGAATTATTCCATTCCAATATCATTAAATAATAGCTTATATCATTCTTTCTTCATTTATAATTATTATTTAATCCAATATTATATTATTTATATAACTTATTATAATAGAAAGCTTATTATATTTTTACGTTTAGGTATTAAGCGTCTGATTATTTTTAGCAACAATAGCTATAATAGTTATATCTTATGATTGTAATGTGAACGGCTACATGGCAAATTTTATATTGTACGTGCGTTCATCTCTTTATAGTTTCGGCCGACATCAAGCTTTAAAGATGTCTCTTCAACGCAGGGAGTATGTTGAGGACAATGCGCCTGAATTAGCACGTGAGCTCATGCTGAGTCTTTAGCGGCGACTGCGGCAGCGCAACTATAGCGAGGATATGATATATTTAATATTTAAATGTAGTATATTTATGGCAATGTGTTTAAATAATATTATGACAAGCTAAATATATTATGACAAACTAAATATGTATTTAAATATATTCTAGGAAAATTACCAATTATTTTTAATTTTATTACATAGTAAGAAAACCAGGTTCTGACTTTCTGGTCTCCCAGTGATGTTAAGAAACCCAAGAAGATCCCAAAATGTTGTCAATGCAAGAGCAAATTCAGAAGTACCTGCCAGACGCGCAGAAGGCTCCAGACTTTCGCAAAAAGTCCTTGAAACGACTATATCGTGGAGTTCTCTGCCGCAAGTGTATTAAGCAACGCATTGTCAAAGATGTCCACATTAAAGATCAGAAAATTGTGAAAGTTCTCAAACCCCAACAAGCAACTGACAAGTCTAATAAGATGGTGGCAAAATGAACTCTAGGGTGTCAATAAATTTATAACAAAAAAAATATATTTTTGTTATAATACCCACATATTTGTTATAAATGTATACAACATAAATCTAACCACTTTTGGGGTATGATGAACTACTGCAGTTAATATCACTTGTAATAATATTTTTCTATATTTTGGTATTATCTGTACACTAATTGTTGAGCTTACAAATATCCAACAGCCTTCTCAAGTTCTTCTTTCACATGGTGTGTAACCTGTGATATTTCAAAAAGTTAATTTTAATGCTATATCAATATTGAGTGGAAGATTCAAAACTTTAATTTGACTTGTCACTATTCAGCTGAGAAATCTATTTAATTAACTAATATGCCTAAAAGAACCGACCTTCAACTCACAATCAGCAGCATTAAAATTTGAAATAGTGAATAGCTTTTCGTGTAAAGTGTGGTGTGTGCTAAAATTCCGTCTACCAATTCTCACTCTTTCTTTTCTAAATGCTGCTTGCTGTGTGGTACACAAAGGTCAGCTTTGTCTCACTTAAATAGATTAATAAAAAATCAAATAAAATATAATTACTTCCTCGAATGAGCTCGAGCCTACAACCGTCATATTTTGTGTCAAATAGTACGATACTACTATATTCTCAACCTCATGATTTGTATGTAAAAAATACAATACTTACTACACACATTAGTTAGGTCCTTAAATCAGTTCTCGCATGAAATTTGGTATGTCATTGCATCTATTACGATTTACTATACCTTAGATTTAAGTATATGGTAGTTATACAGACTCAACTACGTGTTTAGTTACTGATTCCCCATATTTTGTTCATTGTTTGTCAAAAGTAATAATTTAGCGGGGAATTATATGACACTGCTTAAACATTTCAAATTTACTATTGTAATCAACATTGCTGTCGAGACAAGGTGTCATTGCTCTATTGGATGTGACACGCAGAGACTGGTTTCGATGCCCCAAAAATAGAGACGTTGAACTTGAATATAAATAACGTTCTGGTAAACTCTCAAAACATGGAGACGACGTGCTAGAATTAGTCGACGACGATCTATGCCTGCCTGTCTACCCATGGTATATGCCTTGGCTGAACAATACTCCCATTCTTCTTAAAGATTTGTGTGATCCTCTAGTGACATTTAATACTTTGACTGAACCGATGGTAAGCAATATAAATATGTAATAAATAAGTATTTAATCCTTTTATAAATTGTACTGAGAGCCACCTAAGCGGCTGAGATGAAAACCACAAGCTATACGTTGCTAGCTCAGGACACAATACAACTTGAGGCAATGGCGTTACAGACTGTTACACACGAGTAATAACAATACACATAGTACGTTAATTGTCACTATGCAGTGACCTCGTTCATGTATACCTTTAATTGAAAAGTTAATTAAGGATACTCATATAATTGGCTATAAAGTAGAATTATAAAGATTTCACCTACTTTTTGGCTTGAAGGTATTGCGTAAATCTTTTCTTTTTTGTCTTTTATTTCAACTTCCCATACACACATATGAGGCAGGTGACACAAGGTACCTTAAGACTATAAAGACACTCTGTTCTCCGTTTTCCACAAGAATTCGAAACAAGGTATATGAGTAACGGATCTAACCGCCTCAGTTTATTTCACTAGAATAAAACAAAGAGTTTGCTGTATGCTATCCCGCTGCGTCACGAATTAATAGTCTGAAAGCCAGCAACAAGTTTTCTGGACCAATTTTTAGACCTAATTTTTTAGAAAGTACATAGAGCGCCCTGTTGCTATTATGACTAGTTCTGGCAAAGCCATCAGAGAATCTTCATCAAATCAAAATCTAAGAATTTATTTGTCATACGTATGGCTTCAAGCGATAAAAATTTTAGTAACCTAACAACAGTTTTGTTTTAAAAAAACATATAAACTGCGACAGCGTGGTTTTACGTTTTTCTGTTGACCGAAAAAACCATGATGCGACGAGCCGTCGCTACCGCTAGTGCATGGTGCACTTTCGACATTTCTATCAACGTAGGGCCAGCTTTCATTCTTATATATTCAAAATAGTTTTTTTGCATATTAGTATGGCCAGCAGGCGTATAATTCACTGAGGTACCACCAGCTGACTTTTTTATGTTCGAATAATAGCGCTTACTCTCATTTAACAATATTTTTAGTCAAGAGGAAATTAATGAAATAAAAATTTCTTTACGCTATTGAGCAGGCAGAAGGGGTCTCTCCTGCCCCCACCCACAAAGTGGCAGCGGACGTTCACCATGCTGCATTATAAAACCTTCTAAAGCATTTCACAAGTTATCGCTTGAGAGGAAATGATTGACAAAATATACTATCTGGCTCATGTACAAATTATTTTCAAAAGTTTTCACAAGTGAAGCGTTGTCGTGTAAAAAAGTCAAATATTATATTATAATACAATATAATTGCATTTTTGTACTTTTTAGTTTTTAGTCCCAAATAAAAGCTCGTTCTGTTAATTTTCTTCCTAATTTGATTTTATACATTAAAATTTAATTTGTTAACAAATCGTTGACTAAGTAATGAGAAATATTATTGATTTTAAAATATTTTGTGTATAGTAAAGAAATTATAATTGTATAATAAATTATTAATTTATTTTTTATATTTACTTATAATTTTCAATTCAATAACTTGTACGTGAAAATAGAATATCCTTGTCATACTTGTTACTGGCCTCAAGCCACAGAAACATACATATCCTGCAATATAGAGAACTTATGTCCTTTGAAAGGGCTTATACAAGGCCCCTAGTGAGGTAACAATGATTAAAACGATCCCGCTGAAACTATTGTACAGTTGATTAAAACTGTGCGGTTATTTTATTTACTTTGTTCTGTAAATAGCCAATAACTTTCTAATATTTCCAGTGTAGTTACTATTTAGTTTATAAAGTCATGCCACAGCGGTAGTTTAAGATTCATTTCCCACTCGGGGAGAATGAGTTATTTCATGATCCTCAAACTAGTTACAAGCAAAAACACGGCGTTGAGTTCTGCCACTCAACGTCAAATGTCTTAAAATTGAGCGGAAAGTGTCCTGCCTTCCTTTCTGTCCTCTTGTCTATCGGGAAATAGCGTGAAGTCATTGAAATATATATGATCGGCATACGTGTCAATTATAAATTTGTATGTACAATATATTGTGGAATGTGGACAAATTCTGTAATACAAATAGCTAGAAAAATTTAAGCAACTTTATATATATGAAAACATAGCTCTATTAGAATGAATAATATCAAATAATGTTACCTATAAGTTACAGTCATATTTTAAATTTGATCAAAATGTGTTGTTGCTATGTCCTTTGAATCGTAAGTAACAAATGAGGTTGGTACCTACTGAAACTTTCCCATTACATCCTGTTTATCGTATTTTTCATATACATACTAAGCATCAAAATAACAGACAGGAGGAGTTATATAGGACTTATAATTTATATAGCATAATTTATCAAAAAAGGAAAATAACTTACCTACTACAAAATTGTACTTCAATAATCATTAATTCGTAACTCGATACAAAAAAAATTAAGTTATTCATTAAAAGTAAACAATCATAAAAGAGTCCTTCCAAAAGAGTCCGCAGCATCTTATTACGTATGCGAGTGGACTCCATTCAACCCAAATAGATTACCTATTGACCAGGCGGTGTCATGTTGGCAAGGTAACTAACTGTAAAGTCATTCCTGGTGAAAGCCTCACGGCCCAACATCGCCTTCTTGTCATGGATTATGTCGTTACCCCGATAAAGAAATTAGCCGAGACGCGTAAGTCTAAGATCAAGTGGTGGTTGCTAAATGGACCGATGCAGACCGACTTTCTGGCAGAGGTTAACAGTCAAAATTTAACAACTAACACCGAAACTGCTCAGGATGCTTGGGATCGAGCTCAGTCAGCAATTATTACGGCTGGTAAACATGTTCTTAGCGTTTCTAAGGGAGGACGTATTATGGACAGGGAGACATGGTGGTGGAATGACAAGGTACAGGAGGTGATTCATAAGAAGACTGCATTTAAGGAGTGGCAGCGTTCCAACTCTCCTGAAGACAGACTGGAGTACATAGCAGCGAAACGTGCCAGCAAAAGAGCTGTAGCCAGATCCCGCAGTGAAAGTTTATTACCTCTATATGATAAACTTGAAACTGTGGAGGAGCAGAAGCTCATCTACAAATTGGCACGTGCTCGGGATAAAGCGACGCAAGATATCACAAAATGTCTTTGCGTCAGAGATTCCCAGGGCAAGCTGCTTTGTAGTCATGCTTCTGTGAAGGAGAGGTGGAGAAGTTACTTCTTGGAGCTGCTGAATACTCAGCACCCGGGTAGTATTCCGTCTGAACCACCTCCTAACCTGGGACTTATTGCTCCAATAACCCTTGATGAAACTCGGAATTGTCTTCGACGCATGAAGAACGGCAAGGCGGTGGGACCTGACGATATTCCGATCGAAGCGTGGAAATCGTTAGGCTCTCGTGGTGTGCTCATGCTTACTGATCTTTTTAACCGCATTTTGAACACTAGGACGATGCCACATCAATGGCGGCACAGTTTTATTACCCCTATTTACAAAGGAAGGGGCAGTGTTCAAGATTGCGGTAGTTATAGGGGCATTTAGATTATGAGTCACACCATAAAGCTCTTCGAGCGCGTGATTGCCCTCAGGCTCCGCCGAGAGTGTACTGTCTCTGAGTGTCAATATGGATTTCAGCCAGAATCAGGCACTACGGACGCCATTTTTGCCCTCAGAATTTTGATGGAGGCACACAGGGAAAAGAGGAGAGCTATGCATGTGGCATTCTTAGACCGGCAGAAGGCCTTTGACTGTGTGCCACGTCAGTGTATCTGGTGGGCACTGCGATCCAAAGGGATCCCTGAATCCTATGTTGCTATTATCAGAGACATGTACAACGACTCTGTTTCTACAGTTAGGACCGCTGTTGGCGATACCAAACCCTTCCCAATTACAGTAGGGGTTCACCAAGGTTCAGCTCTTAGTCCACTTTTGTTTAATGTAGTGCTAGATACTGTCACGGCTCACATCCAGGACCAACCTCCATGGCTGATGATGTATGCCGATGACATAGTACTCATTGACGAGAACCGACTGATGCTGGAGCGTAAAGTGAATGCCTGGAAGGGTGCGCTTGAGAACAGTGGTCTTAAACTGAATGTGTCAAAGACCGAGTACATGGCTTGCGGGAACCCAGACTCGAGCACCATCCACATCGGGCCTGAGCCAGCCGTTAAGTCGGAGAAGTTCAGGTACCTTGGATCCATTATGCACGAGTCCGGAGGCATCGACTACGATGTCCACGCCCGGGTTAGCGCTGCTTGGGCCAAATGGCGGGAGGTCACTGGTGTGGTCTGCGATCGCAGAATACCGCCCAAACTCAAGGGGCTGATATACAAGAGCATGATCCGACCAGTTCTTCTATACGGCAGCGAATGTTGGCCAGCATTATCTCGGCACACTCAAGAGCTTCACGTAACGGAGATGAAGATGCTGAGGTGGATGTGTGGCGTTACTCGGGCTGACCGCATACGCAACACATTCATTCGAGGTAGTCTTGGGGTCCGTGACGTAGCGGATAAGCTCCAAGAGCGTCGTCTGAGATGGTATGGCCACGTTTTGCGCCGGCCTAAGAACTACGTCGGAAGAAAATGCCTTGATATGTCTGTCCCTGGAGTAAGACCCCCCGGACACCCAAGGAAGCGATGGCTGGACGTCGTGACGCACGACATGAGAGCCAATGGACTAACCACTGAGGATGCTCAAGACCGTGCAAAGTGGAGTAGACTAAGTAGGAAAGCAGACCCTGGCAATAGGCCGGGATAATGCAAAGTGGAAGAAGATTAAAAGTAAACAATCATAATATAGTTTTACCTAGATTGTAACTAATAATTGAAGCGACTTGGTTTTACTATACAGATAATTAAACTAGAAATTATCTTACGAACTTATAAATTCTAAATTTATTTACTCTAACACATAATTTTCTGTACAGGTATAAAAAGATTAGATCAAAATTGCAATAATTTGGACCTACGATGCTAAAGACAGCCGGGTCAAAAGACAGCCGGGCAAAAGATTTAACTTAACAGGAGTTAAGAAAAACGTTAATATTTTTAACTTAATAGTTACATCTTACATATCTTAACTATGTTAGTTAGCGATTAAAAAATGTACTTTATAACATCTTAAGACACTGTTGACAAAAAGCGAAAAGCCAAAATACTGAACTACTTACTGTGACCACGATTTTTGCACAAAATTTAAAATAGAATGTTCGGTTTCACCGACTTTGAAATAATGACCATTTTAAGATTTTTATCTATACTAGAGGACCCCTTGTCACTTTATACAAAAGTTATATTGTCAAATATATGGTAGTGTGTGTAATGTTTTATTTATTCATTTAATGTACTGTATAAGCTTTATTATTGAAAAATATTAGCGTTCTGCACTTCTCCTACACATAAACTATAAGTGTGCCAAATGTCATACTTGTCCGTCCTCGCATTTTTCGTAAAAAGGGGTGCAAAGTTTTTACCTTGCGCATTAATATACAGATGTCATATTTGTAAAAACCAATTCCACGTGTTATTTATTAACTATTGTTCTTTATATATTTTCTGACAGGTAAATTTTTATCGCAAATCAAAATTTTTAAATGACGTAAACACTAAATTAAAATAAACACATCCCCACTTAATCTTTTTTTAACAATAAATTTTATTACCAAATAAATAATTAAAATATAACGTTGAATCATTAAATTAGATGCCAATTAAGTAATTTACTAGTCGACGCCCGCAACTTCGTTGACGTGAACCTTATGATCCCTGCCACCCTACAGATTGTTATTATTATTCATTGAGATCCATGAGATTGTATTCCAGGTGTTATATTTTTACATGACAACAAAAACTACTCCTTACGCTCAATATTGATTACTAAAGGTCCTTTATCTTATTTTTTAATTTAGCTTATCTATTTTGGTCTACATAAGGTGTTCCAGAATCCTTGATATTATAAAATAAAATATAAATGGAAAAAGTCGATCGCGCTGAACAACTTTGGTTAAGATGCCATTTCTATATCGTACTAGTTTAGCTGGACATGGTTCTTCATAAGATGTTCCAGATCTTGGATTTTCATATGTCAACGAAAAAGGTTCATCACACCCAACAACTAAAGAACTATTTTTCTTATTTCGTATAGTTTAGCTGATCTATTATAGCTTTACATCAGGTGTTCCAGATTCTTGATTTAGATCCAGACCTAACACCTATGCAACAAAAAGTTTCATTCAAATGTGTACAGTATAAGTGCATTTCAATTCTTTGCATCATTTTTTCGTAAAAATATTCATTATATATTATATTACAACTTTTTTACTATTTTATTATAGTAAAGATAGATTACACTTATTTTCAAGCATTACGAATGGTTTGCTTGTATTTTGGATTTCTGTTTATTTTATGTGTTTACGCTTCCGTACCTGCAAAGACGAAAATGTTTCTGCTTTTGAGGTACGGTAGGTACAGGTAACCTTATGTCTGTATCGATCGATCGTTTTAAAATTAACATAAAACATTCAAATCAAATATCCAAAATTGGACATTTATAGGAATATCACAAAAAAACCATTACAGTTACTTATCTAATTAATGTAGTTAATTTCATACAACATTTGTGCATTCGCCCGCAAATTTAAGCTAGTCAACTTTATAAGTTGTAGGTACTTCCCGTTGACCTACAATTGTGAAATTAGTATGAAAACCTCGGTGCGCGAGTTCGACTCGCACATGACTGATTATATTTTACTTTGTTTTCACCAGAAGAGCTTGCAATAGGTAAAGTAGTGTACGAAAAATGCTCAATATCGAAATTAACAAATCAGCATTTAAATGCTATTTAACGTGCGCAAAATTTTTCTTTTTATTGCAGAAACATGGCGTTGCATATCTATTATCTCGAAAACTATATATTTTGAACCGTGATGCATGGGGAAAAATTTGTTGGAACTTTCGTCCTCTATCACCTGATTTAATATGATAATTGACCTGTAAGACCTTGAATTTTTTAGAGTTGGTACCTCGAAAGGAAAAAACTGAGGACTCTCTAATAGGATCACTTTCTTGTCCGTTCGTCTGTTAAGACCATTTATATATGTCGGTGCAGGATACCGATTAGCATAGTGGTCTCTCCCAGACATATTCGTGGGCATGGTGTAGTCAGGGAGCAGAAAACAAATTATCTTCTTACAATGGCTTTATTAACCTTCACAGATTTTAATAATGTAGATAGGCCCACCACAATCAACAAGTAGTAAGTTAATACAACGAGTCATAAGACAGTTCCCAGGGTTGTGATCCGACCAACGACCAAAAGGTAAGTGAGTCTTTGAGTACATTCGTTTACACAAAGACTCGGCCCGTATGAGCATAAGACCGGACTCTGCGGAAGCAATGACGTATCGCTTGCGCCTCGTTGTCAATTAAGCTTCCGTATTAATGACCTCTCCGACATATATACCCGATATTGAGGTCGAGTATCCCTTGGACCATAGAAAAGTTCTAAGACAACGCAATCAAAAGATACCAGCGATTATGCTTCATGAATTTTAAAAAAAATGCTAAATTATCGATTACAATAAATGGGCTAATAGAAATCGTGTGACATGGGTCACAAAATTCACGCTAACAAAATTGCGGGCATCTACTATTTTATTAGTAAAATTAATTAATTTTGATCTATTCTTGGGATGTCACTGATGATTGAAATATTCATTAAGGATAGTTTACGACTAGTGAAACAATGCCGTGAGGCAATGCTTCTGGCTGTAGTAACAATACCCGAGCATTCCTCTAAAGGCTTAGTGTGCTTCTTCATTGTTCTTGACTGAAGCACACTCACAATATTTAAACAAAAGGTATTAAACGTTCCTATAATAAAATTATTAAATAAATGAAATTAAATGTTTTTCGTTACTGTCTGAACTATTATTATGATAAGACCAATAAAGTATATAAATATTTGTGTGAACCTTTATTTACTGAAATACTGATCTCTTTTTTTATAAAAGTGCTGTGACTTGATTAAATAACAAATAATTTATATTACAACCCATTAAAAATATAAATGTGACAATAACAGCAAAGTTTAATATTAAGAATAAGCGTATACTAGCGTATCTTATCTGAAGATAATCCTTCAATGGAATTATAAGTAAGCTCAAAGTCGTCTTAGGTAGTATTAACATATTTCGGATATTTTATTGGTATTTTTTTTAATCTCTATGTCAAAGACAAGTTACTGATTTAGACATCCGTACCTCAAAAGGATCAAACGTAAACCTTATACTGATCACTTCACTTCACTTTATTATGCGTCTGTCCAGTTAGATGTATTACAGAAACAAAACTATTACGAATTTAAATTTATCAATCTTAATGAGGTGTTCTTCTCGTTAATTCACAATTATGAAATTAGTGCGTAACCCTCGGCGCAAACTCTGCGTCACACTTGACCGATATATTAAGCAAGATCGTATCTATGAAGAACATAAATTACCTAGGAGTATACCCATGAAAGTTGATTGATTTATATAACATTTATTATTATTTTTTCTTGTTTCACGCTGTATCGCGCATAAAGTAGGTAGGCAGAGGGAACCTAATCTTAAGATACTCTATTCTCCGCTTTCCACCTTTCGAGAAATTGCGTGTAGACTGGTGGGACTCAACACCGCGCTAATAATAGCTTTATACTTATAAAAAAATATAAATATTACACAGTATACAGCGTAAATCACATAATTACACATTAATAACGCGTCCTAAGCGTTACTTGCCCTTTTACCCCTCATACATAACACATACTTATATAAAACATAAAATTCGAAGAAAAGGAGAAGTGATTTTGAATTAAAAGTATAAATACTATAAATTATTATCAATTAAGTATACATACACACGTAAAGAAATATAGATATAGGATGTATATCATTTTTGAATCCATTTCATAATTGTGTAAAGCTATCTATTTCTTTTTAACGTTCAATCTACTTTGTGTTTCCTTTTTCACATTATTGAAGTGAACTCAACTCAACCGGTACGCTCGAAACACTATAACTAAAGAACTCAACCAATGAAGTTACATATTACCAATTCACAAAAATGTTACAATCACTTACAAGTTACTATTTATTATATTATTTATATATTAAAAATGACTATGCCTAAATTTTTACTTTTAATTTTATTTTCAATTTTTACACATCTATATTTCGCCAGTCATTTTTGTTTGTGGTATTTTAATGTTACACGATTGACAGTTCCGAAAAAGCGATATTTTATTGATTTAACCTAACCAAATGGGTGTCAGTTTGTTATATATCTATATTATAATAAAACAGTTATAAAATTAATAATAATTTTAATTTTAATTAATAATAAATAATATAAATTATTAAAATATGAATCTATAATTTTTAAACCTTTTTGTCTGTCTGTCTGTCTGTACACGCATATTTTAAATTATTAATATAAAAACTCGCACACCTTGTGTAAACTGTAATATAAAAATAATGAAATGCTGCCATGACAAAAATGATTAAACATAATGAGCGCTTTCCATTGACTGTGATCTGGAACACATGATGTAACTACAATAGACAAACTAAAATATATAAAATAAAGTAAAGTACCCTTAGTGAAAGTTGTTGGGAATTTTCGATGCAAAGCATGACAAAGCAAGCAAGCATGACAGAGTCTACGCTAACCAAGTTGTGGGCATCTACTACTAGTTACAAATTAATGGCATAATTTTGCAAGTATCTCTTTTATATATATATATATATATATATATATATATATATATATATATATATATATATATATATATATATATATATATATATATATATATATATATATATATATAGAACTATTTTTGATGTATATGTGTTTTCATTATTCTAGAATTGGTCGACTATTCCGATTTAACGTGGAAGTAATTAAATTACCGTTATAACAACATAATTAATCGAAGCTTAAACCCTTGGCCCCTACGTGGTGAGAATATTACAATAAGACTTTAAGTAGATCATTATTATGTTAGTTAAATTTTGTTAATTTATTATTATATAAATCTAAGCTTTATACAACTCAATATAATTTTGAAAACTTTAAAGCATTGCCAGTATTCAATTGATATGAAATAAAATTACAGCAATAAAAAAAACTATTTCCAAAGTGGATCTGTAAATTGCACTAAGCTTCGCAGCTCAAAGACCCTCCCTAGTAAGCACACTTAATTTTTGAAATGTCATACACGGCCACTTACAACCTCGACTAACCAAGCGTCATCAACTTTCCTAAAAGTTTTCATATTAATGATTTAAATTCCCAAGCAATTACGGCGGAGTGCTACGGAATAAGTAATTGAGATTTGTAATATTTTTAATCAAATTATTATAAGTGCCACTACTACTGTCGAGTATGTTGAGTTAAAATACTCTTAAAGCATTTAGATAATATTTTAAAATGCGTTTTAATATTGACTATAATTTAAATAAATTTGATTACATTATTTGTATAGGAATTTCGTTAAATGTTAATAGAATTAATTTAATAGCTCAAAAATGATAATAATATTATTTTTTTATGACACCAAGTGTATAAAAATAATAAAATAAATCGAACCCACTATCGTCATATTTACAGACAAATACCATACCACCACGCCACGATGTCATTGTTAATTTTATTATCATTGTTAAAATATTACCAAAAATGGAGAATATTAGAATTTAAAATTTGCTTAGTAAGAACTCATTAACTATTTCAGATAGGCTTAAATTAGATAAATAGTACCTACGGTCAGGTTAAATTGCCCCATTTGCAGAAGAATCGAGTGAATGGGCCATAGCTCACAGTTAAAAGCTAACATTAATCAGTATCTGATAGATAAATAGTTCAACCGATGCTAATTCTGCAACTTTTTTCTGTTACACATAATGAGTAGTATAGACACATATATTTAAATTCATATATTTAACAGGGCAACATTTATTTACAAAAAATTAAGAAACAAGTAGAAAACTACCCAAAAAGAATTTCCAAAAAAAATGATTTAATGCTTTTTGGCGTACCAGTGGAGCAGAATTCACTTGGCCAATGTCACGCATAATGAAGAAGGCACGATGAAGATTAGTCAGCTAAATCTCCTCCAGGACTTATTTACACTTTCTTAATATCAATAACAGAAAGTATAGTTAGTGTGTAAGTTTCAATAAATAGTAATCAAGGTTTGGATCAATTCATATAAAAATATATATATTAATTTATGATTTACGTTATATCGTAAATGGGCGGATATGAAATTAAATTAACTCAAACAATAGAAAACAAAACTCTAGACAAATTATAGCAGTCTCTTCTATACTATAATAAAACAGTAAAAATATATTGTTTGTACATTGAAATTTTTTACGAAAAATATGATGCAGAGCGTTGTAACAACACTGAGAGAATATGAATCTACAATTTTTTTTTAATTTTTGTACGTTTGCTGTATGCTTGTATACGCACATCTTCAGATTTACAGGACGGATTTGAATGAAACTGCTTTAATCGTATATCTATTAGGTGAAGGCCGGATCTAGGCTATAATACATTTTGAAGACTAGCATGTATCAGGTACAGGAGGACCAGGAGAATAGCTGAATTATAATAAATGATGAAATGCTGTCATAACAAAAATTTTACGTGATACAGAACAACAATAGTAAATCAAATCAACAATATCTAAACTGTATGAAACCAGAAAATGGTTCTTGAATAAAAGTTTTTGAGCGTGATGAGTGATTTTTGGTTGAAATATGAAAATCCAAGATCTGGAACATCCCATGACATAATGATTCTACATTATGTCTAGCTAAACTAAATGAATAAAATGCCTTAAAAAAGTCATCTAACGTGATGGACATTTTCTATTGATATTTTGATATAAAATCAAGAATCTGGATCACCTGACTGAGGTAGAACCCAAATAGATAATCTAAACTGAAAAATAAGAAAATATACCTTTACTGATATTTATTGAAAGTTATGAGCAGTTTTCACTGTCATGTAAAAATCTTACAAGTGGAAGAATAGCAGTCCGTAAGGTGGCAAGGATCATAAGGTCCACGCCAACGAAGTTGCTTGCGTCCACAAGTAGAGTGTTGAAGTTTTAATGTTTGATTTTATAGTACTATGTATAGTAGAATTTAAAGAAGCCTTTGTTAACCTTCAATCTAATTTGTATAGCATCTGAGCTCCGTAATTAATTTTATTCTTTTTAAGAAATTAATTTGGCTCAAGTGGCTTCCAATTTGCTGGAATGACAGAATATTTTTAAGAAGATCGTTAAATAATACTATTTAAATAATGATTCGCATAAACATGACATCAATATATACAATCCTTACTTTAAACAGCATTGGTATATTATAATAGTATGACTTTATTTTGTATTAAGATGGAGTTTGATATAAATGTATATATATTTCCACCGCCCACTCTTTATTGTCATATGTCATATCAATTTCCTTACCTAATGGTTATCTTGAGGATTATCGATAAGACGGCATTTTGTGCATCAATTGTGTTTTCTTATATTTGGTTCATTTAAAACTTAGTTGTGTAAGTAAGTAAGATATATTAAGACAGTGAAAAAAAGTGAAAGTTGAAATACTGCTCACAGTATGTATTTATATTCTGTCAGAAAAATTAATAAATATAGAAATTCTCGTGCATTGCAGATATTCAGGTCATTACATTTAAATGTTATTCCAAACATATGCTTAAAATAAATAATTAAATATTTCATTACGCCTACATGATATAAGAACACAAAAAGTTCGCATAACCTTACGTAATACGTACCTATAGGTTTCTGAAAGCAATTAGAAATTTTGGGACCACATGATCAAAACCTGAATGTGAAAGAGTTAAATTATAGCACGGACATTGATTAATGGTACAATTTGTTTATTTTGTAAAGGCAAGTGCCACTAGCGGAAACTGCAACCATAATGTGCATCATAAATTCGAACGCGAACTACGTTCTTATTTCTATTCCGACTACATAAATATAATAGTTTTATTTCAGTTGGTTAAGTAAATATATATTTAAATGTATTTTAGCGAAACTTTTATATTACATTTGCAAGGAGACAGTTGTAAATTAAGGATTCTAAAAATTAAACTTTTTTCTTGACTAGAATCAGTGTGTATCAGAAACAAAGCGTAATAAGTAACTATATACCTATGTAATTAATGATAAATATTATAACTTATTTGGCAAATAAACAATTTGTCCACAGTCTTCAATTTTAACATTTGTCAAAAACTTATTATATAGTTTTTGAATCTGAAGCAAATAAAATACTAAACAAAAAAATTTGATTTCATCCAAATCGTAATCCTAGCTAACCCAAGGCAATTTATTAAAACTTCTTATTTAATCTTGCAAGTTATAATTTTTGCGGGAAGTCCACGTAAACTCGAAGATAAAAGAAACAAAACAGCGGAAAGCTTTTTCAGACTGTTATCAAAGGCCATTATCTTTTGACCTGAAAAGTGGAATTATATTTTGTTTCTCCTTATAAGAAGTAAATAAGTTAGGGAAAGCGGAAACGCAATTTAAAAGTTCCCTTCGAGTGGGCTTCATGCCTAGCTCTGCTTACGAAATAACTAAACAAGGGCCATATTATATTTAATATATTGAAACATTTTGGCTTCTACAAAATGCTTAAAGTAAACCTTTATTACACCGTTCATTTTTTATTATTAATAAAACATAAAAGATATTATTTAGATTGTCTTTAATTGTCGATTTGACAGATATTCCTGGTATATATATTTAAATATGGACATATTTTTGTCTAATTATAATTATTAAGCATACGTATAAACGTATACTTTTTCAAGTTATTTCCATTAACACTTTACTATTGATTTTAGTCTTCATTTAAATTTGGTACGAGGCAATTCAAGGATAACTGTGAAAATGATGAAATATTAGTACAATTTTTTTAAGAAACGTATAAATATATAAACCGTACTGGATGGCTTCCAAATGCCGCATGTTTATATCTACCTACGCTCAAGTTTATGTACATACGTAGATACATTTTCAAAAATTTAGAATACTAAGATAAACTAACTATTAATAACAATTCAATTATATCCAAATAGGCTTCAAGCCGGAATCGTCTACTGACAAGGCTATTTTCAGCTTAAAACAGACTGTAGCTTTCTAGACGAATAGAAATACAACTGTGTATGGATGTTTGCATCACGATGTAAAATGTAACAGAGAAATGCTCCTAATAATATCATAGACATTCCTAAGGCATGGTACAGTCAACAAATTAATAAACTGTGAAGCTGCCTATCTTTACACTCAGTGTCAGAGCTTTGCGTCAGTTACTGAGAGAACGGGCATATAATGAATAGAAAATTTAGATGTTAGTTTTCCGTTCTGATAAGGGCCCAGATGATATTTCTCTGATAAGACTTAACGGCAAGGACATAGGATTAACAAATCAGATGAAGTATCATGCTCACATAATACGTGATCATCTATTGACGTGATGAACTATCGTAAAGAATAACGCATAGCTTAGTAGTAAGAGCGGTTGGACGGTTCCATGTGGCGCGGGTTTAAATTCCAAATGTTTTCTTTGGTTAACATTTTAAAAAATAATAAAATATTCAATAAAAATAGCATATTCTCTTTTCAAATAATTGTTATTTGCAATAATCGTTGGGTAGCGAAAATTTGTAAAAATCTCTCTGCAGAGTTGCTAACAACGTAATAAGTTGTAAAAAGCATATAAGAATTTCGATGCAGCGTGAGGAAGAACGCATGGCTTAGTTGTCAGAGCGCTTTCCATGAGGCGCGGGACAAATCCCGCTGCATTTAAATTTTTATACGTTTTCTTTAAGTATTTTAATGACAAGATAAATTATATTTGCTTAAAAGCCACTGTTGTCTACTCCTGTTTACGAAAATTACCTTATGTAGAAAATTTTAGTATAAGATTATTTAAATTGTTAATTGAAAAATTTAAATTAGGGTGTTGTCATCGCAGTGGCACAGCAGCTGTGCTGTGAATATAAAAGCCACGGTCACGGATACGATATTTTATTTCTTCTCACTCTGGTAGCAATAAAAAAGCGCGGCGTGGAATTACGCCAATCAGAAAACGGGAAACGTTGTATTTAACACCAAGTTCCCTCTCTGCTTAACCAGCTTGACTATCCTTATTCAGAAATTAAAAAACACATTCTGTACCTCAATGATTTTTTAGCAGATTCGTTCTAAAATATGTCGTAAAATGCAGCAAATCATAATTCGTTTGCAAATAGCATTTAATCAGGAATAATACATTTCCAAATTTGTTCTTTCTAGATTTAGATCGCTCTACATTGCTTTGCTTATATTATTAATAATAATGATATTAAAATATATAAATGTTTCATAAACATTATTTGTGTGCATGACGAATTAAAAACGAGTTCTCATTTCTACGTCCATTTGCTTAATGGACTTATATGGCACGAGGGACTTCGCGTACCAACTCTCATCAGACTAAAAGCAGACATCGGACAAATGACTTTATATTAATACATTTTATAATATACTTTCTTATTTGTAAAATATTTATAATATAAATTTATGATGCATTTAATAAGATAAATCAAATTATTTATCTTTATTTCAGAAGAAAATATAACTCATTCAGCCTACGGTTCCCTCTGACTACCTTGCCATGTGCAGGATACTGTGTGAAGCTAAATATATATAAAATAAATGTTAATTATTATGTTTATTTAACAGGACTAATTGCAGTCACATTATTTATACTGTTTAACCACAAAAGTATAATAATAATAAAAAAGTGCCTCTAAAACATAGCCCCTAAATATTTTAAAAGATCATGAAAATTAATTACACCTAAACTGCAACGAAATTTTGCTGGAATTGGTAAAATAAACCCATCAACTTGGAATTTGAAATGCTTATTAATATAATGAACATTTACTTCAGTCAGAATGTGTCTTTTGCTGAAATTTACTTGAAAAGGCTTCTTTAAAAACATATAAAATGAATACAAATAAAACAATTTCTTGATAGAACATATTATTCTTGATAGAATTTCTACTACTGTAAAATTTGCAAGTGCAAGTTGCGTAAAGATGTACGTCAAGTATTATCTACGTCCCATAATTATTTTAAAAACTCTAGCCAATCTTTTGGTTATTTAAAATTGTACTCATATTCTGTCATACGTACGACATTATGATATTAACATAGGAGAAAACATACCCATGACCGTACAATGTGCATTTCAATATTAAGAGATTTACCGGTTTTTGTACAACTATTTTTCGATCTTTCTGGCGTTTAACTAAAGAAATGTTTTTTGTATTTTTTGAAAATTGTAGTCTCGGCTTTTATCTATATCTCCTGAATAACTTTAAACGTACTAATAAAAGATTTATTTCACGTCCCACTGTTTGCAAAAATGGGTTGACTTTTGCAGGTAATAAAAAATTATAAGAAAATTTTGCCAATTTTGCAAATTCAATTACTTACATAATACCTTTGTCTTTGAGTCACAGAAAAGGTTATCAAATGTTATTTTATTTGTGTCAGCAGTTTAGCAGAAAATTAGGTGTGACAGACAGGCGAACAAACACACGAGTGATCTTCTAAGGGGTTTTGATATTTATAGAACACTTATAACTGAATATAAATATTATTATTTATTACCTCCTTGTTTTGATATGAAATATATGTAATAAAAAAATAACACCTACCATAATGATGATGATATTTTACTAAATTATGAAACATGTATTTATATGATTAGTTCAATTTTCCAAAAATAATGAATTTCGCCTTTATCATATTAACACAATCATTAAACGCCTAGATTACGTGTCAAGTTACTTAGTAGAGTATAATTATTGCCAAACACTAATGGAAACCGTAACGGCATTGTGGTAGTTTTAATTAAAATCACTATAGCTTTGTTGCCATCGGTATCCATTATATTACGCGCACAAAGCTGATAGGATCTCAATATGGTCGAATTTATACAGTTATTGATATCTGCATATGAAATATGTTCTATTGTAAGCCATTGATATTTCATATTGTTATCGTACTCTATATAAAAGCCATTTAATCTTTTGTTATTTTATACTTTTATATGCAAATCATATTCAAGTATTAACTTGATATACAGTTAACTATAATTATATAATTAACTGTAAAACGTGTATTTTTCATTCACATGAATTCTAACTACAACTTGAGGTTTAAAATTCATGTTATTAAAGATTTAAAAAAAAATATTATATATATAAAGCAACGAGCACAAAAAGTCTATACAAAGTCACTTCTTTATTCTATTTTTGACTGGCTAAAACTTCTTCTTGTTTGTTATACAGTTCTGTGGATGCTGCTTTCATCATCATTAATATCTTTTGTATGTAAGATATTAGCTCGTATAAGATATTTGATATCATCTCATCACATCTTAATAATATCTATTGTTTATTAGCCAAAATATATAACTTATCTCTTAAAATATTAGGTTTTCAATATTCCATTCTGGGGACAAAATTTTGTTGTTGTATATTATTAATCGTAAATAACAAATGTGAGGTGAAACTTTGCTTCCACGCTAATCTGTTCATATCGGCCCATTTTACTTTGTACTTTATATGAGGGACGGAAGTATAGAACACGAAATTTTTCATTATATTCCAAATTGATAAGTAATAATATCGTATCGGTATGGCTTCAAGGTTATATTTTTATCTTCAAATATATTTTGGTTATCTACAATCAACATCATCAATATTCAATACCACAAAAATATTATTTTTAAAATTTTGGTCTGTCCGTTTGTTTAATTTAAGTACCAGAAAGATTTTTTTTTGTTTTATAGCTATTCAGACTAGTCAGTAAATAGAGTATTATGGTGAAAACTGGCAAACTTGATGTAGAATGATAACAGACCAGCTGTATTAAATAAGTAATATCAGCCATATTATATAAATTACATATAAACGATGTACACTTTCCGAGGTCATCTAAAACTCAAAGATCTGGAACATCAGATTAAGAACAATATATTACCTAATAGATTGCGAAAATAGGGAATCGTGCCTTATGGCGTAGCCTGAGGAGACCTACGACCAGCTGTGGACTGCTACAGGCTGTCATCGATTTGGATGTTTGATATCAATTTCAGCTTGATTCTTCCACGTGATTTGGAGAAAATGGTCTGGATAGACAGGCACACAGACAGACAGACAAACAGACTGACACACAAACAGACGGACAACAGAGTGATTTAAATTGAGTGATTAAGAGTGATTAAAAAGTAATGAGTGATCTAAAAATAATTAAATTTTTAATTATGGTATGAATAAAAAATAAATAGTGTTAGTACGATTTTGAATTTCAAAATCAATTGTGGGAAGTGGAAATCCTAGAACATAATCTGTTATAATATATACATGCAATAAACGTATAGGTACATTAATCACGATTTTTAATAACATACAAAAGTGATTAAAAAAAGAAAACGTGAAAATTGAGTTGCATTGTTATGTAGGTATAAATTTTTTAAACGAACATAAGCGGCCGAAGCCGCGAGCGGGACGCTAGTATATAATAAAAATGTAACTGATTAATATCTGTACATATAAGATATTTTAAAAAAAACTATCATTGGGGTCGTTTATCAATGTAAGAAAACCAAAAACAATGATTTAAAAATAATCTTCTGTTTGTCTGTGTGATTGTGCACCCTAATCATAGGAAGGGTTTAACCGATTATAAACGTAGTTTTTACTACTGTGTTATGGTAGACTTCACTTAATATTTAGCGTTTGTTTTATTTAAAAAAAATTATAAATAAACAAGTTGTTCCTCTGTTTTTGTGTGCTTGTTGCATGTTAACCTAAGAAAATGTAGCATGGTAAGCCTTTCTTAAATAAAACAGGCTCAAAATGAGCCTGTTTTATTTAAATCAGTTCATTAATAAAAAATATATAAATTTTAAATATTTTACTTCACCAAGTTTGCTATAATATAAATGTTTTAATTACCTCAATAATCTATAACTTGCATCTTTAATCGTATAAATGAGATAGATTATGAGTGACTGCAGCCTCTTCAAGCCATATTCCCCAGGCTTGAAGAGGCTGCAATTACTCGTGCACTCGGTAGAATGACATCAAGCTTGAAAGAAGACTAGGATATCTGAATCAAGTATCACCATAGGAAGTATTTTTTATTCCAAACAATCAAAATTCTGTTTGAAAGCTCAATGCGATTTTGTTTATTTCATTCAATATTTAATACATTTTATTTATTATAAAGCAAAGACATCGAAATCTGTACATATAATTAAATATTTGTGATTTTAAATTTAATGTATTTTACAATTGTTATTTATGAGTATATAGTTATTTAATCGATACTAATACTAAACAAACGATTTAAAAAAACATATTTGTCTCTCTGTTTGTCTGTTTGTTCGTGCTAATCTGCGGAAAAGCTGAACTCTTATTATGGGACTTTCTCTAGAAGATACAGGGGGTTGTGGAGCAATATATGCTTTTAATCCTAAACTCTCGCAGGATAGAGACTTACGTGCGAAAAGCCGCGTTTACAAATACCATTTATATACATGTATTTTATATTATTCTTCATGGACAAAGTGATTCAATAGGAAAAAAATAAAAAATATACGTACATTTCATGAAAATTTTAGAGTAAATAGCACCCAAGCAGGCGAAACCGCGAAAAGTCCGTCGTTACAAATGCAATAGAAGATTATTTATTTTTATAAACCGTTATGGACTTTTGAATGTGACCATTCCATCGCCGAGATTATCAGAATGCCGTATGTTGCAGACAGAATTTGCACACCTGAAAGCCGACGAGGCCAATTCACTGGAGCCTTAGAATCTCCAATGAATTCGCTTGCTTCCAGCAGTGTATGGAAATAGCATTCAACGTGTGCATTATAATATGCGCAGTCAACAAAAGCATGAATAAACAGGTAATAGCACAATTTCATTTTCCTTTATATTCTGAGTTCGACACATATCTACTTATAAAATATGTTGTAAATTATTTTTAGCTTCACAATAAAGTGTCCCGTTTATAGCAGTTAGGAGAGTTTCTTGTGAACCGGCCGTTTTCCGCTTTGCCCCTGATTGTATGTGAAGTGGTGGAACTCAACGCCACGTTTCATCTTACCATTCTCCCGAGAGAGGATTGGACAGCCGCTTTCCTACTGCTTTACGATGGCCTCAATATCCTTACATATTGAATTATATTTATCAATAAATAAAGTTTTCAAGTTCAAGCAAATAAACGTTTACAATGTTACATGTGGTATTTAATATTATTTTCCGGCACGGTAAATTGGTCACGGCAAGGTAAAGAGACAACAGGCTGTCTTTAGCAACTACTGCTGTTTCTAGAAACAACAGTGTGTAGCAGCAGTGTACACTACCTACCGTTACCTTTCCACAACTCCGAATGGATATCGCGGAAATAGAGTTAGAGTCAAGCTCAAAATATTCTGGCCCAATGTTAAAATCATGTTGCTAAACATACGGATGGTGACAAAGAATATTTCACGCCGAGTCCTAATGTTTATTAGCCGTGCTTGCGCCGGGCTCTCGGTATACACTGGCCCGAGTAGATCATTGTAAAACAATGGGTTCCGCGTCGACCAGAAGATTAAACGCCGAAAATGGAGCTGGATTGGCCATACGCTCCAACGGGATTTCAACCACATTCCGAGACAAGCCCTAGACTGGAATCTCCAAGAAAAATTATAGTTAGATCGTCCTAAGTAGACCTAACGTGTGGACCATCATTGCAAAAGCGAACGCGATAAGCGATAACCAGGAGCGAGTTGAAGCGTAAAGCTCAAACTCTCACTCTCTCAAAGCACTCTGGACGTCAGAGAACTTTTGTAAGTCCTAAATCTCCAAGTCCTCTGCCTCAACTAGTGGACTTAGGATTTATATTACAACTAGAATTAATATTGACTCTAATATTCTCTCTAGAAACAGCAGTGTGCAGTAAGAGTCTACTACACCGTTTCTAGAAAACGTGAAATACGTAAAATGTAAAATGCGTATCCAGATACGCATTTTACATTTGCATACATGATACTATTATTATTAACCACTAGCTATCGATATCCTATACATGTTTTTTTTTTGATAACAAAGAAAACATCTCATACATTTTATATTTTATCGAAGTAATATAAAATAAACAAATTCCTCGTACACATAATAGTATCGTTAGAATATACAACAATAAAAAATATTTTATTAATCATGAATACGGGGCAACTACATTCATTTCAACATTTCATACATAAGATAGCTACCAGCCCGCAACCGCAATTTACAATAATCCTTTGAGGTATAAAACTCCCGGTTTAATATAAGTCGAACAATGCAACGACCCCTGACTCAAATGTAACAATAGCAAAGTTTTCCTTATAAGACTGGGTTTTACGTCTGTAGCTTTTTTGTTCTCTTGTGTTATTATACCACCGAAATATGAGGATAGATGTAGCTAATTTTGAATACAAGTCATTTACGCTAGGTACTCAAAATTTGATAATAATTTTAAAGTTTGTTTACAACTTAAGAATAAGCAAATTCACAAGTTTTTTTTTAATTCAAATTCACAAGTCTTCTATCTTTATTTGACATTGACTATGTTTTCAAATGCTAAACTGGAAAAGGTATATTTTTTACATTTGCATACATGTTTAGTTTAAAGTTTTAAGTTATGTTTAGTTATGGTTAGTTTAAAGTTTTGAACTATATGCCTATATACTTAATATTGATATTTAACATAGTATCACATTCATACATTCACTTTATGTTTTTAAATGGAGAACTGAACTAAACAGTGTGTATAGAGTGAGTGTTTTAATGAAAACATCCGCATTTGCTAATTGCTTAAATATTAAGTACAAGATATTACTTATTTCTTGACAGCTATTTACATTTATACTTATATTGTGAATTGTTGTAGATATTGTTTAACTAATTTTGTGATGAAAAATATCGATGTTAACCTATTCTTATGGAAAAATCAAATGTTAATAAAAGCTCTAGCTCTTTCTACATATTTCAAAAGATATTGATAACATGATTAAAACTCATTGATCACCAGGACGACAACTATCCTATATTACCAACTATCCTTTACACCTTAAGCTATTACCGTATCAAAATTAATAAATTCTATTTGATAATTATCAATAATCAAAGAAATTTTGTTTAATTTTATTTTCCTTTTTTATTTTGTTGTTTACAAAATCTGTTGTCTTACTGAAATTCATCAATTTCTGTCCAGTAAGTATTGCGTGATTCACAAAGAAATATAGAAACAGACAGACACAATTTTTTGTTGAGTAGTTTTTTTAGCTTATATTAGTGTTAACGAAAGCTTAACTATATATTAACCGACCCGACAATTTTCTGTATATTAGATATAGGTATTTAAGATATATAGACATAAGTTCAAATGAAAAAAAATCTTGCTAGTATGATGCAGAGCTTTTTTCCCATAACAATGACATCTGTAGACTAATATAAAAATTATACCTATTTTATATTTTTAAAGTCTTATTTTTAAGGAAATTTTAAATACTAAAAAATAAGTACACACACACAGTCCACAATTTGTATAATAAAAAATATATATAATTTAAATAAAATACTACTAAATATTAATACATATTAGCAATATTTATTAATTATACATACTTTTATTAATAACATATAAAAATATTTCTTTGCATTTTTAAACACTTAATATTGGTTTTGGGAAATCATTTTAAACTAACTACCAATAGATGGCATTCTATCAAAAACGTCCATCAAGTCGTTTAGATAATTTTTTCTACTTACCGCTAAATGTCACTATAACAATTATAAATCAAATGATTTATAATTATATTATACTATAACTTATACCATTTGCCACTGTCACTAAGTGTGTATAAAATGAAATCACCTTTACTTGCGAGTAATCGATGTAATTTAACCGTCTCTGTTTTTTATTCGGGATCGGAATCTGAAATAAACATCAGGATAAAAGCTATCCTATATATTATTAGATTTCAAGCTATGACTACCAAATCTAACTCATTGAGTTTGAATAGTTATCAGTAATCGAAGTAATTTAACTTAGTACGTTTTTCATTTATTTCCCGGGAACTGCATGATGTATCGGGGTAAAAACCATTTATTGTGCTGGTCGGAACTGTAAGCTATTACCATTTATTCAATTATTTCTGTCCAGTAGTTTTTGCGTGATTGGACGCCAAATAAACAGACAGCCAGACAGACAATAATACTGCTGATTGGTTTTGTTGGCTTCTATTATGGATACATTAAAAGAATAATTATAATATTATTAATTAATAAAAAAAAAAATATTTTTTTTTTATTTTTCTTGTATAAAATTGACTTTTGTAACCTTTTATTGTATATAGAGATAGAGATTAATATTACTTAAAAAATAAACTCCTGTGCATTATGTTCCACTTAATTATTAGGTATCATGTACAACAAATCAACAGAATTTTTGATGTTCATTACTGAAGCTTCGATGGAGATAACTGAATTTTTTTTCTATTTTTGGTTAGTACTCGTTTTATGTAAAACAAAACATTTCAGGACATCATACACATTGTAAATTAAAGTTTATTCTTATTATAAATTAATATCTTTGATAACAATACGGAATTTCCTTAAGGAGCCGATAGCTGTGCCATTTCGGTTATATATTTGCAGGACTGGATATTAATATCAGTATACATAACTGAAGTATGAATGTAAATGCAATATGACTTGTATATAAAATATTCTCCCTACAAACACGTTGTCAAATGCTTGAATCTTTAAGCTTAACAGAAATCTATTTAAACATACTCCAGGAACGCCTGCTTGCTGCACGCCGTTGATAACGTCTAGCTCGCTTCAGATTCAAATTAACTGTCATATAACTAAGGCAACAGGTAAGCATTGTAAATGCTTGTAGATAGATTTTACTGACTTAAATATATAAAATATGTATACAATACAAATTTATATTTACACTTGGTTTACTTCCTGAAAATTTTATATAACAATATTACTATAAAGAACAACAATATAGTAACTTGCGCGCACATTATGATCTTGCTTATTCACATACAACTAATGTTGTACTTTATACATACATATATGTAATTTAGCTTACACTCGGGCACCTAAAGTGCTTGTAAGCGTATTAAGTCTCCAGAATGTAACAATGACCTTTCAGAGAACCCCTAAATCCAATGGTATCATATATTTGTATATATATATATATATATATATATATATATATATATATATATATATATATATATATATATATATATATATATATATATATATATATATATATATATATATATTTATATATATATACATATATATATATATATATATATATATATATATATATATATATATATATATATATATATATATATATATATATATTAATTACATTTATTGAAATTGATCATCTGGGTATAAATGATAGGTACTTTATTTAAATTAAACATATAAAATATAAACATACCATAATAAAACAGTAAAAATATAATATGTGTCTGTAATATTGTGTCTGTACATTGATTATTTTTAAGCAAAAATAATGTTGAAACACTTAAATTTTTTTGTCTATCTATTTTCTGTTCTGTACACGAACGTCTTCGAAGATACTGGATTGATTTGAGTGAAACTTTTTTTATTGTATAGCTATTAGGTCTGGGCAGGATCTAGACTATAATTAATTTTGTAGAATGGCATGCCCGATATAGAAGTATAGTAGTCCAGCTATATGAAAAAAGGAAATGGCACCTTAACAAAATTTGTTCAGCATGATCGACATTTTTCGTTGAAATATTGATATATGAAAATCAAGGTTCTGTAACAAAGAAAAAGTGGTAGAAACACAAAAGCTAAATTATAAAAAATAAGAAAAAGAATCGTTAGTAAAACTTATTGAGTCTAAGAAATATTTTTCGTTATCATAGGAAAATCTAAGACGTGGAACAACATCTCATGAATCTCAATGAAGAACGATAAAATATATAAAATAACAAAATAATTTGTTAAAGACAAAAGTAATTAGAGCAAGATGTCTATGCGTCTAATATATAAGCAAAAATAAAATAAATTTACAGCGATAACAAAATGTTGGTTGAATAGTGTATTTTCACAATTTATATATATATTTTTTAATTTATTCATATTTATTTTTTTATTTTTTTTTAAATAATTCTTGGGTGTGGTAGACAAACTGCGGTATTGGATAAAAGCATTAAAAAACATAAAACATCTAAAAACCTGTAAAACTTAAAGACCAGCTACGTAATAATTTTTATGGGAATTGAAACCAGCGGACCGTTCCACTTAATAAGATTTAAATTTTGAATATTATATGTAAAAATAATTAAATGTAAAGATGGAAATATTTTTGATCCAATTTTCGATTACAATAAATCGGAAATCGAAAAGATGCGAAATGGGAAAGATTATGAAGTTCATGCCAATGAAGTTGCATTGACTAGTATTATAATAATGCCAATTTAGCACATTATAAAGTATAAATTCTCCAAATATTATTACATACAGAAGTCTAATTGAGTAATTATTACATACAGAAGTCTAATTGAGTACTATTTGATCATTCGCGTAATGCGATGATGGAAGGTACAATACCTCAACTAAAAATTCTTGTTTATCAACTAGTAGCAACTTGTATACCAAAGATAAAAAAATTACGAAATAAAAAAAAATGCACTCGCACCGAGAGTTCCGTACATATTTCATTATTGTAGATATTCCGATGAGTAGCTTCGTTGAAAGAGCTATTATAATATTTATACATTGGTACTTATACGAAAATATTATGGCCTACATAACAGTGGCTAAGGCCAAGCGTAAACAAATAGCTAAAAAGTAGAATATAAAATTATTTTCAACAAACAAGTTAATCGGACTTCAAAATTGTACTAACCTATATGTACAAACTTAATATGAACTGAAAAATAGAAAAGAATATTTAAATTCCTTTAGAATGAATAAAATTAAAAATAAATAAACGATATTACTGATACGTGCATATATAGGTACCTATTTACTATTTAAAATACGTTATTTTTGAATCGGAAGCAAATTAAGTAAGAATAAAGTCCAATCATGACTACTAAGTACATCGAACAAAAGATGATAAAATTAATTCAAAAATTCACCCAAATCGGCACCGACTCCACGAATAACGGATTTAAAATAGCCAAACGGATAGACAAAGAGTCAGACAAACAGTCAGACAGACAGTCAGACAGGGTTCCGGTTTTTTTCTGAAATACGAAACACCAAAAACATTAATAGTTTTAAAAATATTCATGACTTTTTGTTGAATGAGTGTATAATTATTCTTTTATACATAATAAAAATACTTAAATTAAAATGCACGTTTCGAGTTTCCAATATTCTACGATGCCCAAAGCTTCATAATATTTTTAATTGATATGTACACCTGCATTTTAAATGTGAATTTAAAACTCGCACCAATTGAATTATTTTAATGTAATGTGAATAATTTTTTATTACCACGTAATCAGAATAAAAGAATTTACAAAATTAAGAATAATATACGTACACGTAATTATACATGGTGATCATAATTGATAATGGCAATAATAGTAATCATATTTTTTGTATTATCAATACGATATAATATTAAAAATTTTAAGAAACATTACAATGTACTTAAAATAAATTCTATATAGATACTATTTGCGTAAACTACATGTCGAAAATAGTGGAATGGTTGCTTGTATTTCTCCTTATAAATCCTTTAATAAATTACTATACTGAGTTTTGACCGACGCTAGATTTTTAACAAGAGGGAGCCCTGCTACTTATACACAATGCAGTTTTGACTTTTATTTAATTTTTCACATAAAGGCACTCATGGAATATTATAGCGTATATAGCCAGAATTCAAAATTAATTCGACATTCCTTTATCAAGTACACTTAAAGTCGACGAACTGCGGGCACATATCATGCATACATAGCAGTTTGTTATTTTTAAAGCCAATTTATCTACTCTTGTCTGCCTGGGACTACTATTAAAAATAATAAAAGTATTCAAGTAGAACTCTTCTGTAGTTGTACTTTATTTTGTGAATATTTGCTTTTTTTGAATAAAAATACAAAGAGATGTTTATTAGTTAAAGACATAAACAAACTAGTTCTCGCTCGGTCAGTCACATTGATTTCCGGTTTCTCATCATATCAAAGCTTTGATAACTTCACCACATTGGTGGAAGTTGTCAAAGCGTTAGGCTTTTAACAAGCGAAGAAAAATATTTACATGGCACCCTCCAAGATTGGAGGAGGCGTATGGTATTTGGAAAAAACCAACAACCAACCATTAATATTAGCTCCTTTAACTCGGTTCTGAATCTGTTACTTTGTGCTGTAATCTGAAAAATCGTTTAATATTATTTTAAGTTTTTTATAAATGTGAAACATTATCTCGGAAGATATTCCTATTGTATGTTGACTGGAATAGAATATTTTTTATTGATACGTAAGTCTTTTAGGCTTAAATAGAAAAAGAGGGAGGTGAAATTCTCTAAAGTCTAAACTACACAGTTTGTTATTAAGACAAATACACTAACTTTAACTCTAACACAAAGACATTTCAGGACATTTTGTGTCAGTTTCTTTAAAAAAAAAGTCAGAATTTTGATTGAATTGAAAATTTTGATTATAAAAATCGTCATTCAGTTAAAATCTATATTTATACAGCGTAACAAAATATATACTAAAAGATTAGAAAAGTAAATTATGTACATAAAAGAGTTAAAAACTGTTTTACTTGGGTAGGTTGTTGTATCTATAAAAGAAGCTATATATCAAATTAGCAGAGTTTGTGTTTGTCTGTCTCTGTGTACTTGTGCGTAAATCACACAAAAATCTACCAGATAGAAATAAATGATTTTGGGCTTGATTTGGGTATCGTGATAGCCTAGAGTCTGACCCATATAACGAATCATTTTTATCTCGGTATTCGATATGGCTTCGGTAAAAAAAATGATAACCTACAAACTGGTAATAGTTTAGTTCTAAAGAAAAATATGGAATTAAGTTTTTGTAGGAGAAATTAAAATAGACACAGTCAAATTACAACAATAACTCGCATCTAAATTATTTATAAGAAAACGTTTAAATATTCTTTGTTTGTATATTAATAAAATAATAAGTAATTTAATAAAAATAATAATTTTAAAAATATATATAAAAGTAGAGTGTAAAAATAATGTTAAAAAAAATATTTTGTGGGAATGGTAATGTAATATTAATTTTAACGCTATGGTGTAAGAAACGAGAAAATAGTCTGCTTTCATATGAATGTAAGATATATATATATATATAGGTATTTATGAAATGAATACAAAATTATCATATTCTTTTATGAATATATATTTTTCATTAACAAAAATATTATATGTACGATTTTCATTAATAGACAAAATTAGAAAGAAAGGTTTATACGTATTATACATATATGTATATTATATTAGTGTACCTAAACCCTAGAAACCTTGCAGATTTGCAATGTGACGTAGAAAATTTCAAAACGAATGCAGTTAGGCGGACAAAGCCGAGAACATGTCGCTAATATTAATGATAATAATCTATGACATATAATAAGTATACTTCTTTTACAAATTTTAAAGAATTATAGTCATTTAAAAATATTTGAGATCAATTTTACCGTCTCCAATAATGTTACTATTAAGGCTTCTAATCAATAGGTAAATAAACAACGACCTTATTCAACGAAACACTAAGGTATAGTAAATATTAAATACTAAAATTTTAAAGAATATCGATAGCCGTTAAAGATGGGAAGTATTTTAATATTTATTTTCACTTAACTCCAGCTTATTCCATTTGCCGCTGAAGACAAACGAGCACCAAACATGCAACGATTCATGGTTGCACCATATATATATATATATTGCCACGAACATTAAGAATAAAGTTATGGATTCCATTCATGTATAGTTATTACTTTGGATAAGTAACTTGTAAGATAAATGCGAGTATGTTTAAGAAAGATCCAATCAAACCAAAAACATGAAATATTTTTTATTAACTGAGCTCGCCTTTGTAATCGTATCTACCCACATTCATCACGTTATCTTTGATAATGTTGAGAACTCTGCTGTTTTAGGAGATATTTTATCTCACTTTGCGAAAGTTTCACCAGCCAACAAGATTAAATGCAAAGTTTAAATTAATTCTAGGTTCCTTGAGGAGATACTGTTTCAGATAAAAGGGGACTATCAAGACATGACTTGGTTGTGATTAATTTTAAAATATTAATACGGCACAAAATTCATTGTTTAGTTTAGATTATACTCAAATATTATTTTCAACTTCTGAAAAGGATAAATCGAAAAAGCTCCCAGGCGTTTATCAGTACACCGCACGCTACTACTACTCGCTGCATTTTCATAAACTTACTAAACTGCTGCATTATTAAACTCGATGAAACCCCGAAATATTACATATACGTATAAGGGATTATGCAAATGCTTTATTACTTAATTCCATAATTTAATAACTTTCCCATTCGTCGATCCATATATTACTAGCTTTACCATATTAATATACGAGTACTTCATTCATATTGTATTTATTCTAATATAAAATATTATCTATAATCTTTTGTTACAAGTAAACAATAACTAAAGTGCCGTTTCCTTTCAAGTTCCAGTTGCAATCAATGCAAAATAAAGCACATATTCAGAAACTCATACATCAGCATATTTTTATTCATTGCATATAATAAGTCGGTAATCCATATTCATGGCGGCCTCGTATATAATTATTAAGCTGCCCTAGAAACTTTTTTTTCATATTCTCTCACTATAGCAAAGTCAAGTTTGAATGTAAACCTAATTATTTCATTCTTTAATATAAAACTGAAGAGCGTTGAAAGCCTTTTATTTCTATATTACAGCGGGGAAAGACTGTACCAACAAAGACAAAATAAAAAGCCCTG
Source organism: Dione juno (assembly GCA_037127375.1). Classification (NCBI taxonomy): domain Eukaryota; kingdom Metazoa; phylum Arthropoda; class Insecta; order Lepidoptera; family Nymphalidae; genus Dione; species Dione juno. The sequence continues at coordinate 10,257,533 of JAXRJS010000014.1, read as the reverse complement.
AATAGTGTGTACTCGGCGCTAATTGAACACAGTAATGGTTGAATAAATTTGTTTGGACAATAAAGACGCTTAAAACTGAACTATGTCCTATTGTTGGGGTCCAAATTGCTAATTTGACCGCGGAGATTTAATTATGCATGCCTCCCGACAGAGTGGGGGTCATAAAGGAAGGGTGTCACAGGCAGGCTTGTTTATAATGTAGCAAGTAACGCGCAATCTAACCCGTCCCTGTCTGCGCCAAGTATTAACTTTTTATTATACTGTACAAACTTTTGCTGTTATAGCTACGTTTCGGTGGCGGTGTCAAATATTTTTGGAAATTCGTGCCACATATTTATAACTTCCTATAAAAAAGGCAAAGTGCAAATTAAAATAATATAACTGAATATTTTTAACGAAATTTATGTAATTTTGCTTCGTTATTTATATTATTGACTATCAAGTGAATTTTAAATACAGTACTCTCTTTATGTAGATATGATATATAATTTTTTTAAAGCGCTACGCTTTATGTCTGCTAAATAGCAGGGTAGTGTTAAGACACTCCGTCCTCCTCATTCGAGACTTTCGAGACATAGCGTGTTGAAAGGTGAAACTCAACGTCGCACTATGTTTTACCAGACCGTTGAAATAAAATAATTCAATCCCCTGAGTGGGGATCAAACCAAAAACCATATTGAAATACACAGAGATGCTCTGTATTTTACTTTATTTACGAATATAGCAAATTGTATCACTGTAGATCCCGTTTCCTCATTTAGTTTTCCCTGTAGGCGTCACCTGTCCAATAAAACGTTGACAATTAACGTAATTTATTGTCCGTCTGATGGACACAAACCGTAATCCCGTTGAGAACCGATAGATTTTATCTCAAACAATTATCTTATAAAGCTGTATTTTTACTGTATGTTTGTAAATATATTGACTATGTGAAAATATTGATATATGCCTATTATGAGTTTGACCAGACGGTTGTAAAAAATCCAACTTTTCGGCCGAATAATCGGCCAAGCCGATCATTTGTAAGATCCTGGAATGTTCATGTACAATGTAACGGCCAGACTCGAGATCAAGAGACCTCAATATTAGTATAGCTGGATAAGCGATACAATGGAACTTGACAATCAAGTATGAAATGCTACACCAAAATATGACCGTCTGGGTAGAAAATATTTCACACCTAACTTTCTGGACTATACGTCCATTTGGAAACTTAGTATTTTAACACAACTATCTCTTGAAATTTATCTAAGGTTCTAAGCATTTAACAATCATTAAAAGAATCGTCTTGACCCACCCATGAGTGATGACGAGGGCAAAGAAGCAAAACTGGCCTCTACCATACCACCATCCATAAATACGTATATTTTAGAAATTTTTGGTAATGCTATCAAAAATTTTCATCAAGAAAAATAATAAATATTTATGATGACAAATCTTTACTGTCCTGATAGCTCTATTTATAGAGAACGGCTCTGTTTTTAGTAGTGGATTAGAGGTTAGGAGCATTAATTTTTCAAACTGATTCTTAAAGGAAAAGTTATTTGGTCTTAATTTTCAAAATGTGTACGACTTTTAATAACATAAGAATAATAATGAACAATCATAGTCAGTATTTAAGTAATATATTTTATTGAGAAATGCAAACAAAGTAAAAAGCGGATAGTCAGCGCTCTTGGCCGCTTGGCCGCTCTTACCCGACTCAGAGAGTCGGGTATACTGACTAGTTGGTACATCTCTAGATAATATGTTTTATTTGAATAAAATTTGTTTTATCAACATCGAAATCCCAGTTATCAACACACAGTAATCGCCATTCGCCCTGCCCCGGACACGCCTACGCCTCATCTTGACCCAAAATTATTTTCCTCCTAAGCTCATGTTTTGGTGATCGTATGATGTGTCCGAAGAAATCCAAAGTACGTTCATGGCAAATGGTGGAAAGCCATTTCATGATGTTTAGTTCATTTCGAATCGACACATTGGTTCTCAAAGGCGGTCCATGATATCAGAAGTAATTTTCTCCAATACCACATCTCAAACGCATCGATTTTGATGCTATCACGACTCTTTATCGTCCCAGTTTCAGCACCGAATAAAAATATGGAAAATACGAGTGTATCGACTAACCATACTTCGGTACTTCGGCGAATGTCGTGATTTTTCCAAATTTGATGAACTCCTCGTTCTGTGTGGAAAGACTTAGAACACTGGTTTTCCAATTTTACGAAGCTGGTGCCTTCAAAGTACAGATTTTGGATCAAAAAGGTAAGATCTTCAGGGACTCCTATCTCTATGGGTACATCAAACATGGTGTTCCACAGAGCGCAATCAAATGCCTAAGCGTAGTCAATAAAGCACAAGACCAGTGGCAAATCAAATTCATTTTACATACTTACATAATACATTTTACAATGAGGAAATGTCCGATAGATTTTACGCTGACTTAGACACCTTGTTAGAATCTATACCATCCAGAGAAGGTGTGATTGTGGTTTATGTAGTCGTAACGATAGAAGCGAAAAATTTCTACAGTTTTGTATTGAAAATTAGCTTTGTATTATGAATACCTGGTTCAAGAATCATCCAAGACGACTGTACACGTCGACCTCACCAAACGGCCATAGAAACCAGATTGATTTTTTAACTATGAAATCAAGATGGAGTTCATCACCAATGCCAAAACACTACCTAGTGTGGATTGTGGTAATGATCATCAGCTGTTAATTGCCGATTTTGGATTACGTCTCAAAAGTGCTCGTCCGATCACATCTAAGACTGTTTCACTGAATAATCCGAATATTTTCACAACATCAAAATATAAATTGAACATTTGTTATATTATTTTCACTCAAAAGATTGTCCTAAACTTTATTAAGATTACATACCATACCACATTACATACGATGTATCGTATTTAAAGATAATATTTAATTCAATAGTTTTCCAATATTTTCTTTTTAAATTTAGCCCTAACACAAATGGATAAATCCCTTCTGTGTAAGATAAAAAGGGACCCCTAATGGAAAAATATGAATAATTTATAATGTATCTGAAAACTTTCACTTTCAATAAGCTATGAAAACAAAGGGCACAAATAATTGATGAGTAAAATGGCAATGTAGGCAGAGTGGCGGTCGTAATATCGGCTTAGGGAGATGTGAATCAGATCTGTACCAAGTTTCTCTCCACGCGGTTAGAAAACAGTTCGTCGTAATAGTAAAGTGAATAAATTAATAAATTGTATGTATGTTATTGTATGTTTTAATAAATTGAATCAGAAGATGTGCTTATTGTTTTATTTTAAAAAAAAATATGCCAAAAATTGGCTTTTGATCTTAATTTTATTTCGTTCTAGAGTATAGAATCTATTATAACGACTTCGTCAACAGAAAATACAATAGGTACTATGCTCTAGATCAAACGGCATTGTGCCGTTGTCAACTTTAATTATGTTAAATTAAAAATATCTTTGTTATCTATCGAGGTGTATGTATATGTATGGTTCATATACTTTACGTTTTGTCTCATTAATTGATCATGGTGATGAAATTCAATCGCTTTAATATAAATTCATTAAAAATCAAGATTTTTATTGAATTATCTATATACTAGCAGTGGCTGCCACTCTGTATGCGTTCACGTGTAATTCAGAACCGATATTTTTCGGATTTGGTGTTCAGGTACACTTGGGTCACAAACAAGTAGGAGCATGGTACTCGAGCGCTGAATCCATGGAATGCTAAAGAATTTGTTCTCTACGTTTACGTAGCTCTTGTTCTACCTCTGTTCCAGATTTCGTTACTATCACACGATATCCGCCCATTAACATTTTGGTGAAAGTATTTGAGAATATGATTTGGCTAATATGCATACATCAATTTAATTTTATCTTCGTTGTGTAATATCCGACAACATATGATATGTAATATAATAAATATAAGGTAATATTACAGCAGTAATGAGGTTATGCACAAGACCAGTACCGATCCTTGAGTAGCCAACTGTCAGCATTTTACTTCCTACTACAAACCATAATAATACACCAACCAACCACCAGGTGACCATCACTTCTGCTATCACAAAATAAGACCAGATCAAAAGTCACTTCATATATCAAAAAAGAACAATAGTCTAATATCTTAATAATATAAAATAAGATTAGAAAATTCTCAAACTATATAATCGTTACTTAATATATATATATATATTCAGTATTTATTTTTGTTTGTACGTCAATCACGCAAAATCTAAAAGCTTAGATTACCTAACATATTTACGTTAGGTTTCTAGTTGTAATTCTAGTGTGTCTAGTTTCAATATTCAATGCAATTTTCACACACATTCGAAACGAGGTACAAATTTACTGCTATATCTACAAGGAAGGTTATTATCTAATCAATGATTTTATAAATGATGAAAGACCTTGTGACTGTGATGCTCACTCCCGTCTATTTCAAAGGTATCACTAAACAATCGTAAATTTGTAATTGACAAAATTGAAAAAAAACAAAAAGGAAAATACGTCTTACCAAGTTTCTCTCGCTGGTTCTTCTCATTAACTTTAATGAACCAGTGGTGAATAATTTGACGTTAACATATCGGTCAAGTGCGAATAGTATAGTATTTGAGATATTCCGCTGAGGAAAATACTACTAATAAATAACTGGCAAACTTAAATAAGTTTGTAATGGTTTCTTTCTGTGTTTAACTTACAAATGATCAACTTTGAGATTTTCATCTTTATATATACTATAAGTTCTCACTTTACGTCAATTTTCATAAATATCTAGGTCAATGAAATGCAACTAATAACAGTCGACAAACTTAACCTTGCGGTCGTATGCACTAAGTTTGTATGAAGTAAATGACATTATAAGTTTGTAATGGATTTTTTTCTGGGATATATCTATAAATTTCCAATTTTCGGATTTTTTGCAACGTTTGAACTATAAGTTCTAACTTATTGCCAAATTTCATAACTCCAGGTAACGGGAAGTACCCTGCAGGATTTGATTACGCGGTGATTTTCTTACAAAATGCAAAAATATTAACCATAAACCCATATTCTAATTTCTAAAGCAACGCAATCTTTTGATTGCGTTGCCTTAGAAATTTGATTTTTCTGTGCTTCAAGAGGTTATCGACCTGGATATTTGATATTAATTTCGCTTGATTTAATTCAACTTGATTATCCCATGTGATTTGGAGTAAATGTTCTTGACAGACGGACAGATAAACAGTTGGACAACAAAGTGATTTGAGTACCGAAAAATAAAGCATGTATTCTTATGTATTCTATTACTGTATTGCAGACTTACTGAAATTTTGGTATAAATACAAATGTTCAAATTCGAAGAGAGTTGTCAGAAAAACTCATATAAAAACGTTGTTATAAAGATGTAACACAAACAAGTATTTGTACGCGAGGGATTTGCGTATGTTACCCAAGTACCTAACCCAAACAAAATGACAAAACTGCGTTCCAGGAAGATGTGGTACATGAAAGGAATTTTAATTTTTTGCTCCTTTTGCACAAAAGAATTTATTATTAGCTCCTGAATCACAAGCATACGATATTACGGTGAGGACGAGTCCAATTTATGTCACCTTACTTTCAAAAAAGAATTTTGATGAACTTCCTGCCTTTAATTTTCTTAACGGTTGGACGTAATATTTTCCGCTTGGATTAAAGACGCTCCCTCGTGAACCTATGGCGGATAGGATAATCCGGTCTTGACATTGAAGAAATATGAATAATTGACATTGAAAATATTATAAAACCATCTTAATGTAATTAAATTATTACTACGCACAATTTGTAACGAAAATACTTTAAATACTAGTTCTACAATAACTTTTTATAAGAGTATACATATTTATACAGGCAAAAATATATTAAAAGATTATAGCAACCCACATCCAAAACTTTATCACTATAAAACGCTTGCATTTTATTTATCCCAAAAAATCCACTGTAAAAGTTAGCGTTACCAAGAAATTAATTAAATAGAATATAAGGCTAAGCGAGATATTTATCGCAGCCGAGCAGCGAGGTCTAACGTAATGAATTCAAATTTTACTTATAAAGTATTATTAAGCTCCGTAAACCTAAGTCGGATAAGCGTTAGAAGTTTAAATTAACTTGTTAGGACCCCTAGTGCGGCCTTTCATCGTATACAGTTTACAAACAAGAAGAGGCGTGTTCGCTCACATTGCATACAAATTGCTAACCTTAAAATTACTATACGGGATGTATGCGACGAGATACAACAACTTTCATATGCTGTTGGTGTCCCCAAGCGAAGGGTAAGGATTTCATAAAATCTTACTAAATGTCTCTACACTAAGGTTTTGATGTATGACAGAGACGGTTTTATTATACATGGCTATCATAAATGTTATTATTTTATTTATAATATAAGTTTTTATTATTATTATTATATAACACATTTTCACCAAATTTTTAGAGCAAAAATATCTCTCTGCTCAAGATGCTCAAGATATCCTGTTTTGTTATAAGAAAGACTAAAATTTTGCTTTACAGCTACGAGTACAGACATAGTTAATATATAGTATATTTGACCGAGTGACTGACTAACTTAACTGAGTTTAAATGGAACGAAACAAACAATTTGTATATCAGAAAATATATTTTTTTTTATCGAGTCAGAAATAAATAATAATCTTAATAAAATTAAAAAAATACATGTTTTTACACTAAAATTAAAAAAATATATATATTAAGAGTAAAGTATAAAAATATTAAGACATCAAAAACACTGACAGTAAAACATTAAAAACAAAAAAGAAATTATACTCTAAAATAAATTTAAATTTAAATTTTTGCTTATACTTAGTCAGGAGTGGGTGTTTGTACATAAGGCGATGTATAGTTGTCCAAAGCAGTTTATAGTTTTTTCAGTCTTATCAAAGACAGGCTTATAAGCCATTTCGAACATTTTTTTTTGCATTGTAATCGGCTTAGAGAATGAATATTTAAAATTTTGTTTACTTATTTACATTTTTTGTTCGCTAAAACAATTACGTAATATGAAAATTTTTTTGGAAACGGAAACGTATAATAAATCGAATATTTGTTGGATACTGTTTTTATTTCTTTAATCGATTCTTTTATTAGAATTGATTAAATTAAATTAAATTAAGTTAGGTTAGATATAAGATATGTATTGTATAGATATTTATTTCCACAAATGTATGAAGTTCCCTCCTCCTGATACAAGTACTAGTGCTATACTAGTAACTTACTGGGTTGGTCTCATTACTTCGCATGTTAAAGAAAATGTTGATACTGAAATAAATATTTTTAATTTTTTTTTTAATTTTATAATTAAACAAAATAAAAAAAATTAAACAGTAAAAATTAAATAAATTATACAAAGCTTGTTATGCCCAAAATTTTATTTCAGTAAAAGCTCATGATATACATTTATATGATAACAACATAGTAAACAATTTTGTGAAATAATAATATTTTTTATGAAAATTACCCAAAATTAATATTTATTTGCTTGTCGTTAATTGACTTGAAATACTTTTTTCATATAAATTCTCATTAATAAGGTAGGCAATTAACAATTTAATAACCTCGAGATAGAATTTGAAATAACATAGACTTTAGATATATTTTATATATAAATTTATACAAGTGAATATATAGTATAAATATAAAATAAAAAAAATAATCATTCATTTGTTAAAAATATGAAAATTTGTAATAGGTTAAAAAATTATGTAATGACCGAAGTTAATAATCGTTATTCCTCGAAAAAGTAATATCTGACGTGTTTGGAACAAGGATCAAAATATTCATTATGTGGAAGATCCACAGAAGAAATCGCTGATTCAAAATAATGCCGAGTAAAATGTAAGGCGTCGTGAGGACGTATCAGCAGTAAGGTCTGGAGGTAGTCCCGAACCACACCGGCTAATTCACCGTTTTCAGTCATGTATCTCGCACCTTCAGCCGAACGCGTGCTCTGTATAGAGATATGTTTATCTTAATGAGCCCCTTAATGCTTATGCATAAATATATAAATTATACTTAGTACAAATAATATAATTTTAATTTATAATGTGTAAATATACAATTTTCTAGGAAAAATTCGACAAACATTTAAAAAATTCTCTTCAAGTACGACGCCGTGGGCGTGGGCTCGCTTCGGCCTTTGCAAGTCAAACAAGAAAAAATCGGCTATTTGAACAACCTTTTCAGGTTATTTTCAAGATGGTGTCACTTCTAGTTCTTGTGACGTGACATGCTTGTCAAAGTAAACAAATGTCAAGTTTCGCTTGCGTTAAATATCATTCTGTGATTTGTGTCAAATTTTAACAGTGATTTGATTATGAGTAAAAGGAGTTACGAAAGGTAGCAAATACCATAAATTAATAAATAAATAAATCCCAAGAATACCAAATTCATAGAAAGTGAAAATCCTAATGACACCAACACAATATTTTTTGTCGATAACAGTGAATTCAAACCAAGCGACATAAATTATGACATATACCGTAAATTACTATCAGTAAAATATGATTTTAAGTCAGAGAATGATGGATAAAATATTTTTTCGAAATTTAATAGTCAGTCAGAAGAAGCTACGAGAACCTGTGATGCTGAGCAGATCAGAAGATCAGCATCATAAAAACGAAGAATTTTTCGACCATTTTAGTGTCAACTTGTTTAACAAATTTAGTATTCATTATCAATTATCATGGATCTCTATCGAAGACAGTACACAAATATACAAAATACAAATATGTTGTATATTTCCATCAATACACTTCTCCGACGAAATATTAACATTAAAATAATAGTAGATTAATGCATATTGACAAGCATGTTACGTCATCGTCGATTCACGAAACCTGCCTGGTCGTGTCACATGACTGAAGTATAAAAAATTATATTTTGATTAAATAATCCAATGAGAAATTCATCATTATATACAGATTATTTTGCCCAATATCAGTGTTGCATAGCCTAGTATTTAAATGAAATTCTATAAGTAATATAAAGTTACATAAATACTGAGTTTTACCTTAAAATCGAGATAATCCGATAGCAACTGCAAATCGTCCCGCCATTTTTCGCGTAGTGGTTCATGAGGCTCTATTTCATCTCTTTCAGGAACGACGTGCAGTAGAGGGTTAATATGAAATATGTAGCTACTATCCGCCCACTCATGACTCACGAGGTAACCTTTGAAAAATATGTTTGAAAATTATATGAAATTTAAAGTTAAAATTCTTAGAGTGTGATACAATTGTAAAGTTTTATATTGTGTTGTATTTGCAAAAAGAACAAAAAGTACACTATATAAATACGAATACAATATTGTTATTATAATAGTTTCTCTGAAGACAAGGTTCAAGTCATTGTGAAGTTCAAGTCATGGAGGAACAGTACGCCGCGAAGAAAACCGCTCTTAGGCTAGTATTTGTTTCACCTAATATATGCGGGATACAGCGTGAAGCTAATAAAAAAATATCAGTCAGGTACGAGTGGTACTCGCGCACCGAGGGTTCCGTACATATTTCATGATTGTAAGAATTCCGCTGAGGAATATACTACTTATAAAAATTGACAAACTTTAATTTGCGGTGGTATCCACACTACACTACTACTTAACACTACTTTCACACACTTGTATGAAATGAACTACAAATATAAGTTTGTAATGGTTTCTTTCTTTATTAAATTTATAAATTATCAATTTTGAGATTTTTTCTTTTATATATAAAGTAAATTTTCACTTCTTGTCAAATTTTATAAATCTAGGTCAATGAAGTACAACTAATAAGAGTCGACAAACTTATATTTACGGAAGTACGCACTCATTTCGTATGAAATGAACTACAGTATAAGTTTGTAATGATTTTGTTCTCTGGAATATATCAATAAATATCATACTCGCAGATCGACCGGAAGTATTCTGTAGGCATTGATTTTCGTACAAAATGCAAAAAAATGAAGCAAAACGCTTTTATCTTTTGCGATGCTTAGAGATTTGATTTTTACTCTCAAAAAGTCATGGATTTGGATATTTGATATTAATTTAAGCTTGATTAAAATTAATGATTGGAAATGGTCTTGACCGACGGACATCAAAGTTATCCTATAAGGGTTCCGTTATTTCCTTTCGAAAAACCGTAAAAATAATGATGATAGTTTGCTTTGTTAATATTAACTTTATGTTACAATTAATGTAATTTTTTCTGTCAAGATTTAAATCCTAATCCAAATCAATTATTGAATTACTTAGACCTTTGACGTATAAGTAAATAACTGCAACTATTAAATTTGGTTTATTTAACAGCTTTAAAGTGCAAGAAATAAAAGTTACCGCCATATTACAAACTGCTCTATGGAACAACACACGTATATGAAATAGGTCAAAAGAAAATATTATTATAAAAATACGTATAACACAATAACTCCTGAAACGATCCTAGATACTAAAGTTCAAAGTTACATTATAAATATAAAGCTTCAACATTTCAACATAGATTATACTTGTATTTCCAAAACAATGAAATATCTCTATGAAAATGTTTACATTAGAAGTCACTATATGTGGCCTGCAAACATATTTTAAAATACGAATGCAATTCAGTTTATTAAATGAACAAACGTGTCGTTCGCCTGTACTTATATTATATATAAGTACCTTTCAGCTTATAGCATACATATATTATATGCGTAGAGTGGATGATGAGGGCAATGCTCACGCTCAAAGTAAATATTTATAGGGTCCAAACAAATATTTGTCTAGGTTCGAGTGTGAATGACTAGCTACGTATTAGGGATAAATACTCATTAGGCATCGGTGAATACTGGCATAATTGCTAATCAGCTATATATATATATATATATATATATATATATATATATATATATATATATATATATATATATATATATATATATATATATATATATATATATATATATATATATATATATATATATATATATATATATATATATATAGCTGATTAGCAATTATGCCAGTTCCAATTAGAAAATATATATATATATATATATATATATATATATATATATATATATATATATATATATATCATCTAGGCGTTTTTATACCACAATTCAACTATAAAAGTATGTACTTAATAATTCTAATGAAAGAAGTTTATTGCAGTGCCTGCAGATAATTACATTAAACACGTTTCTATCTAACGACTTAAGACGAACAAGCCACAAATAACGCAACAAAACTAAATTAGAATTATTTTTAAAAGCGAACTTACCTCTCAGCGTGAGAACTGTCAATGTTTGATGAATCAATCCGGACCGTTCTATAATGTGACGTTCGACTTTTGAAACGAATAATGGCTTGCCGTTCACAATAGATTGGCTTACTCCCAGGCAGACCTGTTTTGAAAATTATTATTTTTCAGATATACTTAGGGAATATAATTTACTAAACCTTGGTAGGGTAATTTTAATGAGTAAGTGATTTTTTTTTAAAACCTGAAAGGTTCTCGGTTCTCTCCTATACAGCTAAAGTAACAATCGAAATAGAACTTCGACGTCCACAATTTATATTGATATATTAAATAAATCATATTATATTTATTGTAAACTAATATCTAAAATGGAACAAACATGTTCAAAATATAATGGTTATTAAAATTTCAAAGTTTCAGTTGTTATTGCTTGTTATAACAAGTAACTAGATAAGCATTCAAATTTGTCCTGCTTTAGAAGCCACAATTTATAGGATTGCTCAACCTGATGCAACTAACAGCGAAAAGCTCTCAAGTGTACAATCCTCGAGATACCAATTTGTTGCATATTTTGTTTCTGAGCATACGTAGATGCAATATGATAACCGAAATTTCATACTGCAATATTATTTTGTGAATATAACGTTGCTACTAGTTGGTATATACTATATGGATGTTAATATAACGAAATAAATGTAGTATACAAAAGAAAAGTATTTATGTAGTCAAAATATATAAATTGAATATTAAAAATTATATCATATGGCACCTATATATTTACAAAAAAATCACCTTAGTTACGATGCTTAGAATATTCTATTCAATAAAGACTTACATAAACGCTCTCACAAATGTTTCCGTTTATCAGGACGGTATCAGTTTTCACGCGACCGCAGTATCTGCTTATGGCAAAGTAGCGTAGCAAGACCACATTAGCACCTTCAAGTAAAAAATTACGAGCCACCTCAAAGTTGTGATAAAGTCGTTTAACAAAATGCCGTTCGCCGCAAATACGGGTCACTTTATTGTAATAGCCGCTTTCACAGATTGTCATGTAACTTCGGTGCGCCTTTGTGAGATCCTTCTTGGTTATGTGCCTGTGTAAGTGAATTTGGCGCTAACTAAACACTATTTATAGATAACAATTCAAATATATATATATATATACATATATAATTCAAATATATATATATATATATATATATATATATATATATATATATATATATATATATATATATATATATATATATATATATATATATATATATAATATATATATATATATATATATATATATATATATATATATATATATATATATATATATATATATTTTTTTTTTTTTTTTTTTCAGAGGGAAACGTAAGTTCAAAGAATCGTACACGGCGGTTATATAAATTATAAAAAAATACACAGATAAATCATTTTTATATAATAGACGTAGACAAGAGGATCGTCGTGGCGCAGAGGCACAGCGTCTTCCTATAAACGAGATGGTTTGTGGGTTCGATTTCCACTCGGGAAGAATGAATTATTTTCCCTTTCTTCGCTCTGGTAACAAGGCTAAAAGCGCGGCGTTGAATTCCACCACTCAACACGCAATGCCTCGAAAGGCGGAAAACGGGGAATGGAGTGTCTAAACATTAGGTTCCTATGATTCCCTCCACACCCTGCCATGTGCGGGATACAGCGTGAAGCTAATTTAATTAATTTAATTTTATATAACCGCCGTACGTAGTATAGTTGTTGTACAAGGAGGAAGCCAAATCCCCCTTACAATTATAATGTTTTTGATATAATATGTATAAAATAATGTATAAACTGAAGCATTTAAAAACTTTTTTACATATAGTAAACGAGTCTTTCAATGTTTCCAATGACAGCGTAAAACTCTATACAAAGAATTCATAAAGACGTCTGTGAATTTTAAACACACATATATAAATACGAAATGGAGACAAATACACTTTCATTAACTATGTACATATTTCCAAGTATTTTATATATTCATATAAAGTAGCCTTCATTAAAATGGAAATCTTTTTTAGTTTACATTCAAGACAAAGTTGCCAAAGTCTTTAGTCTAAAATCGAAACAAAAGCGCTGAAGTCTGTTCTTATTAATGTAACGAAGTTTTAAGTGAATTAAAATTTAGTCAAACTTATTTAGAGCCCATCAAAAGCGTAAAGCTCTTTAAATTGTAATTTTAAAATAAATGATCTTAATAACAATCGACAAACAATACATTAAAAATAGATCTTATCATAATATAGGAAAATTGAAAAACATCTAACTCGGTTCTATTTTCTTCTAAAGTGTGAAGATTGCAGTCAATAATGCTGACAAGTTTGGACCCTGTTTTGGCTCCTTCCTTTGAGGCATTAGATACCACTTGAACTAGAAATTTACCCTTATCTTCGCCTAAAGTCTCCACGCTAATACTTATACCTGTATAATTAAGAAAGTTATAAAATATACAAAATATGCGCATATCGTGACAAAATGAATACGCTCGAATGAATTTCTATAATAAATATCTAAATATTTGTTTTATTTTCCTCTGACAAACAATCATGAAATTTTCACCTACATTGACCTAAATTTTTTTTATAACTACAAAACGCTAAGTGTACGTAGACGTAGATACTATAGTAGCGAAGTTCGTAAGCTTCTGACATATCGATGGCTGCGGCTACGATATCGACTCGAGAAAATGTTATTTATTCAATTGTTATTTCTCCAGTCCAGTAAACCAGACATTGCATTGAGATAACCACGACTTTTTTATATCAAGTTTTTTAATAATGTAGTTAGTTGCTTAGTAAAAATAATAAATGTGATGTTTAACGTCATACTCCGAGCTATACTTAACACAGTGTATTTGAAGGCGGACTTTTTAGTTTTCTAATCAGTTTTAAAAATTCAACGTTACCAATTTCTGTTATCCACTATAAGATACTTAAGAAAACAATATCTTATCGTCACAACACCAAAAAATGAAATAAGAAGTATCAACATATATCAAAGTTTTTAAAGGATCAAATAAACATTACCTCCAACAGCACTGCAACAGTCTATTGATGGCTTCCGCACTTTCTTTTTGAAAACTGGTTCGTTCTCGTTTTGAACAGCAGCTGCAGCAGAAACAGTAGTTTTTGGTTCTTCATAAAGTCCTAATATTTTAAGCTGTTGTTTCTCTTGTTCCTTATAAGAGATTTCTTTATGTCTGTTGTAAGCATAATCGAAAAATGTGTGCTTTGGATCAACATCATGACACCATCGATAACCATGTTTCCCTGCTCTGACTCTTTTTAATTTTTTTTCTTTAACGCTTTCCTCAGAAAGCGATGCTTCACTATCCATTTTGTTCTCTTCACACACACAAATGTTTTCCTTCTTTACCATATCACAGAGACAAGGGTCTTTACATTCACAAGTTAAGAAGCAGGTACAATCTTCTGCATTACCACAGGTGCAGAATTTCTCTTTTGGATAACAAGCACAATCTTCCGGTGTTTTACCATAACATTTACATTCTGGTTCAGCAGGACAGCTACAAATTGTTTTTGAATCATCATCTAGGCAGGCGACTTCTTCTTCTGCAGGATCACAAATGCAAGTTGACTGCATGTGACAAATACATGTTCCTTCTATACATAAGCATTCTTTTCCCTTTTTACAACGACAAACAGGTTTTGGAATTGGTTTTTGACATTCGCAATGTTCAGTATCTTTTGTAATTTCACTTTGTTCCGATATATTTTCTTCACTATTCATTTCTTCATCGCTAGACCTAGAAGTACTTGGTGTCTTATTATTGCATTGGCATATAGGAAAAGGAAATTTACCAGCTTGGCATATACACGGCTTATCAATATTAGCACAAGTGCACGTCGGACGAGGTTTACCATCAGGATGACACATACAGACTTTGCGTGGCTTACATTTACATTTTAATTGAGGGAGTTCATCACAAAGGCAAATGTTTTCTGCTTCGTGACAAGTACATTCATTTTGTATTTTTGCGCCACATTCACAAGGCACTTTAAGGTGACAAGGGCATTTACCTGTTTTATCCAGTTCACAAGTGCAATATGGCTGCTCTTCAATTTTGTTAATTTTAGGAAAACCATCTTCTATGATTAAACTTGCTTTATCGTCGATTGGTGGAATTGGTTTATCACAATCAGGAAAAAAATAAAAATGAAAGTTGTTTTCTTCCTCATTTTCTTCTTCTGTTATATTTGGTAATTCTTTAAGATTAGCTACGGCGTCAACTTTTTCACTTTTTTTCCTTTCAGGTACTTTGCTTTCCGAAGTATCACTGCAAGACCATTTAGAATCAAACGATTCGTCTCCAAAAATACCTTCATGATGTGCACAACTTACTACCAAAGTTTCATCAAAACATATTTGTTTCTTAATTTCTTCATCTATAAAATATAAACCGTGTTATAATAACCAAAACCTTGCATTCAAGTTATTTCTACCTAGACCATTTTAATTGACATTTTTGATGATAAGGAATTCAAAATTTTAACCTAATATTTAACAAATTTAAAATGATGAAAGAATGTTAAAGTTTTTAATGACAAGATTGGAAAAATATTAAGGGACGTATGGTATATCTATGTAAATTTATTATGCGAACCATGTTCATATTATTATATTATAATATGTGTGATGTGGTTATAAATTAATTAATAATAACTATTATAAATATTAATAATTATAAATTAATTAATAATCCCTTAGTTTCAACCAATTATGAATTAACAACTCACCAATCTCAAATTTGAAATGTTTTGTTAAATCAATTAACGAAATATGAGATTGTACCGACATTGTAATATTTTTTTATTATTTATGCTGATGTCATAATCAGCTTGAAATTAGATATATTAATTTGTCTATATGAAGTTTATTTTTTTTATTCAACTATATTTATTAGCGGCTATAACAAAACATGACGTCAAAAATTATTATGGTCTTTTATTAGTATATTCAATAGATAATTTTTTATTCGTTTTTATATGAAACTTAATAGATTATTTTGTCAACCAGTGGTGGTTTGATCGCAAAGAAGCCGACTCATATCAGAGTAGAATGTAGAAATAGTGCTGAAGCAAACGTATTGTAGTACGTGAGTAGCACAATGGATAACGATTAAAGATTAAAGAAGATGGCTGGCAGCGGTTAGTTGAGAACTGCCCAAGATCGGAATGGTTTGCGCTCCGTGAAGATGCACTCCATTCAAAAGTTTAGTGCGGCTGAAAAAGATATTTTATATTCCTAATTACATTCCTAATTACAGACCCTTTTACTACATGTTGCTACGTTTTATAAAATTGTGTAAATTTAAATGATTAGTTGTATTATTGTACAAATCATGCGTATTTAATGTTAAATAAATAGGCATAGAAACAGCTACCGTGCCAACGGGTAATGAGCAATATTGAAGAGTCATACTTAAAAATAATAAATGTCGATATTGTAGTAATTATAGATAATAGGTATATCAATAAAATAATTGGGTTCAGTTCTTTGATGAAGTAGTAAAAAATATTATTATTATCTATTTTGAGTTTCATACTTGTCATATTTTTATGGAACGCAGTAAACGTCTAAAGGCAAACTTTGAGTAGTCTGTAATAAGAACGAACAAACATATGTCAAATTGACAGATGATGTGGCCTACCGTCTAGTGCTAGTGAATTTTAATAAAATAATTATTTATTATATATAATTGAATATTAATAATAATGTAAAAATGTTTGGGCTTAAATATAGTTTATTAATTTTATTTATTTCGACATGCAATTGTAGATTACCTGATAAAGTTAGATGTGTAAACGAAGATTGTAGTCGTAAGTAACAATCTGTCTAGTTTTGTATTTGTTTCTAGTAGTAGTTTGTGAACAACATTTGTACTTTTAAACGAATATTATGCTTCTATTGAATATTGGACTGTAAATTTTCTATTCATATCATAAATATTTTTTCAGAACCAATATCAAAAGCAAAGACCCTAATGAAATACAATAGTGGTGAGCCTGATTTTATATCATTCCCTGCTAATGTGGAAGCTATTATTTATATGAAGTCGGCTGGCAGTAATCCAGATATTTGGTATGCAAATATTAATGGTAAAGCAGGATTTGTTAATAAATTATTTTTAAAAGAATCAAAGAAACTTGCAAAGGCGGAACTTATCGTTCCACTTCAAATAAAAAGCAAACAACCTGATGTACAGCCTGACAAAGTGCAACAGGCACATGAGGTGTTTGAAGGGACTACAATTATCACAACTGAACCATCAATATCTCCAATAGAGGAAGAATTAATCAAATCACCTCTGGACTTACCTAAAGAACTAGGTATTACTGTTCCAACTGAAATAAGTATTCCAGAGTCTGAACAAAATATGGAAGGTCAAAATGCTGTAGATGAAAATATTTTAACTGGAAATTTGTCATCAACTATTAAGCCTTCAGAATATTTCAATAAACAAGAAGTGACACCAAGAAGTGAATTTGTTGACATTGGCAATAATTCTGAAATAATAAGTGATAATAAGCAACCTGAAATGGAAACTCCAAAGAGTACTGTAGCTGAGGAAATTCCCAATGTAAATATAAATGTTCAAATACCAGCCAATGAACAATCTGACAATTACTTTATTGAAAAACCTGTTTCTAATACTCCAGTTGAAGATATATCAAACTCTGAAATCAACTCTAGTTCTCAAATTGCTATTGAAACAAATAGTGAAAATATGTCATCACAATCAAATTTACCTGATAAAGTGCATATACCGGATCTTGCAATATCTGAAGTCCATAGCGAAGATTCTACACTTCACACAAATTTAGGAAATAATATAGAAATTTCACAACTGCAAAATGAAAGTCCTCAACTTCTAAATACTGAGGAAACTGTTGATACTGTTAACTTGTCACCAACAGTTGAAACAATTCCTCAAACTCCTAAATTTTCAAGTGAAGGTATCAACACTGAGGATAATGAAGTTATACTAGATAATAGTGCACATAATGTAAATGGTGAGGTTATTCAAAACCAAAATAGTGATATATCAAGTGAAGAAACAACTCCAATATCAGTCTCACAACAAGAATCACGAGAAAAGGTTGATAGCAATCCTGCGCCTCTAAATACTCATGAAGAATATAAAGAAACTATACCTAGTGCTGATATTAACTTATATGCAGATAATAGCATACATTCATCTGTTGAAGTTTCAAGTGTCATACCCGAAATTCAAAATAATATTAAAACATCAGAAACAGTAACTGAGGCTTATTCATTAATGGAATCAACAACTGAGTCCTCGACTCTTCCAATCCAGGAAGAAGAGACCATCACATTATCTTCAGAATATATGACATTGTCTACAGAAAATATAATAGAAGAAATCTTTAACAAGCCAACAGAACCTACCCCTATTCAGGATAATAATGATGAAGGATTTATATCAAATATCTATACAACACTATCAGATATATGGCCTACTTCTACCGAAGCACCTCCTGAGCCTATTTTTAACCAAGAATATATTCAAAATTCACATATTGATAATGAAAACGATCAAAGTTTCTCATTTTTCAAGTATTTGTTTCATACTTATAATATGATTAAGGGAACTAAAGTTGAAGGTAGTGCTCTTTTCCCTTCAGTTGGTGAGTTGCCTCTCAATATCATAAATCTTTGGTTCTAATTTTCTTTTATTTTAATAATTCATAAACATAACTTTGAAGTTGTTTAAGTGTTCAATCATTTTATTATTCTTATTTAATTTCAGGTGAAACATGTTTTACAGAAGATTATTGTGATGGGGAAAGTTTTAACAATCAAAATCGTCTTCTTACATTCTTATTGACTACAGCTGGTTCAGTTGTACTCTTTATTCTAGGTTATTATTATATTGAAAGCAAGAGGCAAGACGGTAGATTAATTGGAGATATAAATAACCTTCAAAGAGAATTACTGTTTTCAACAAAGGTAAAATTATTTTTAGTGATTGTTACTGATATTTAAATAATTATAGTTACAACAGTATTTTAAATAAGTATGAGACCACTAGATTATGATTTTCTAATATACTGGTTGTTTTTGTTTGTCTTTGTATACTTTTAGTCACAATATATCTCTTTTCATCACTCATTTTTAATCTTTATAATCAAATTACTATTAAGGCTCCATCATATCTGTGTAACTTACAGGAGTGTGAGATCCTTAAAGAGGAGCTCGCTTCTACTAAAAATAAGCTTGCTGGTATCGAAGACAGTTCTTTTGGCATGGACGACATGGTCCAATCGTTGAAAGCTGAAATCCAAGATTTGAATGAAAATAACGAAAGGCTCCGTAATTCGTTAGATGATAACGAGAAATTACTTAGAGTGTCCGAAAATACTGCAGGGGAATTACAAAACACATTGGGTGATGTGGAAAATACTCTTAGTGAGCTCCTAAATGAAAGAGCTCATTCAGAAGAACAAATTGCAGAGTTACATGGTACGTAGCAGAGTGGGCAAAGAAAACAAGACACTTCTCCTCTTTACTGTTGAATTCGAGATAATGGAGTTGATTGGCGGAACTAATCGCCCCACTTTGGTGGTGGGGTTCAAATCCATAAGCAGCTTGTTTACATTTTGTCTTAGAATTGCGAAAATTAAAGACATTCAAAACATGATATAGTCTTAATAATTATAATACAAAAAAATATATTTTGTTATTATATAGTAAATATATATAATATTTAGTATTTATTTTTTTATTTAGGAAAAATACAAGCTTTTGAAGAAGAACTAATTTCCGTAAGTCGAGAACGAGATAGTTTCCAACTAAAATATGTGTCAGCTGAAACGGCCTTGGAAGAGTTTAGAAACCAACAAAAAATGCTTGAAGAGCTGAATCATTCACTGGCAGATGCTAATAACACTATTGAATTGAAAAAACATGAAATTGCAGCTCTTAAGGTTATTTTTAATATATTATTAATATGATTTTTTTATTATATTTGTTTTTCACTTGCTCAAAACAATATGTCTATACTTTCATACTAATGTTATAAAGCTGATGAATTTGCGTAATTGAACGTGGTAATATCAGGAACTTTTAATTTGAATAGAAAAAATGTTTTTATATTGGATAGACCATATATCAAGGATGGTTATAGTACTGTACCTGGACTGTACCTGCGGCCAGACCTACCTTGGACACTTAGAATATGTCCTGGATCTTACACATTTCTTAATTATTTAAATTTAGCTATTCTCATTCAAATAAGTTAATTATACCATGTGTTCAAAGA
Source organism: Dione juno (assembly GCA_037127375.1). NCBI lineage: Eukaryota > Metazoa > Arthropoda > Insecta > Lepidoptera > Nymphalidae > Dione > Dione juno. The sequence goes on along the minus strand of JAXRJS010000014.1, from coordinate 10,236,928 downwards.
AATAATTTTTTTAGATGAATTTTCGAATTGAAATTTTCAGGACACTTCCAAAAATTAAAAGTAAAACAATTACATTAATATAGTGTACCTTAATTTGTTCCAGGATGCTATGAGAGACATGAAAACCAGTTCATCCTCTAATACAGATGTAGCATCTCTAATAGATCACACAGAAATAAAAGCAAAATTATCTAAAGCATTAGAAGAGAAAAACATATTTATGAACAAATATGAGGTAAAATATATTTACATACATATATTTCAACTATAATATCTAGCAATATATATAAATTAATGGTTGCCAGTTGAAAGGTAATTTGTTATTAATCAAAAAGTAGTAGTAGCATACCATTCCTGGTAGACTAGTTGGGACAAAATATATTTTGTCATTAATACAATTTATATGTTTTAACAGAGTGTCAAGTGTCACTTGGTCTTATGCTTAGTAACTTAAATTAATGTTACTGTATTATTTAAAATAATTGATGTATAATATAAATACAATAAAAATAAAAAATCTATATAAAATACAGTATATTAATACAATGAAATCTGCATACAGACAGAACATAAGCAACGAGTGCAACTAGCAGATGAACTGAAATCCACTCAAGAGTCCTACCAAGTAACTAGCCAACAAGCCTCCGAAGCTATCACAAGGTTGGAGGTTTTAGGAAAATACTTCCAAGAGCGAGAAGCTGAACTAATGAAGTACGTTAACTTTACTTTTAAAATAATTATTTACTTATTATTGGTGATTTGATGATTCCCTTCTCTAGTAAGACTTAGATTGGAACAAGCTTGTGATTGAACCTTGTACTGGTATTTGTATTGTAGCACTATTACTTAAATAAATAATAAATAAAACAAAGAGAGCTAGGAAAATAACAGGAGTCTCATGAAAACTAAAAAAAGAGAAAATAACAATATATTTATATATTATATTGTATGTTCATATATAATATAATAAATGTATTAATTAATTTATTTATTTTCCAACAAAAATTTAAAATAATTTAGTTTATTATTGTTATATTTGTTTTACTTTGTACTCTCGATATATGAGATATACCGGGTATATTGACAATCATGGACCTAGGTCAAGTGAGAGGCCAAAGCAATGTGAAGGTGAAATTTGTCAATCTGGAAAGCTGAAAATCCTTACTATTCTACACGTGTTTAAAATCGCTGCCTTTGCAGAAGGACGTGAGTTTATGGGGGCGAATCTAGTGTACTAATGGACTAGTGGAGGATCTTGAGAATAACGATATTGGTAGAAATAACTACTGGCACTATTATTACTTTCTTCAATTTCCACATTCTAATTGTTTCATCTTTACTCCTCGTACTGAGTAAGCTTTTCCGTAAAAGTATTTTATTAATTATGCGAATTAGATAGTGCAATGTATATTATTCGTGCGGTTTTATTCACTTTATCTATTAATGTTGTTGTTGTTTAATTTTCATTAAGAAAAATAATACTTACAAAAATCATCTCTTGTAGGAGTTCTTTGTGATGAATGTTCAATACTATTTGAAGTTGGACATTAGAGATTTCTGTGAAATTGTCCTTCGTTACAATTAAAATTTTTAGTTTTACCGTAATGTATATATTTTGTATCTATGTAATCGGCTGCTTCTAAGCGTAAGTTCTTATTTAAATGTAACCAGAAAATTTAACAGTTGTGTGTTCGTTTCTTCGTGTGTAAAGTGTATTCTATAATTATTGTTGGAGACAGTGGAAACTGCTTGCCCTAGCACTGGTAATGAAACATAGTGGACTTTAAATAAATACTATATTAAGACACTTAATACGTGAGATTTGTATAAGGTCGAAAGTCACTGAGGACGAGGGCTCAGTGGTGTCGCTGTCGCCCGTGCCCTTAACATTATTTTTTACTAAGTTAACATGACGAATTATTTTCTTGCTTCTATTATTACCTTGGATGAATTGCGTTAATCGGACTATTCCAGTTCTCAAATTTTCTATTAGGGATTTTTCTCGAGTTGGATCTGTCACTTCGATTTCTTTATATTTAGTTTTTTTGTATTGTGGTGTTTTTGCTGCAGTCCACGCACTTTCTTAATATGTTCTGGTAACAATATTGTATTTATATATTCAACTATTCGAAATAATCTTTTAGGTGATCTCTGTCTGTTTAAACTATTGGTATAGTTTTCAATCTATAATATGGTATATTCTACATCTACATTGACTGTACTGTTAATAGTTACTATATTAATTTCTATTTAATTATGTTGAGTCTCTATTTGTAGTTCTGATGCTATTCCCATTTTAATATTTTCAATTTTTTGCTTTGATAAAAATTTATTTTTTACGTTAGATAAGGTTCTTTAGGCTCAAACAATTGATGAAATATGTGATATAGGTTTTGATGATTATGTTCGGGATCTAGTCCGATGGTAGCCCGCGTGGTCAGCTTCTCATCACCGATAGCTCGCGAGACACCCAGTTTCAAAATCATGTGCATAAAATGCACACGATTGTATTATATTATATCTAATTTTTTAAACCTCTTAAGGGAATTGAGTGCGAAAGAAGCTTTGTGGCTGAGCAAGCAAGGAGAATCAACAAGCACTGTAGAGAAGATAGAATTGTTACAACAGGAGGTCCAAAGATACAAGTAAGCTTCACAATTACTTTTAAAACCTCATCATTCGTTTAACATAAACATTCGACGAAAGCTGGACAGCAAGCTTGTCAAATTTGCTTTAACCGATTTTATGAAACCATACACACTCCGTTATTAGTTTATTCATTATCATAAATCGCCAGGGAGAAATGCGACGCGCTGACATTAGAGCTAGCGGAGCAGGAGTCGTCGCGGCGCACGGCGGTAGCGGCGCTGGAGGCGCGCGCTCACGACGCGTGGCTGGAGGCGCGCGCCGCCCGCCGCGACGCGGCCGCCGCGCGGGACGACGCCGCCGCGCTGCGCCGCAAGCTCGCCGCCACCGCCACCACCGCCGCCGGCGCCGCCTCGCCGCTCCGACGTTAGTATAACGTTCACGCTTGGAGCTTGTGGACGCTTGCCGAACCTTGTAAAGCATGTAAATTCACTAGAACTAGGGTTTCCCGACTTATGCGACATTGTCCAAGGGGTGTCTCGACGCATTTTTGAATAATTTTGGCCTTAGGGTGATAGTTATTAAGAGGCATCGTAAAAAAATTTTATGTGTCAGGGGCGTCACAGTACAAATTGGTTAAAGAACCCCGGCACTAGAAGTCGCAAGATGCAATACATATGTAATGCAAAATTTGATAAAATAAAATATCTAATTGCCCGTAAGCATGAAATATCTATACAATTATGTATATATATTATGATGTTCATTTATATAACCGTCGTGTACCGATCTTTGAGCTTACGTTTCACTCTTCCTACCCTGCTATATGCGGGATACAGCGTGAAATAATAATAAATAATATAAATAAAAAATAAAAATTATATATATATATATATATATATATATATATATATATATATATATATATATATATATATATGTATGTGTATGTATGTATATATATATATATATATATATATATATATATATATATATATATATATATATATATATATATATATATATATATATATATATATATCTTCTTCTTCCTGGCATTAGTCCCGGCTTTTTGCCAGGGTCTGCCTTCCGACTAAGACCAATCGGTCCATATGAGTGGCGAAGTGGTTTTTTTTGTGGAGCGATTGCCATCTGACCTCCAAACCCATTACTGGGAGAAACCAGGAAAGGAAAGGGAATAAGAGGCAGAAAGACTTGGAATATAGGGGAGGGACACCACTTACATGGATTGGATCGGGTTATGAAAGTGGTGGCTCGAGGTCCCGGGGTCGCGTACCCGTATGCCGGAAACCAAATATCGGACAGATAATTGGCTAGACACCCTCTGAGATGCCAACGCCACGCGGTGTTCCCAGGCGGTCACCCATCCAAGTACTGAACGCGCCCGACGTTGCTTAACTTCGGTGATCGGACGAGAACCGGTGTGTTCAACGTGGCATGGACGTTGGCATATATATATATATATATATATATATATATATATATATATATATATATATATATATATATATATATATATATATATATATATATATATATATATATATATATATCAAAATTGATGCCATCATCAAATCCGTCATATGATAGATATGTTTTATTTTATTTTTATTTAATTGAATATTTATTTCTTCATATTTTAAAATTTTAAAGAAATTAAATATTCTATATTTATTAAAACATTAATTAGTAATTACTTATGTCTATTATTTGACTTATCAATAACCTTATTTCAAAAATGGTTTTCAGAAGTCGCTTCACCCTTAGAAGCGGATGTCGGCCTGCCGGCGCCTCTGCCGCCTCTGCCGTTCCTCCCGCCACTACTGCCACCGCTGCCGCGACCGCCGCCCTTGGGCCGCCTGCCGTCGCCACACCCACCTAGGTAATCCTACTACTAGCAATTAATTGTACCGCTATTCGAAATGCAAGCTTAAATAATCGTGTTATATATATATATAAACAACAGACATTAACTTTTAAGTTATCCATGAAAAGTTTGCTTTATTGAACACGTTAACGTCAGGAACTACTGGTTCCAATTAGAAAAAAAAAAAAATAATATATATATATATATATACATATATATATATATATATATATATATATATATATATATATATATATATATATATATATATATATATATATATATATATGTTATATTATATCACGACAACCGTTTCTATGTAACCCACCTCACGTGCAGTCAGTGTTACCCCGGGTGCTTAGAATGTGTGGAACAATTCTTTGTTATTCCGATTTATGTATGCATGTACATTGTACATACATTTATGTCCTTGTTAAAGAAAATAGTGAAGTTTTGTTATGAAAATAATCTTGTTAGCATTTAGTTGCAGGCAGAGAAGGGTGCAGACTTAAGAGGCTTATTTAAAATACGTATTAACGCGCGACTGCATGCACCGAGCATCTCTCTCTGCCTTAGTTAGTTTAAGATGGTTCTAGGCACAGATCGATTGAGACATTTTAATAGATAGAGAGATGTTCCTGTGATGAGCTGTTTACTCTAAACTTATTACTTGAAGTAGTTACTTTAAATTTATAATTTTTAGGGATATTTGTTTGCTACTGCCTCTCTAGTCTCTACGCATATAGCAATACTCGTTGGGAACTATTATTTATATTTATACTTTATATAGTACATGACATTTATATAATACAACTACAATTTATTTATTTATCAATTATAGATTTAATTAGCTAAGAGGCGATGCCTGCCTGATTGTCAATTGTTTTGTTGTTCGAAAAGTTTTCTATTATATATTTGTGGTTGACTTTTACTACCTAATTACTGGTTGTTACTACTTGTACGTTTATTCTATATAAACTGGTAAGTGGTATTAATTATACTCAGTGCTAGCCGTGAGTAAACTTTTATTACTCCTCCAAGACTACAGACTTATCGGTGGCTGTACCTACCACATCTTACCAAATTATGATATTTGTTAATTAACACGCATAAAGTTTGAAGAGCACCATTTTAAAGCTAATGGGATACAAAATTCTCCTAAAGTTAGCCATGCACTATATTGCTACTTCTCTGGCATTCCTATCCACCACTTTTCTTGAATTCCGACTAGCTATTGAATCCGACTCGGATCATTCAATGCATCAATCATAACACAACAAACCAACGTCATCATAGTCAGATTGAGTCATGTGACATGTCTACACGTCAGTTATCAGTAAACTTTAGGCTCACGACAGTCCTGTGTCGCGAGTCATATTAGGTCTGCCACAATACACGTATCGCGTATGCAAAGCAAGAATCGCCTAACATCGGTTGCGATACAAGACACGATATACACGCACAAGCAACCTCCAACAAAATGTAATATACGACCTTGAAAATTCTTCTTTTATTTTTGTAAATATTTATACTTTTTCAAATAATGTTTTTCTTATTTTTAGATACAACGAGCGTCGCTACTCGTCGGATAGCCGGTACTCGCCTGAAAGCCGTTACTCACCCGAGAGTCGCTACTCCCCCGAGCCAATTCGTTACTCGCCACGCTCACGTCGCTCGCCTCGCTCTCCCCGCTCGCCGCGCTCTCCGCGCTCGCCTCGCTCGCCGCGCTCACCTCGCTCTCCACGCTCACCACGCCCACCTCGCTCACCCTACTCTCCACGTGAACGAAAGCGCTCTTTTGATAGGTATTATACACAAATTAGTACTTTTATTATGGCCGTAGTATTAATTATTTAAAAAGAAACTAAATATTTTAATATCATTTGTGTACATGAGGCGGTCAAATTATTATGTAACGCTATTTTTGAACAATGTTTGGCCTGGTAATGTTTTTCTGTACTCCCCTACCTACATAACTATTAAGTTTTACCTATTAATTACAATCATGTTTGTACTATATCATACTTTTATATATATAATATTATATTATTACCCCTGATCCACCCCTTACTCACAAATTAGGTCGGGGGAGGGGTGCTGAACTTCTCTTTATTTATCACTTCATATTAATAAAAAGCAGTAGTGGCTATTAGTAATGACATTCGTTTGACAGATACAACGGCCGAGGGTCTCGCGCCCGGAACGGTCCGGCGGACACTGAGACAGAGTACAACTCCGACAGCCCCTCGCGGAGGAGGAGTCCGCCTCGCAGGAGGTACTCCAGACGTTCAGGTAACACATTCTCGCCATCCAGATAGACCTGGCCCAGACGTATGATTTGTGAGGTGAACATATTGTAGTCTAGTGTAGTTTGTGTATTGTTAGGAGGTATCGAGTGTGGACTCGACCGTATGACGAGAAGGCGATATTGTTGAAGATTTTTTATTATTTTTTAAAGTGTTATTCCACACTAAGTAAAGAAAAGGACTTTTAGAGAAACAAACATATTAACGCGCCTCTTGGTAACCATCGCTACTACACGTATTGCTTGGCGGTCAGTCATGGACGACTGATTTTGTAGAGGTTTTCTTCACGGAAGTTCAAATAGAATCATGTTCTATGTCCATCATTTGTTGTATATGTGCATTGCATCAATGTGCTGGAAACTTTTTTCTTACACTCGCGTCGGTCGTTTCAAGATTTTGAAGATTATTGTAGATTTCATTTTTAATCTCATATATGTTTATTTTGTAGATAATTAGTAGTAATAAAGTTACCTGAGAATGCTTACGTATAATTTCTTTATTTCAGGTCCTAGCTCGGGTTCTGGGTGTTCATCGGAGTCGGAGAAATAATTTAGAACTTAGTCGAAATTGCCTAATTAGCATTTGAGCCAAATTTTGTTATCGAGGGTTAGGGTAGAAACGAATTATTAATCGTAAATAACAATGTTTAAATCAAAGAAGCTTTACACTGATAGATGACGTCACTGCCATCGGTGTCCAAGAGAACGTAAATGAAGCGCTATATCATATTGATTTCCTATTTCCTATAATTTTTCAATTCTTATTTATCAATTACATATTTATTACACATTAAGCAAACCTGCTTTTTACATTCGTTTATGAAATTTTATCAGCACAAGTTAAACATAAATGCATATTGTATTGAGGCCGTCGTGGCTCGTGGGAGTGGGACAGCTGACTGGCGGGATGGTTGTGGAGACCGGACACTTCTCCGGATCTTGACACTAGTCTCTCTGCCTACCCGGCTGGTTGCGGGATGATGAAGTTAAAAAAATGTACTTATGTTTAAATTGAGGCTTAAGCTTAATCTTGCACACATGTATCTTCCTGTTAAAATTAATTGTAAATATATATATTGTAAATATAATAGGTTTTTTTTTTTTATTTTGAACATTATTTTAATTTTTAACCTAATAATGAAAAATAATTTGTTTATTGTTTACATAATCAAATAAGAGTACGATTTCCTCTAAGTTAAATATGTCTACGTCATTGAGGTCAAAGTTTATCGAAATCACTTTCAATGACATCAGGAACTTGAGCGAAGATGTTGTAACCTTAATAAATTATAAAACTTGATCGGTGTCTATTTAATTTATTCATAGAAGCAATTTTTATTTGCTACACTGCATCATGAATATTAACCCAAAACTATAGTGACCTGTTGTTAAGCAACATACTTACGCCAGTATGGCATATATGTATCTGTATGTTTCAATCTATACTATAATTATTATTACCATAATATGAATATGTAAAGAGCTTGTTTAGTTGAATGCACTAATCCCAAGAATCTCTTGTATTTGATAGTATATTTATCAAGGAAGGCTATATTGCTATAGGCTAATTGTTTTCATGTGAGATAAAATGATCTTAGCCATTTAAAATGTGTTAACATGCAGGCGAAGCTAAGTAAATTTTCTTTGAAAATGTAAGTATATAAATTGCCACTTTCCCACTGGCTGCCTTAAATAGTTTAATAATTATATACATGTAGATGTAAACACGTATTTATTCTAAGATATTATGTTGTTATCGTTATTATTTATTGCATCAGCTGCCTGACAACGAGATAAGCGATACAAAGATGTTCATATCTAATATTAGGTATATGTCAAGCGATCTTCGGATACGTTCACTTTTTTATTGTTTTAACATTGTGTTTATGTTAAAAAGAAAATTTTAATTTTTAAATAGAATAAAATAATTTGTTCACATCGTCACACTCTAATTTAAACATAAAAATGTACAATTTAACAGCATTTTATTTATATTAATACGTTTTATTATCATTTCAAATGAAAATTGGTTCTCAAAATATTGAAACCGTATAGCTATTTGGGCGATAGAACTTTCTAAAGAAGCTAAAATATTACATTATGAAATCGCTAGTTGCTAGTTGTTGGTGAATTATATAATATATAAAACAATGTCGAATTTTTTTTTGCTCTCACGCATTTTGACACAGTGATGTTGTAATTAACATATTCTCCACCTTACGCCTAATTAGAGAAAAAAAATCGTGTCTAAAATTCTTGCCGCCATTATTTCTACCAAATTCGGATCATTGTTACGAGCCAATGTCGTTTTAATTGACAACAAATCGTTTTTGGGTATATCATCCATACAAAATTATTTTTATTTCTATGAGGTAGCAATAAAATATTGGTCCGCATATATGGCCGCCCCAGAAATCAAGCCTGCTGAGCCTGCTGTTAAATACGCCAATATAATAATACTATGTTTTTTATTATAATTTAAAAACTGCAACATGGACTTAATCGATAATTTGGTATGTTAAAAGAAATTGGCAATAATTAAATATACTTATATAATTTTTGTGTTTTCAATACGTATCTTTTTATTTGTATGATACATACTTTATATACTGACTATAAAAAAATGTAATGCTTAATTTGTTCGGTTCCTTTATTTATTGCCCTTATTTTTATTATATAATTTTTCTTTATTATTATCATTAAGTATAATTCACACACTGAAGAAAGATAAATATTTAGAATGTATAAAAAATTAACGCGGGACTCGAACCCGCGCCTCTTGGATACCGTCCAAGACGGACAGTTATATAGCTACTTTGAAAATGTCTTTGTTTGTTTGTTCAGTATTTTCTCTTTTTTAACATTATTAGTGGTTATTTGTCAGTTGTGGAGCATTCTGTAATTTATTGAAGTGTTTAGGTATTATATACTATATTATAGAACATAATATAATTTCCATTGTTTTACTTATATTTGTAGCTGATAATAAGATAGAAAATTATGATTAATACGTACATACAGCTAATTTTACCTAGATATATGTGTGTTTTGTCTGCGTATATAATACCGTCCTACTAGTGTAGTATAGTACCTTAACTTAATTACATACATTCTATGTAAGAATGAAGTATAAAGTATTAAAAGTTATTCTTTAACAAAAATATACGTATATTTATTTATAAAATTTTAAAAAATATATTTGCTAATAAAAATAAAAAGTTTAGGGCACAACATTCCACGGCACAAAACTCCCAGGTTTATGGTGAGGGAGCTGAAATAAAGAAAAAAACTATTAGTATGTACGACGCGACAGTAAAAAATTGGGCGTAATATATATCACATCAAGTGATATCACGCGTATGTTGATATTGTAAAGTAAGCAGTAAAAACTAAAACTTAATAGTCATTCCAATAATCAGTTCTACATGATAAGAGGATTCCAAGGCCACATTCTATCTAACTAGACCAGATAAACAAATATAAGTAAATTGGAACATCATCCCTTGTTGGGAACACATAACATTTCCCTTTATGTCTTGTTTACCTTTTTAGTGATGTGATCCTCACAAGCCATACGTATCCTTGCAGAAGTGGCAGGAGACACCAGATTGAAGTCAGGAGACACTCCAGCATCAAGACGCGCTGCACGAATTGCTTCTTTTATTGCGAAAAAGACTGAGCTTGCTAAAAACAGCGGTGGTTCACCTACAGCCTGAAATTGTAAATACGATCTTTAGCTATCGTAGCTTATGTGTATGTGAATATTAAAATTATATATGTTATATATCATCATTAAATAGTTGTTGCTGCTGTCAAATTCGTTTGTGGGGATTTTATCTCCCTTGTCATGCTACTTGCTAGTTACCTCCTGTTGTCATTGAAACTTGCTATTAAATCTGAAATATTTTTATTTCAATGGTTGTTGTTTATCACGCTCAACAACTTATATTAAAGCACCAATATATTATTTCTTATAGTTTAGGTGAACTTCTATGGTATATAGAATAGGTATATCTCGCCGAAACCTTATTGATACGCAAAAATTATAATTACACGACAACAATTTCAAAACCAAAATTTGTATTCTATTTCTACGTTAGCCACACTTTTTAATTTTTTTATCTTTATTATACATTATTATGTACCATTTATTTAATCAAAACACGGCTGTATATTTTGAGAAACTAGCGACCTGTTCGTGGCGTCGCCCGCATATTTAGTGATTTAAAAATTCCGATGTAATTGATTCAATATGTAATAAATATATTGCTCCATCTCCTCTATTTACTGGCGAGAGTCCTATAAAATCGGTTCAGCTATTCCGGAGATTAGCCCGGACAAACGAAAACACGGAAAGACAGAGCCAGACGGAAGTTCCGTACCAACTTCGTAATTATAGGTCAAAGAAAAATACAATTTATAAAAGTTGTCACTAATAGTTATTCATTTATCTATATATACATATATTATTTATCAATAATTTATCTACATATAATATATAATAGATAAAAATAAATTATAAAAAATCGATAATTTACATTTATGCACAAAAATTAAACAATCAATTACCTTAGATGAGTAAACTGCTCTGGGATTTGGAGCCCCTTTTAACAAGGAAACATTAAATTCTTGTGGAATGTCACCAAAACCCGGTATTTTGTAAGCGCCAGGTCCACGCGAATATAAAGTTCCAGTAGGCGAATAAATAAGTTCCTCCATTGTGAATAGGCCATAACCTTGGATAAAAGCACCCTCAATCTGACCAATGTCTATGGCTGGATTTATACTTTCACCCAAATCCATCACTATATCACTTCTAATAACGAGATGGTCACCACTGAGGCAGTCTATTTCTACTTCAGACACAGCAACTCCAAACGTAAAGTAATTAAAAGGTTTGCCTGTGTTATTCTTAAAATCGTATCCTATGTCAGGTGTAGCGTGAAATCCGGTAGCGGATAGACTAACTCGATTGACATACGCGGCTGATACCCACTGTTCCCATGTGCCATTAGGATTCTTATCTTTATATGGCTGAAGACGCTTCATTAATTTTTGACAAGCTTCAAGAACAGCCATTCCATTCAAGTCTGATCCAGCACTAGCGGCTGTGGCAGATGTATTTGGAACTTTATCAGTAGCAGTTTCGGTTATGTGAATTTTGGAAATATCAATTCCAAGAGCACGTGATGCAATTTGAATCATTTTTGTGTGCAAACCTTGACCCATTTCTGTTCCTCCGTGTGATAAAAGAACTGAACCATCGGTATAAATGTGAATTAAGGCACCACCTTGGTTTAATAATTTCTCTGTGAAAGCAATGCCAAATTTGGTTGGGATTATTGAAATACCACGTTTGCGCCAACGATGCTGCCTAAAAAGTAATTAGATAAAAAGAATATAATTTTATAAATTGTTTAGAATGCTAGAATATACTCGTATAATGCAAATAGATGAAAACACATACTTATTAAAATTTTCTATATCTATTCTACGTTGAGCTAAATTACTTTTCTCAACACACTCATCCCAGCATCTTTGTAAAGTACAATGGGTTAGCACTTGACCATAGTGAGTGGTGGAATTCTCCTGGTATAAATTAATATTACTAATTTCTTCAGAGGACTTATTAAGCTTGTTAGCTATATCCCATATTAAATTTTCTGCGCCAAACATGCCTTGAGGCCCGCCGAAACCACGAAATGCTGTATTTGAAGGCAAATTTGTTTTACAAATGTGACCAGTCACTTCACAATTTGGTATATAGTAAGCATTTTCAAAATGAAACATAGCTCGTTCCACGACCTAAAAGGTTAAGAAATATTCAATTAAAACTAGGTTTCAAACACAAATTGTCCAATTTAAAGCAATACATACAGGTCCAGATAAATCCATAGAATATCCTCCATTATTGTAGATATTTACTACGGCTGCCATTATTTTCCCTTCCTTGGTAACTGCTGCTTCATATTTGATTAAGAAAGGATGTCTCGTTCCAGTCATTAGCATATCTTCATCTCGATCCAACATACAACGTACTGGTTTTTGGAGTTTATGAGCAGCAAGCGCCACTGGCAAGGAAATTAATATGCCGCGCGATTCTTTGCCACCAAAACCGCCTCCCATACGTTTTACTCGAGCCACTATTCTATTCATAGGTACATGAAGAACATGGCTTGCTAATTTCTAAAATTAAAAAAAAGTATATATAATTCATTTTACAATTTCCTTTTGTTTTTAAGATATACTCCATTCTTCATTTTTTCGTGTTGAGTGGCAAAACTCGACAGCGCGCTTCGTCCCTTCATTTAAAATTATAATAAGTCATGCCCCTCGAAGTGGGAATCGAACCCACAATTGTCGCGCTACAATAATACGGTATGCCATATAAATTTACACCTTTAATATTCTTAATAATTTATATATCCTATTTATAATACATACATAATATAAAAATAATTTAGCCATACCGCTACTTCTGATGGATGTTGACTGGAACAAAATATTTCCAATTCGTCATCCTCTTTCTTTGGATTTGCAAACGCTGCATGTGTTTCTAGGTAGAAATGTTCTTGACCTCCCATTCGACATTCTCCCTTTATAATTATATTATTTGGATTTTCAAAATGTGGTTTTACATTGCCTTTTCGTATAGTCTTCGGAAATTGTTTGTAAAAAGAATTATATTTAATAGCATCTTCTATCGTCACTATAATTGGTTGTAATTCTTCATACTCGACTTTAACCTTTCTGGCTGCAGCTTGAGCTGTTTGTTGATCTTCTGCAACTATAACACCTATAGTCTGTGCTTGACTTACAACTTTTTCACTTGCAAACAGTTCTTCGTCATGGAAAATAGGACCAATAGCATTTTGATCTGGTGTCAAATCTTTTGCTGAGAAGAATGCCACTACTCCTGGCTGTTTCAAGGCTTCATCAGGATCAACAGAAATTATTTTGGCATGTGCTTTTGAGCTAAGAACAAATGCTAAATACAATTCTCCCTCTATCATAGGAATATCATCGCAGTAAATTGCTTCCCCTGTAACCTGCTTCATAGCAGAGACATGTGGAATTACTTTACCGACTGCATCTGTCTTAATTTGCTTCTCATTCACTAATTCAAAATATTGGGAACTTCTAGGCATACCGCCATGTAATTGTTCTGCACCGCTACTATGAGAAGGCTTTATATATTCTATATCTATGTTGCTGTAAGACATTTCTTTTGCTATTGCTAAATAAGCCTTTAAAAACAAACTCATAGTTAATGCTCTTCTATACAAAACATTCCCTCCGGGTACCGACGGATCGAGTGATAATTCATCTAACATATATGTATAAGCCTTCTCTAACATCACTTCAGACCAGTTCATACCTTTAAGCGCTTCGTTGGTTTTTGTAGCTATTTTAGTAACAGGTGCCATGCCACCAAAGGCTAAATTTATGTTTTTTATTATATTTGTATTGTTCTCAAATTCAACATTGACTGCAGCTGTAACAATTGAAATATCATCCTCACGGCGCTTGGCTTGCTTAAACGCCTTTGTATATTGATATTTATGTGTATATGGAATTTCTATAGCAAGTAAGATTTCATAAGGCTTCACTACATTTTTTCTGTACCCAGTGAAGAATGTCTCATCCATCACAACTGTTCTAGGACCATCTTTTTCACTCAATAGATTAAGTTTCACCTTTAATGACATTAAAATTGGATTAAGATCTGATATTGGACTTCCAGTCATTATGTTTCCACCAATCGCTGCTACGTTCCTTATCTGTTTGCCCGCAAACCAATTCAGCATGTTTATTATAGATGTTAATGCTCTTGTTTTATATTTAGGTAAAACATCAATATACTTTTTAAAAATGTTCTCCATTTCCATTAAAGTAACAGAAGCGCCTACTGTGAGTCCCGTTTCTGTTGCTATCACAGAATTCATTTGCTCTACACAATTGGGCATAATTATAACGGGATAAACGGAATGTTTAAATTTTACTTCTACTCCGACTTCTGTGTTTCCGACTACTATTTTGGCATTAGGAAATTGTTGTTTTAGCTTTAATATCTCTTTCATCGTAGTGGGTCTGTACCAAGCTGACTTGCCTCCACGGTATATAAGATATTGATCATCATAAACTGATGAGAGCTTTAATTCTGGTGGAAATATAGGTTCCTGGCTCGGATCATAAGGCAAAAATGATGATTTGTCAAATATGTATTCAGTTTCACTGTCGTCAGTCTTGTTTTTGCAGCAATCTTTACCCATAGCACACACGCCATTGTTACTAGGGTGGGAGTCGAAACTTGATACTCTATGAGATTCCCAATCTTCAAGGAATGTCTTATATCCCTCTATAATAGCCCGATACCCTGTGCATCTACATAAATTTCCTTGAAATGCAACTTCCATGTCAGAGTATTTAATTTGTTTACAGCTTCGTAACAAGCTGTACATGGACATCACAATGCCAGGGGTACAGAACCCACATTGTGAACCATGAGCTTTGGCAAGCCTTTCTTGAACTGGATGGAGTTTTGTTTTTGTAGAACCGATGCCTTCCACAGTTGTGACAGCTAAACCGTGCATAGCACATACTGGCGCGAGACAAGCATTTACCGCAATATGACTGAATAAAACTATAGGAAAATACAGTTAAGTGCATATTATAATAAGATTATGCATATACAAAAAATTGAAAGAATTAAGATTTTTTTAATTTACAAAAGGATACGTAATTTTTTTTTCTTTGCGATTATATTTTGAAATCATAACTGTACACGCCCCACAACCTCCTTCTGCACAACCCAGTTTTGTCCCGGTCAAGCGTAACTTTTTCCTTAAGTACCATAAAAGGGTCCATTCTGGATCGGGATTTAATTCTATGACCTGAAAAAATTTTGAAATCGAAAAATTTTTATGACATTTTCTCATTAAAAAATATTATATTAATATAAGTTGCAATCAGCGTCTTAGAATTTCAACATGGCACAATAAGAACGTACGGCTTACTTGGCGGGTTCGAGTCACAAATATACGTTTATTTCATATTTAGTATAAAAACGTCACGTTCATTTGAAATGTTGCATTGCTTTACTAAATATGTTAGCTTTATGAATTTATGCAGAATAAACTGAGCTTATTAAATTATCAAAACAAACTCGACATATTATTGAAAAAATTATTGAAGGAAAACCGATGAAGTGACTTAAATAAGATATACATTAAAGTTAAAATTTAGTTAGAAAAATATACGTAAGGTCGATAACTTTTGTGAAGCCTTTATTAATAAAAAAATCGAAATAGATCCGAAGTGATGATGCTCACGACTTACGAATTACGTTGTACGTGTAGTTGTTAAACTTATAATTTATTATATAACGTATTATATTGAGAAACATTTATTTCTTTGCACGATATTATTTATATTAATAATATATAGATGAAAAGTTTGTTTGTGTTTTTTTATTTTTGTGTTGATTAGTCCATGTATTTAGGAAGGCTATAGGCCATATTATATCACAAATATAACAGGATCATTTATATTTTTTTAGAGCTTTCCTTGCGTGCGTTGAGTAAACGGTGAAAATTACGGAAAAATTCATGTAATACAAAATTTTCCCCCTTTAAAAATTCTAAAAATAAACCCGCTAGAAAAATGTCTATCTTTTAAGATTGCCTCACGCTAACCATTGTTATGGTAATCAAAATAGTTCTAAAATAATAATAGATGAAACTTGATGGCAAAAAATCTAAAACCACGCGACTTCTCTCCTTAACATTTATAAATATAAAAGACTTTCAAGCAAATATTATAATGGAGAATCTTCCTAAATTGATCCTAAAAATAAGTATAGGTAAAAATAAAAAATACAATAAAATATGTATAAAACCATATAGATATACATTTCATTGTAAATAACATGATAATATTTATCATAGGGTCAACTATAATGAAACTTTGAATTTACTTGTTTACAAACAGAATATCACTGTTTACTACTTTTAGGTACATTCTGATGAAATATATATTCTCATACTATATATGTACCAAGTTGGTACTTACGTACATACGCTACCGGTCCATAGAGTGTTATTTCGAAAATATGAATACATGTATATATGTATGTAGATAAGAAAACTGTAACCTTTAATTGCTAATTCTGTTATATAAGCCGAAGTTGACTATCTATATGTTCCCCATGTAAGATATTTCACCAAGTGGGAATCGAACCTACAGGCACACTTAAAGTCAAACACGACATACGACGGCCATCGTTATTACATATAGTATTAGATTTTACTTGCAGCTTCGTACCTGTTGTCAAATGGAAATAACATCGCAATTATTAAAATAGCCTTCGGGGGAACAAAGAATTATTCAGCAAATGAACCCCACAGCAGAATATTTGTAAAAATTAATAATATTATTTTGATGACAAAACAAATGAATCAGTTTACAACGAGCATCGACAAAACATAAAAATATTGCTTATATTTAAGTAAAGTGCTTATTACATTTCATTAGAACATAAGTACGTAGTCATATTGTTTTGTAAAATGTTTAATATCGATACATCAATTATAGTATAATAATAGACAACATTTATACGAAGGACTTTATTTACCTATATTGTTTTAAATGAGGCTAATCGTGTTATGTGGTGTACCATGTACCTAAGTGTAATAGATGCCATCGTCCTATGTCAGATTAAGGCAACCTTGGCCTTATCAAAATGCAGAAAATATTTTATATTCCAACAATCTATTTCATGCATGCCTTTCAGTATGGAATCGCGTAAAGTGGAAAACGGGGTGTTTTGACACTAGGTTTTATCTGCCTACTCTGCTATATGCAAACTATAACGATAAGCTGAAAAAAAAAACATTTTAACTATATAATAATTACTTTTAAGTTATGACTAGTATACAGTTCAAATGTGTAGAATATTTCCAAAACAAAATTGATAAATTTTCTTACACTTTCCGGTTATAACTCGCAATTATTAACATCTATATTAACTTACCTAAATATCTATTTGCATTCTTACACCTTACATTCAATTTAATCGTAAATCTCAATTCAAATAACATGTGCATATTTACGCATGACAAAGTGCAATCTACAGCTTAAAGTTTTCAGAACAACTATAGAGTAATACAATGAAATGTAATCATACAAAAATAATTGTAAAATTTAGTACATTCATTTATATAAAGAACGGACTGCCTATTTAAAAAATATTTAATAACGTATTAAAACACGTAATAAGCGCGACAGAAACAATTATTAGGGTAAAATTAGAGTCCGTATCTACTAAATAAAGGTATTCCATAAAATGATTTAGAAAATCTATAAATATAAATATTATATTATATTATAATATTATATATAAATATTATTTTTTTTATGAATTTATGTGTTATATGAGACACTCAACGTGGGTTAAGAAATATTTCAAAAGCGAAGGCAGTATTTAGATTGTCATTAGATATATGTATTATAATATATGTTGTGGTTATTAAATTTATTACATACCTAACTTGTAAAGCGATAAAAAATAAATCAAATAAATATAATAGTTAATTATAATGTCAATTAATGTTTTGAAATGAAACATCAACTCACTTATCAACATATTTTAAATTATTGCAAATAATATTATTATACGGTAAGTACCTAATTAATTGTTATCTCAACGATAAGTAGGTAGATACGTACCTTTTTACCGTTCACATAAAATATCAACTCTGTAGACACATCGATTTCTTCATCGGCATTTAACAATCCCATTTTTATATTGAATATCAAGTCAATTAATAACTAGTTTCCAATGAATTGATCAACATCGATAACCTTGTACGATCCAGGCGCACGTTCGTACGGTACTGAGGATCTATAGAAGCAAGAGATAATTTGACTGTGCTACGTTCGCTACTATCAAACTTATTGCCATCCTTGTATCTACTGATGTATACTTTATGGCTATCTATGCGTATTGCGTACTCCAAGGTATGTGGGCGCCTGATAACTGTGTCACTACATATGACCTTATAAACCGGACAATATACAGCTCGGCTATACTAATGGATCACTAACGTCTCGCTAAGATTATTTGATGTACCTTGTAATTTTAACTTAATAATTAACTATAACTGAATAAAATCGTGCATTAAATAAAATCTAAAATCAACATCTTGAGAACCGTTCCGTTCTGCGGACGGCCTACTACAATTAAATTTTTCAATAAAAATTTAATTGTAGTAGGCCATCCGCAATCCGTCCGTATTGAAAAAGCAAATCCGACAGTCAAACGGATAATAAAGTGATAGTACAAGTGTCCCATTTTTTTTATTTTTATTTTTATATAGGGAACCCTAAAAAATTAGAAGATTTAACTATCCAAGGTTACTAAGTAAATAAACTAAATACTAAAAATTAAAAAGCTATGTTTTCTTGTAGATTGTAATTCATACGTACTATTACCCTAATGCTGACATATCACATTTATTTTTTTTTTTTACTAGTCCATAAAACAAAATCCAATAATACGCAGACAAAATATATTGATAAGACTCAGGCAAGCTGCAGGCAATTACAACGCTGAGTTTGAACACTCAACACACAAAATCTTAAATTCGATCGGAAAGTGGAGAACTGAATGTTTTGACACTATTTTTGCAATGATATCCTTAATATGTATTATTAAGAATTAATATGTGTCAGATAAGGCAAAGAAAAAGAAATCATTAAGTCAGTACGCTGTCAGTTTTCATTACGTTATAGCAACATTACACTTTTCGTTAATAATAATCTATATTTCTATATATATAATAAAAGGATAGAAAAGCTAATTCTGTACTTAAAATATTTAAAAAAAATATTCATTGGGTCGGTTAATATATCGATAAAAGAAGCTAAAAATCTAATCAACAGGATTTTTGTCTGTCTGTAGGTCTGTCTTTCTGTCTTTCTATTATGATTTGATAATATGATGATTTAACAGCTATTATAGTGACATTTAACGATCAGAAGGCAATTTAGTATTTGAAAGAAAGCCATCTATTGATAGGTAACTAAGAACATTTTCGAAAACCAATATTATGTGTTTAATTATCTATAGTAATATTTTAAAATATCTGTCAACAGATGTCGTTATTAATAAAATTTCTGCAATACGCTGGCGGGATCTTTTTATTTGTATTAATGTCGATATATCTTAAACACATCTACGGAGCGGATTGCAAGCTTCGCACTGTACGGACGTATTCATTACGCTCATACGGCCCGAACCTTTCTCTTGTCCTTGGAAATTTTAAATATTTAATTCGTAAATATTCTATAATTTTCGCCGGCGTTCTGTCGCCGTGTCGCTTTTGTGACGTCGTGGTGACGTCACCTCAAATCGATTCTCGGTCTTCTGTTGACCGTATGGTTGTCATGTGCGGGCTTTCAGCGAAGACGTTGCCGTCTCAGAAATGAGCGGCCGAAAGAATGCGCAGCGGGATCGCTCCCGTTCGCGCACCAGACCTCCTTCGGACGTAGGGGCCAGTGGGTCGGGACCAACCCCACCCCCTCGCGCCTCGCACCTCTCCGGAGCAGGAACTTCTGCGGGCACCGTTTCTGCGCGGAGCATGCCCCTTATCGGTCCCTTGCCGACCGCAACCGACTCCAGCCTTGTGTCAGTCATCAGTGGCATCACTGAGTTGGGCCGTTCTATGACCAGGCCCGCTTTTGGGGCGAACTCCCGGACACTGGAGGTGCGCGACTTGAAAGTGCGCTCCTCTCGTGTTTCCGGCCCGCAACTGGCAGTCTCAGTGCCCCCCGCGGGTGTTGTTACCACCTCCCCGCGTGGAACAGACCCAATTATAACGCCGCAGCGGGCTTCCAGGCCCGCAGCTAGAGAGGTACAACCCTCTAAGAGATCGCCATCCGCGCCGTCTTGGTATGAGGCGGAGCTGTCGCCCAGAACGCAGCTGCATAGGGACATGATCCTTGTGTCCCATTTGCGGCACCGTGGGGCTATCTCCAAGTCATTGCTGGAGCATATTTGTATGTTCCTCAACGACAAAGAGAGAGAGCTCGCGGGCGCCAGCACCGCAGATATCTGGATGGAGGAGGCGCCGACATCAGCCCTCACCCCTGTCCGGAGACCCAGGTCCGCCGATGAGGCCCCCGAAACTGATCCAAAAATGCTTTGCGCGCAACCGCGCCCCGCCACCTCTAGGGACCTACGCTTTCGGACACAGAATCCAGTGCCTAAAACGGTCGCGCCCATCACCTCTATTACCACCAGCACCACGGGTGCCGCTACTGATAGCTCGGTCACCTTTGCCGATGCGCTCCGTGCAGGAAGCCCGAGCCAGGTGGCGCAGGCGGCACCGGCTCCATCAGCTGCACCCGCCCCGAAACCGAGGCCTCGTTACCCTCCTCTCGTTGTGGAGACCCTGCCCAACTGGGCGACCCTTTGGGCACCCGGAAGTGGTTCCGGGTGCTCAAAGAGAGGTTGGGACACGCACCCAACGCGTGCCCATTCGGGAAAGGTGTGCGCTTCTCTCCAGAGTCGGAGGCGCAGTGTCACCGCTGCCAGGCCTTCCGGCACTCGAGCCATGGGTGCCACCGCAGATTGGCCTGCGTGAGATGCGGAGAAGAGCATCGCGCGCAGGACTGCCCGCGCCCATTTGACCAGCCCGCCACGTGCGCCAACTGTGGGGGGCCCATCCAGCCAATTATTCTTCGTGCCCTCAAATAAAGAGCGAACTCAGGAATAAGAGGGCTGGTACACTGGCCCTCACTGCAGTCTCGAAGCCTCCGGCTTCGGTAGCCCCGGTCCCTACCAATATGGTAGCCACGGACGCACAGGCTTCTTCCCTGATGGCTCTGGCCAATCCGCCTTCCACCAGGGACGGTGGAGCTGGCCGTAGTGCGTCTAAGAAGAGGTCGAAAGGAAAGAAGAAGAAGGGGACGGCTTCTTCTTCAGTCCAGACTAGCCACCCGAGTTCAACCCATGCAGCCCCTGATGCTGCACAATCCTCCCAGCGCCAGGCTGCCCCAGTTTCAGGCGAGGCCCGCGCTACTCTCGACAGGGCTATCGACGTACTTAAGGAAGTCCTTATGGCCCTTAAGGAAAATCGGGAGCCAGTTGAGGTCGTGCTTTCAGGCATGATGCGTTTGCTCACAAATGGATGAGCTACGCATCATGTTCTGGAACGCCTGTTCTCTGAGAAACAAAGCCCACTTCCTCCGGCTCCTTCTCAGAGAACAAAACATAGATGTGGCTCTCATAAATGAGACCCATCTGAGAGCCTCAGAGCTCTAGCCATCCCAGGCTACCACAACCTGCGCCTGGATACTGAGGAAAACGCGTGGCGCGGCCTCCTCATCGCAGTCAGACGCAGCCTTCCTCACTTTCCCCTTCCGGACCTAGCGACGCAGTCGTTCCAGTCCCTAGGGGTTGAGTTGTGTCTTAGTATGCAGACCATCAGGCTGTATGCCATCTACCGACCCCCCCCCCGAGGCGCTCTCAATTTCGGTGAGGTGCACCGAGTGCTTGGTGACACCTTCCCCACAATTGCGGCTGGGAACTGGAACTTAATTTCTTTGTAATATGAGCATTATTTAAATTCAAATAACGTTTTCTTAGTATAATACTTTATGTTCAACATTGGCAATGTTTGAAATAGAAGATAGTCGTAGTACATTTGTCAGGACTAGAATAAAGAACGCGAAGAACGCGGTGTATTTAAAAATTTAAAAAAAAAATTAATTTACTTCTTTTAAATAAAAAATAAATAATGTTGGTATGATTTAGATTATACATTTTAAGTGTGGGATGTGGTATTTTATTTTTTACGCTATGATAGAAAAGCTAGACCGCAGTTTGCTTAGACCAAATGTTAATTTACATCTTGATATAATAAAATGTATTTAAATATAATATAATTGTTGTATTGTTGATAATATAATTGTTGTATAATATAATTTGTTGGAAGTAAACAATTATAGATATTTTTCTACCGAACTAGGATATAGTAAATATACGGAAAAATACGACGAAACACAAGACAGAGAGACTGGATCGTTTACTATTTTACTAGGTCCACACTAACTGATGGAACTCAATGAACGGAGTATTTTACTTAAAAAGTTTGATAGCCACGCGTACTGTTTACTTAAAAAAAATAAAAGACTGATTTTGGCAGTGGGAATGATTTTTGCTTAGTCAAGAAAAGGCTGATCAACCTTCCTTCTCCCGGAGGACAAGAAGTGCAAAATATGTACTGCTTTTCCTTATCTACTGGACTCGGACAGCAGCAGCTCGCGAGAAAGCTACGTATTATAGGTTCAGGTACAAACGCTGTTTCGAACCAATATCAATCATAGCTTCAGCATTCATACTTTAAGACATGTGCGTACTAATTACGCAGACAAGATACAGCGGGAACTGTTTTCCATTTTAGGTAACGTTCATCGTATTTGAAAGCATCACGTTAGAATTGGCAGAGGTGAGGGCAACATATCGTAGACCTCAACTAAATAAGTATCGTAGATCAAGTTTTAAAAGTGGAATGCTTTTCTGAACCAAGGCATATATGAAATATAAGCCATCACAAAGAAAAATATTAAGAAATGTGATATATCTACACAACATGGAGCTACACGCTTAATTTTAGAAAAAAGATGCAATAAATTTTAAATTCCTATGACAAAAGACCAGAAATATTGATGTAACACGTACAATAAAAAAAAACTAAAATAAAAATGGGCATGACATAGCATATTGTTTGAAGCAAAGTATTCACTACTTTGTATCACATATATCACAGTGTTATCCTCCGGAGGGAAACCATTAAAGAGGAAGATTAGTATGTAGATGGATAAACCTAGACGATATAAAAGCGTAATTTTTTTTTGTTGTGAGGTTAATGCTGTTAGCCCTATTGGCCTTGACAGCGACACCGGTTAGAGAAAAAAACCGGATAAAGGCGTCAGCATGAGCAACTTAGACGACGAAAGCACATGATCGTCAAGTACGGAAAGTTTTGGATGAGACATATGTTGAAAAGCAAAGTAAACTATTTACCGATGTCTAGATTACTACTTAATTATTTATTGTTAAAATTAGTTTGTCAAACATTTTTACAACATTCGTTCCAAATTCAAACTCTATACGTATTGTTGTAATCTTACAGTATTGTGGTTTCAACTTTTTAAACTGACCCGGCCTAGCATCAATCTTTATAAGCATGTACAATTACGTAATACGTATCTAAGAAGAGATAACGTTCGCAGTTTTAATTTAGTAGACCAGTGAAGAGTTTTACGTCTCTTAGCGGGATATCAGCTTAAACGGGATATCACCGTCATAGATAAATGTTTCAAGTGTAGATACATATACATCATATAAATTATCTATATAATATTGTTAAAGTTACGTAATATGCCTACGTAATACATAAACATTGAGCTATTTCTGTATGGTGTTAAATAAAAGGTCTGAGGTATGAATGAGGTATTTTGGAAATATCCATATATGTGTATTTTATTAAATACATTCATATTTTATAGTTTAACTTTTATATATATCCTCCACCAAGAGCTTGTGGAGCTTTGAGCGTGTGTCAGGGATGTTCTAGGTAGTGTAAGAGGAAATGAAAAAATAATATTCTGTGATTGTCGTTGTTGTCGTCGTTTGTGTTAAACGGATGGGTTGGAACCGCGCGAAGTGGTTAAGAGGGTGTATTAGGTCAGTACAGAGACAGTAGAGTGAATAAGAAGGGAAAGCTCATGTTGGTACTTTGTGAGGATTGGTATTTGCTGGCATATCGTGTGGCAAACACGATGTTTGACCACAAACGAATTCATATGTACGAGTATCTGTATATGTACGAGTATATATTCATATGTATATAGAACTCACGGATGTACTCATGAGACGTCGGGTCCAGTGTGCTTTCCTTCAGGAAACTCGCTGGAAGGGCAATAAGTATCGTAACATCGGGTAGGGTTATCGCCTTATATACACTGGGTCACCTACAGGCAAAAACGGTGTGGTGGTAGTGCTTTCTGAAGAGCTTGAGAATGGGTTTCTTGAAGTTGACCGTCGCTGCAACCGATTGATGCGGACAAGGGTACTGATTGAGTGCCTTACCACAAACTTAATCAGTGCTGATGCTCCCCAGGCGGGTTTTAGCGCAGCTGAAAAGGTAATACTTTCTGGGAGCAATATAAAGAGGTCCTACTCGCTATACCGTCTACCAAAGCAGTCTTAGTTGGGGGGCACTTGAACGATCACGTGGGTAGGGTCACTGAGGTCTGTTCACGGGGGTTTTGGATATGGTCTTCGCAATGCAGAGGGAGAAAATATTCTAAGAACCTGCATTGCGTCTGATCTGGCCATCGTAAACACTTTCTCCCAGAAGAAACCTCAGCACCATATAATGTATAAGAGCGAGAGTGGTCCAACCAACTGTAAGGTCATTCCTGGTGAAATCCTGACGGCCCAACGTTGTCTCCTTGTCAAGGACTATATAATGTTGTTCCGAAAAAGAAAGTAGCTGAGAAACGCAAGCCTAGGATCAAGTGGTGGTTATTAAATGGGCCGATACAGACCGACTTCTTGGCGAAGGTCAAAATCTACTGACTAACACCAAGACCGCTCAGGCTGCTTGGCAGGTGGAGGGGCAGAAGCTCATATACAAACTCGTGCTCGAGATAAAGCGACGCAGGATATTACAAAATGTCTCTTCGTCAGAGATTCTCAGGGCACGTTGCTTTGTAGTCATGCTTCTGTGAAGGAGAGATGGAGAAGCTACTTTAAGGAGCTGCCGAACACTCAACAGTCTTGTAGTCTTCCTCCTGAATTACCTCCTAACTTCGGACTTGTTGCTCCAATAACCTGTGATGAAACTGTCTTCGACGCATGAAGAACGGAAAAGCGGCAGGACCTGACGACATTCCGATCGAGGCATGGAAATCGTTGGGCTCTTTTAGTGTGCTTATACTTACTGACTTGTTTAACCGTATCTTGAATACTGGAAAGATGCCACATCAGTGGCGGCAGAGCTTTATTATCCCTATTTACAAAGGAAGAGGCAGTGTTCAAGATTGCGGTAGTTATAGAGGCATTAAGATTATGAGCCACACCTCATGAAACTCTTCGAGCGCATGATCGGCCTCAGGCTCCAACAAGAGTGCACTGTCTCTGAGTCTCAGTATGGGTTTCAACCAGAATCAGGCACTATGGACGCCATTTTTGCCCTCAGAACATTGATGGAGGCTTACAGGGAAAAAAGGAGAGTACAGCATGTGGCCTTTTTGGACCTGCAGAAGGCCTTTAACTGTGTGCCACGTTAGTGTATCCGGTGGGCATTGCGATCCAAGGGGATCCCTGAAGCCTATATTGAGGTTATCAGAGATATGTACAACGACTCCGCTTCAGTGGTAAGAACTACTGTAGGCGACACCAAGCACTTTCCGATTACAGTAGGGATTCACCAGGGCTCAGCTCTTAGTCCGTTCTTATTCAATGTAGTGCATGATACTGTCTCGGCTCACATCCAATGCCAGCCTCCGTGGCTGATGATATATGCCGATGACATAGTACTCATCGACGAGAACCGACTGATACTGGAGCGTAAAGTGAACGCCTGGAAGGGTGCGCTTGAGAACGGTGGTCTTAAACCGAATATGTCGAAGACCGAGTGCATGGCTTGCGGGAACTCGGACTCGAGCACCATCCATATCGAGCCTGAGCCAGCTGAAGTCAGAGAAGCTCAAGTACCTTGGATCCGTTATGCATGAGTCTGGAGGCATTGACCACGACATCCATGCCCGTATAAACGTTGCCTGGGCCAAATGGCGGGAGTTTACTGGTGTGGTCTGCGATAGCAGAATACCGCCCAAGCTCAAGGGACTGATATACAAAAGTCTTGATAACAACAAAAGACAAAAGACTTGATATCAGAAGATTTAAAATCATGTTATGGACACACGTGTGTTTAAGAGTGCCGACATGGGAACGGAACACAATCTAGTAATTAAGTTTGTAGGTTGGCGCAACCGCACGGATTGTGTATGCTTCGACTCGAGTTATCGCAAAAGAAGTTTGAAGCTTCAAGATCCAAAGATCGGAGAGAAATTTAAAGCAAGAGTTTCCAAAAAGCTAGACAGACATGACATAGGAATTCGAAATGTTGAAGTATGTTGGCAGCACTTTAGGAATCGTAAGGTCAAAAAACTACAGAGGTATGTGGTATAGCGAAAAGAAGCTTTAGCAAGCTGAAGAAAGAAAGTTGAAAGCATGGATGATTTATATGGCCTCGAGTAAAGATAAAGTATAAAAAATATAAAAAGGAAAGAGTATAAGCTGCAAAAGCACCAAATTCAACTCAAACTTCCGGGAAAGCACGAAGCTTTCTTGGTGAGATCTTAGTGCTTAGACAACGGGAGCAGATGGAGTTACTAACTAAATGATCAAATATGGTAGGCTTCACATCTTGGACTTGTTCTGGTTTTCATGCAATTTATGCTGTACGGTGCAGTCATCGTGAATTTGTATAAAGGCAAAGGTTTACAAATAAAGTGTGTAAGATATATGTCTATTAGTTTGTTTAGCCTAGTTGATAAAGTGTAGAGATTGTTCTCATATTTTTTTTTATTTTGAAGTTTAAAATATTTAAATCAAAACATATAAAAATTGTAACGTAGCAGGATGTGAACCTGCGCGTCACGGAAACCGTCAAAGCACTCTGACCACTAAGCCATACGATCTCATCAAGCTGCGTCGAAATTCTTATATGCTTTTTACAACCTATTACGTTGTTAACATCTCTGTAGGGAGATTTTTACAAAGATTATTGCTAAAAGACAATAATCATTTAGCAATAGAGAAAATCCTATTTTGATCATGTGTCCTCATGTTTAAGTATTTTACAGATATTTTCTTTCAGGATGATAACGAAAAGAAAATGTGACTGTAAATAAAGAAGTTTTCTGTTTTTTTGGACATCAAGTGGTGGGGGGATACCTCATGGCATACGTCACCTGGGGAGGTCATTTATAAAAAGGTTTAATGGTATGATATGTATGTAGAGTGACCTCTCTGTCTAGCCCTCGAGACATAAACCGTAAAGCAAAAAAAGTCATTGTTTTTAATTGTATCTACTGATAAAATTAAGAATGTGAACAAAAATTTCATAATGTCCCCAAAGTTTAAGCCCTTCCGTATTTGAAGTAAAGGTGTTCATGGCGGCTTTATTTTGTCAAAGCCAAAAAGCAATGTGCTATGTATAAAACATCTGCCTTTTTTTAAGCTATATGATATATTACTTTAATACTAAGACTTCCATATCTAAAAAAAAACTGTGGACAAACTCTTAAGAAAGTACATTTTTTTCTTCTGTTTTATTTTACTTTTATATTATTATGCAAGAAAAACTGGTTAACAATTATTTTATTTTTTTTCAAATTATATTCAAATATTTAATAAATATGAATACTATTTTTTATGACTACGCCCTATAGCTGAAGAGGGTCTATGACATCTTGTTTAATAAAGTAACACCAATAATACAAGGAACGTTAACAAAATGCAACAAATTTTCTCTTAAACTCATTTTAATGCGTCATTCAAGGGCAAGCAAAAAGTCCGTATTAATATATATCTTGTTCAATTGAGTAAGAGCATGATTTAGAATGTCACAAATAAAGCTATTTCACAACGTGAACACTAGATGTCGATGTATCCAAAATATTAATGAATATTACTATTTACTCCAAAGATATATTCAAAAAATGCTTAATAAAGCTGATTTCAATACTGGTTACTAATATACTTCTTATTCAATGGAGTAAGAGCATAATTTAGAATGTGAAATATTCACAAAATGCATTACCATAAGCTGATTTCAATACTCGTTATTTCTTGTTCATTAATATACATCTTATTCAATGGAGTTAGAGCATAATTTAGAATGTAAAAAATAAAGCTGATATGCTCGTTTAAACGAAAGGTTTTCTTTATATGCTACCTAATATATCGAACACCTCTAATTTGAAGTAGTAAAAACAGGTAAGATTACTCATTAGTTTTAGTTTAAATTAAATCAATACATAAAATTTTATAACCAAATTTAATAAAATATTAAAATATATGTAATTTAGACTTTAATTTTATGGTATCACGTTCCATGGTATACCCTGTTCCTTAATTGTGGGTTTGACCTGTAAATAATTTATAATATTTGAAATTGCTTAGGGTAAATAAAACGTTTTCGTATTTATAGTAACAACAATATTAAATTGTTTTGTTACTTCAGCATGTTTGATAAAGTGAACAGTAAAAAAATCACAAAACAGAGGAAACAATTTGAAATTAATTGTATAACACACTGCACAACTCTCATATAAGTGAGGATATGACTTGAGACTAAAGTGAAGAAATAAATATTTACTTCTTCACTTTAGTTTACTTTATTACCTGTTCCGTAATATAGTCTTCACATGCCATTCTAATTCTGGCGCATGTCGCCGGAGCTTCTAAGACAAATTCTGGGGGAAATTCAGCGTGTATTCTAGCGGATTTGATAGCTTCTTTAATAGCAAAAAATACTGATGCGGCCAAAAATAACGGTGGTTCCCCCACAGCCTATTAATAAAATATTACCGTTTAGCATTTTCTATCTATTAGTACTTATTACTTGCAAATTAAGCTTTTATAAAATACAAATATTAAAATTTACCTTTGATGAATAAACAGCTCGAGGGTTAGGAGCTCCTTTGAGCAAAGAAACGTTGAATACTTTAGGAATGTCTGAAAATCCGGGTATTTTGTAAGCCCCAGGGCCTTTTGTAAGAATTTCGCCACTAGGAGCTATTAACATTTCTTCTAAAGTATAAAATCCGTAACCTTGAATAAAAGCTCCCTCTATTTGGCCAATATCAATAGCAGGATTTAAGCTCTCCCCAACATCCATTACGATATCCGTTCTGAGTACTTGATGATCTCCAGTCAAACAATCAATGATAACTTCAGAACACGCAACGCCGTAAGTAAAATATTCAAATAAGTCACCACAATTTTTAACAGGATCATACTGTATTTTCGGGGCCTTATAAAACCCGGTTGTGGAAAGACATACTCTATCTAAATATGCTGCTAAGACCCAATCTTCCCATGAGCCACTTGGGTTGTTGCTTTTGTATGGCTCTAATCTTTTTTTTAAAACCTCACAGGCATTTATTACAGCCATACCATATAAATCAGAACTAATACTTGCAGCTGTGGGCTGGCTATTTGGAACTTTATCTGTGGACATTTCATTTATATGAATTTTAGAGACAGATACTTCCAAAGCTCGTGATGCTACTTGAATCATTTTAGTGAAGAGCCCCTGGCCCATTTCAATTCCTCCAATAGATAAAAGAACTGATCCATCATTATATACTAAAAGTAACGCGCCCGCTTGCATTAGTAAATCTGTTTGAAAAGATATTCCGTACTTAGTTGGAACTATTGATAATCCTTTTTTCTTCCATCTATTACATCTGAAATATCAATTAAAATGTCACTGAAAAAAAAACTTAAATAACACATATTTGTCGATTAAATTCAATGTTGCAGGGATACCCAACATATAAAGCTTTATTTTAATATATGCAATTTATATGATTACTCTTTTAAGACATTACATCAGTAATCCACTTATAAGTAGATTTTATTCTGATCTGAGGGAATAATATTCTCTCAGATCAGAATTAAAACTACAGTTAAAATTTACCATCAAATTGTAGTCCACTGCACGTGATTAATGTGTTTTGAAATTATATCCAATATGGATGGATTCCACCACTTGCTATGCTTCATTACGAAATTAGCAAACATTTAAATTACGAGTGAGAAACATTAGGTACTACGTATATGTGGGACATGCGTTAACATAAACGAAATTCTAATGTACCTATTATACTCTTCAACCATCTGCTTCCTCTGCCAGTAATCGGAACTAGTTACACATTCATTCCAACAACGAGACAACGTGCAATATGTAAGCGGTTGATTAAAATGAGTTAAGTCTCCTTCCCGGTAAATGTTAATTTCGACAATTTCCTCGTATTTCTTATTAAGTACATCTGCTATATCTCTTATCATAGCCTCTGCTGCGGACATCGCTTGTGGTGCACCAAAACCTCTAAACGCTGTGTTTGACGGTAAATTTGTTTTACATAGATAACCACTAACTCGCACATTTGGTATAAAATAGCAATTATCAAGATGCATAAGAACTCTTTCCATCATCTGGAAAAAATAAAAAGCATAACTGACTGACTGAAGAGATATTTGTAATAGGTTGTATGATTTTGGTGGTAGTTATATGGTAAGATCCCGTCAAGTTTTTATGTACTCTATGGATTCAACAGTGCCCCACCCGCTACAAGTGGTGGCTAATACTAAACAATTTGTAAGTAAATCTGTTGGAAAATTAGATATTATGAAATATAATACACACACAATCAATACAACACCTTCACATATTTTACACTGTATGGTGTAATCAATGCAAACGAACTCCTCTATCACATGTTTCAGTTTTCAGTATTACAACCCAACTTACCGAACATGATATATCCATGTAATTCCCTGCATTAGCATAAACATCAAATAGTACACCTTTAATTTTACCATCATTGTTAAATGCAACCTTGTATTTTATCAGACATGGATGTCTATATCCAGTAATTTGCATATCTTCGTCTCGATCTAAAACTGCACGTACAGGTTTCTTCAATTTATAGGCTGCTACAGCAACAGGAAGAGCCAGTACAGCTGCTCTTGTTTCCTTGCCACCAAAACCACCGCCAATCCTTTTAACTTTCGAGACAATTTTATGAATAGGAACACCAAGTGCTGCTGATGCAATATGCTAAAACGTAATTATAAAAGTTAATTAGGTTACAATTTTCAACAAATAAATAATATTTATAAAATAATATTGATGATTTGTTTAAAATATTTTTTTAATTAGTATGAATTTTATACCACTTTACACTTTGATTTGATTGCATTGATTTTCTCCATATTTGGATTTTGGATATCTTATCATAGCACTAGCTCCTCTTTGATAGGACGAGTTTTGAGTGATTTACCTTTGTTGTAATGGCTAAATATATTTATAATTTATAAAAACAATATTCAATATATCGTCTAATTCATGGGTAGAAAAAAAATATAGAACAGTAAAAAAGCGTACATTAAACATTTTGGTGATACAACCTTTAGGGGAATGACATTATAATAATAATACATACATAAATCTATCATATTTAAAATTTTCGTCTACCTGTTTGGTTGTCTGCTTATCTGTTAGGCTATTTTCTCTTTACATACGTAAGCATATCTTTGAAATTACTAGACAGAAATAATTTAAGCTTTCTTTGTCGTATACTTATTGGACCTAGGCATGATCCAGGCTGTAATTGATTTTGCAAACTAGACTGTCATAGTCCAGCAAAATAAAAAAATATAAATACAATGCTGACTTTGCAAAAAATGTTCAAAGTTACACACACAAAGACATATAAAAATAAAAAAAAATTAAATCTGAAACATATGATGAAGAAACTTAGTTCAGCTAAGGTATAAGAATTAGAAATCACCAATTAAATAACTTTTGCAAACGGGCAAAACATGTTAATTGTGACAGGCATTTCTTAACTATATCCGACGAAGGATCGTATATTGTAATAGTCAAGCTAAACTGAACGAGTGCTAAATTCTCTTACGATACTTTCATATTATTATAAAGTTCACACAATAGATCATCATATCATAGAGCTAAAAATTATGAAATAAAATACTTACACTTATTTCTGCTGGATTTTGAGAGGTGCATATGATTTCCAATTCATCTTCTCTTCTTATGGCATGTGCGGACATGGTTTCCAAATAAAAATGTTCTTGTATCCCAGTTCTAATATAACCTTCTTTAATGTGATCAGAAGTTAAAAAAGCCTCTTCCACGTTTCCTTTTTGTAACACTCTTGGTGAATTTTCATAATACTTTCCATGTTTTATAGCATCCTCAATAGTTATTATAACTGGATATAATTTCTCATATGTAACGGAAACTAAGTGTTTCGCTTTTCTTGCAGCGCACTCAGATTTCGCTACTACAGCTCCAATAACACAAGATCGACTTGTAACAATTTTATCGGCAAATATTTGTTCATCTTTTATTATAGACCCCATTTTATTTTGTTCAATTGATAAATCAGATGCTGATAAAAACGTTACCACATCAGCTTCTAACAGAGCTTTACTTGGGTCAATAGAAATAATTTTAGCATGTGATTCTGAACTAAGTACCAAACATAGATATAATTCTCCATCGACACTCGGGACGTCGTCACAATAGATAGCTTCACCACAAGCCTGTTTCATAGCAGATACATGCGTAATAGGTTTTCCAATAGAATCATAGCCCCTAATACTATTATTTTTTATTTCAAAATATTGAGCACTTTTAGGTTGTATACGTGGTATTGCATAAAAAGCAGACAATTCTTCGTTCTTAATTTTTGGAATATTATAATTTAACTCGTTACAAACATAGATATAGAATTTGAAAAATAGACCAAAACATAAAGATTTTCTATAATCCGCCATTCCTCCTGGCGCTGAGCTATCCAAAACTAGCTCTTGGTTTAAATTTTGAAAAACGTTTGATACAATTTCTTCATTCCAAGGAAGATTTTTTAATATTTCAGAAGTTTTAGAAGCACTTATAGTTGTTGGGCCCATCCCACCAAAAACTAACTTTGCATCTATTATTAATTTCGATTTTTTGTCAATTATTACATTAAAGGCTGCTGTAACTATTGATATATCGTCTTCTCTTCGTCTAGCCTGTTTATAAGCTTTAAAATATTGCATTTCACTTGAAAATGGTATTTCAACAGCAACAACAATTTCATTATCATCAATGGCCACTTTTTTATAACTAATAAAAAAATGTTGATCAATAGCTACCTTTCTCATACCAGTATTTGCACTAAGAACTTTCAATGTAGAAGAACACGCCAATAATATTGGATTTAAATCTGATATTGGACTAGCATTCATTATATTACCTACAAGAGATGCAACATTTCGAATTTGACTTCCAGCAAACCAATGCAACATATCAGTTATTGTTTCGAATATTTTAGTGTCGTTCTTATTCTTTACAGTAATATTTTTTAAAAAATCATATAAATCTGTTAATGTAACAGCCGCACCTACTTCCACTCCTGAATCTGTTAATCGAATATTATTCATTTCTTTTATAAGACTAGGTGAAATTAGGACTGGATAATTTTTATTCTTGAACTTCATTTCCACTCCGATTTCGGTATTACCTACTACAATTTTGCTCGACGGAAATATTTTTTTTATTAAAATCATCTCCTCCATACTACGTGGCCTAATCCATGTGATATTCTTGCCTTTATAATACAGAAATTTCGCCATAAATTTGTTATTTAAAATCAATTCTGGTGGAAAAATTGGTTCCTGTGTTGCACTATATGGCCGAAATTTCGAAGTATTAAACAGCTCTTCATTATTATTTTTAATTTTACAGCAGTCATTACCCAACTGGCAAGGCTTTACTTCACCTACATTATTAATACTTTCCCAAGCTTCCATAAAAGTTTTAAATCCTTCTACTATTGGCCTATACCCAGTGCATCTACAGAGATTACCTTGCAAAGACGTTTCTATGTCATGGTAGTTTATTTTGTTTTTGCTCCTCAAAAGAGCATACATAGACATGACGATGCCTGGTGTACAAAAACCGCATTGAGATCCATGTGCTTTAGCTATTCTTTCTTGGACTGGGTGTAATTTATCTTGAGTATTGCCTATTCCTTCAACAGTAGTAACAGCTAGACCATGTACTGCACAAAGCAGAGTTATACATGCGTTGACAGCAATATGTCTGATAAATATATTCAGGTGTTTATAATAATAAAAAAATATTAAATGAATGTATTATACATATTTAGTAAAATGATGTTTAAGTTTAAGTAAATTAATTTAAAAAAATCACAGAATCGATATATTTCTTAATATTGTCATGACCAAATTTGAGGTTGGTCAACTACTTTTCACTTTAAACATACCTGCTTAGAGTAAACTTTCAAAGTGCTGTTATAATATCAATTGAGATAACAATAAAGTATAACGTCTTTTTTTTCGAGATGAAAAGGATACTTGACTTTTTTTTCATGTTCTAAATATTGTGAAATCATTACGGTACAAGCGCCACAGCCGCCTTCCCCGCAGCCATATTTTGTGCCAGTTAATTGTAACTTCTTGCGTAAATACCAAAGTAATGTCCATTCCGGATCTGGGTAGTGTTCCACTACCTTTATAATGAATTTATAATAAAAATTATTTACTTTCTATGGCCATACAAAAATAACGACGAAACATAAAATGTACATCAAATCTCCAGGTTTACAGTCCTTTACAGAATAAAAAAAATTATAGTTTGTAATTATAATTTCCTAAATTAACGCAATCAAAAGATACGAGCGTGTATTCTTTGTTTTTGCCGTATATTTTATGAAATTTATCGCGTAAACAAAATCTAAACGGTTTTTGACGTATAATTATGTAATTTGATAAGAAGTGACGATTATGTTACAGTAAAAATTAAGGCAATTGAGAAAATTGGTTTTTCATAAGTTTATCGCAAAAATATCTGTAGTTAATTTTACACAAAATTTGTGTATATTTAAGTTCGTGAATTTTTGCAAGTTGTAATATTACTCACCATTAATTCTTTAGCTACTTAGAATCTATTCTATATGGGAAAAAGTGTGAAACTGTTGTAACTATAGCTTTAAGTAACAGATAATACAAAAAATATATGTTTGGTTTAGTTCCCGCTGTATCGCGAATATAACAGAAGGCAGGGGGAACCCAGTTGAGTAGCGGAACTCAACGCAGGGCTTTATCTTTTAACCATTATTTCCAGATCGAGGAAAATGTAAATAGCTCATTCTCCCTGAGTGGTAATCAAACCCACAGCCATGTTTACAGTAAGAAGACAATATATAAATAATCTTCAGTTCAAATCTCAGAGGTAATCTTGAATTAAGTTCGTATATATTGCTAGGTATATCAAATAGTGTTTTGTGTAACAACTTATGTTCAACTATAATAGTAGAAGACAGTTTTATTATTAATTTGCGTAAATTTTCTGTAGATTCAACATTATATATTTTATAAAATATGCTAAGAAGACCGCGGCGTTGAGATCCGCAACTCACGTAATGCCTCGAAAGGCGGAAAACGGGGAACGGAGTGTCTTAACACTAGGTTCCTACGGTTCCCTCTGCCTACCCTGCCATGTGCGGGATACAGCGTGAATTTATTTATTTATTTATAAATTATGCTAAATTTATTTTCATATTAATTTGTGATAATTGCCTGGTTTTTATAATTTTATGTGAGCAAGTAGGTACCTAGGTATTTATAGAAAATGCATAACTAACCTTCTTTCCGTTAACAAAAAGTACTAGTTCATTTTCTGTATCTTTAGGTAAGATGGTTTCAATAGCGTCCATTTTCGTTGATTTACCATAAATATAATAGTTTGAACAAATATAACGCACTATATGCACACGACCGCAATCGTCGGCAGCTAACCGACATCTGAATCTTGTTCAGAAATCTATTAGTACAGAAATATGAGCATATTGCTTCGCGTTGTTCAATTCTATTGTTTCATTTGTGATTGCATTTGGTTGCAATATATTATTTCTCTTTTACATAAAATTTTAAATGTCATATTAATGTTATATACATAATTCCTCAAGTACCTATATCAGAAGAGTAATAAGTGTGATATGTAATAAATCCGACAAGTGTTGGAATGATGTCGTGAAAAGAAGTCTGTGTTTCAGATGTCTCATAAGTCATAAAGTTTATAATCCTAAGGACAAAGTGAAATAGGTAAATGGCAACGAAGTGAAGTGAAGTAAGTAATAGTGAAGCGATGTAATAGCATCGCTTCGATACGATCGATACGATATATTTATCGTAATATGCCTTTTCGTTAGATTCATATTCACAGGGTTCGCTGCTTTGTGATTACGTTACTATAAGGAGGGATGGGTATGCTACTTCAAGGAGCTAGAGAGCTAAAGACTTAACACACGTGTAATCTTCCATCCAAATCGTCTCCGAGTGCTGTTTATTAAATATGTTCGTGTCTCTTCAACCTAGAAACCTAAAATATAAAAGCTAGCATTTAAATAAAGAGCTTCACAATATTTTCCGCAGATAGCGGAGAAACAAGAGTAATATTATGAAATAATTCATTCCCTCGAGTGTGAATCGAACCCACAAACCTTGTGCTTACAGTCTGACGCTGTTTCATTGCTAGCTTTCAGCTACAGATATTATTATTATTTTGACAACGTAATGCAGATCTATTTTAATTAGATAAAAAATTTAAAAAATATCTGTAGTTGAAAATAATATATCAGGATATATAGAGGAAACCTAGTATTAAGACACTCCACTAACTATGCCAAAAATAAAAAAATCATAAGCACTTTTGACCTCCGTCCATTCTTTGATATTCATCAGCCGCGACATTCTTCTATGACTACCATTTACGCACTTACACTAAACACTCAAATTTAACTCAGATTTACTCAAATTTGCAAAAACAATATCTATGTATGGTATACGGCTAATGTTTGAGTACCGGGCTATGGATAGGTACAATGAAACCTCCTCTATTTATGACAAAAAAATCCGGCTGTCCACGTAGTATTTGTACGAGAAGGGCGATCAAAACAGTAATTTTATCTCGGGAGATGAATATAGTACCTATAGAACCATGTCGCGTATTTTATAAGATGACTTAGGACTTGCAGCCTATAAGAGACGTACTGGTCATTTCTTAACTGCTAATTTAAAAAAGAATAGGGTGGTAAAATCAATACAACCATCTACTTAAACAGTATACAAAGGCAGTGCACAGAAAAGAATTGTTTCCAGACGAAAAAAAAATTACAATTGAGCAATATTATAACACACTAAAATGCCTCAGCGCGGATTGGATAGATTCGTCAGGTTCATTATAGAGATTTGATCACTATTTTCTACATTTGTGTTTTAGTGGATTAATTTTATTTTATCTTATCTTATATCTTTCATCTATTGCAATCAGCTTGTGTAGTGTATTTTTAGATTAGTTACATATAGTATTGGTAAATGGTTGTTATAGCGTAGTTGATTGTTTAAGATAATCAATGCCCTAAAGGCTATCAAATTAATTTCTCAAATTAAAAATAGTACCTTATTTTTAAACATAGTATTATTATAGAGCATAGTGTATATAGTATTATAGAGTAGTATATATACATAGTATTATAGAGCTTCATATTGGTAAAGTGATTAAACCCAGTTTAGTCTAATAATTTGTAACCTCTCATTATATGTATAGAAGGATTTAGAAGACTACACACTAACACTACATAAGTATCAATGTGCACGGGTATATCTATACAAATCCAGAGCTTTTTGCTATTAACTGATAAAAAAAAATTTGTATTCCATCTTTATATCCAATGTTCAGAGCAATTTGTTGTTGAGACATGAAATTTTTTTTTTTGAGATTAGTCTCGGAAGTGGATTTTTGTTCATTGGATTTTCATTTTAAATTGTTGTAGGTAAACTTCTTATATATTAATTTAAGCGATATGCAGGTAAAGATAATTATGATCTACAAAAAATGGGCAACATACCTATCAAATGTATTTAGTTGTTTTAAATGGTTTCCCAACTTTTACATATGTTTACGCAGCGCACAAACATCTGTGCTCTCAAGCTCTCCTATTTGTGCAAAAAAAAATATTGCTACTTAATTGCATTTGATCATAGTGAGACGTTATTAAGAGCCTACAGCCTTCCTAAATATATGAATTATCCAACACAAAAATTATTATTAGATTAGCCATTCTTCACCTCCATAAAATTAGTATTGAATTATAGATTTATGTTATGTTAGTAAAACAATATATATGTGATATTTTTTAGTTGTACCACATAAACTTGATATTATTTTAAATACTTAAGTACCAGTGTTTTATAAAAAAAGTACTGCAATAACCAGTTAACTTAGTTTCCTTTCATCATGGTGGATATTTTTTTCTAAATGAGTATCAATATCTCTTACAGTTTAGTTAGGTGGCTGGGGCTCCACATCAGATCTTTATTTTTTGATGTCAACTGAAGGTGCTCATCACTTTAACTCAATGCTAATCTTATTTCTTACTGTAACTAGCTGAACCCTGGATATGATGCTACGCAACCAGCTAAAATAATTTTGAAGAAATGACATTAAACAAATATTTGTGGGCTAATGCACAACAACTTTGCTAAAGATCATCACATGATCAAATGCATAATTTGATTCTAAAAACAACATACAGACTAATATTAATTTTGATATATATAGATGTAGGATAATGAATTATACAATTTTTTTATCATAGTATCATTTAATAGAATATATACATTTTTCCATAATTTTTGCAACAAAGTCCACTCTATTCTAAATTTGTCGCTCTACAAACAAATTATTTAAGCTTATACAGTTCTATGATTGTAAAATTCTAAATAGGTATTCTCTTAAACATATTATGTTAATATCTTTTGCAGCATTATTATTAAGTTATTAATTATTAACCTTCATATTATTAAGTTACTCCACTGTCTACTCCAAACATGATTAAGCTGATTTTAAGATACCCTTTTGTTCTAAGTCTTTTTCAATAGCAGTTCCTTCATACCTAATTTTATCTTTTAATGCTTCTTGTAACAATTCTGCATCAAATTTTTGTCTAGACCATTCATATCTACAATATGACCAATACAGTAAAGTTGTCATAGCAAATGTTCCAACGCCAATGTGTTGAGAAACTAGAGGCTTTGATGTCTTTAAAAATGATGCTAAGCCTACTCCAATTCCAGATGCTATACCATACATAAAACTTTCACGAAAGCAAGGTATTTTTGAAACATCTCTGCCAAATATTTTTAAGCCCTAAAAAAAAAATGTATTTTAATAAGAAAGCGAATGAATCTAATGGACACTCACCATTTTGATATATAAAAAGTAAAAAATATAATCAATTAGAATATTATTTACGAAAAACAAAACATTAACATAACCTCATACAGTTACATTATATGAAATATTTCACATCAAGTGTTATGTAATGAATTCATATCTTGAAATGTGAATATAAAGAGAACTTCTCACTTCCTTCTCTTCTTCAGGATCCTCTTCTAACATGGTTTTTACTACCGTATCCATTATAAATTATTAATATAATTTATATATGATAATTTAAACTAAAACCAAAAGGGATTTCTGAGTTTGATGATTCCTTATTACTTTTTAACTTATAAGTAATTCACTCAAATAATGTATATTCCGGATAAATTATTAAAACCCTTTACTAAAATTTCTCTTATCTGTCAATCGGTGTTGATCAGAATTAACATTTGACATTTGACTATTGAGTAATGAGTATTAGCCAGTATTTGGCAGGGGGGTGACATTTCCTTTGTAATGCCAATCTTTTAAAACGCCATCTATTATTTGAATCATTTAAAATCATTTTTCATTCTGGTAAAAGCAGTTAACTGGCAGGACAAAAAGTAAAAGAAATTAAAATTAATCAAAATGGTAACTATTCTCTATTTTTTAAATTCTACTTTGTTTTCTGCCGCGTTAATTTCCGTCTTGAAATAGTTGTCTACAACATTGCAAAAAGATGCTGTATATTGGTTTGGCGAAAGTACGCTATTTTAACTTGTGCTATTTAGTATTCTTAAATATAGACAATTTTCAGATAGGCCAGGAAGCTTTACAAAGAAAAAGTGATATTTTAAAAAATAGATATTGTACTTTAATGTTGAAATTTGAGCAGGACTGAAACAAGTTGATTATACTTTATTATTTGTATGGGTATCTATAATATATTATTATAATATATTATACCTATTCATTTACATATATTTTTGTCTTGAATTAAGTAATGTAAACGTTAAGTTCTTTAAGATAATGAGAATTAAAAAACAACATAAATTTGCTGATATAAATATATTTGGAGCCCAGTACAAATTTCAACAACTTAACTTTCTATATTTTTTAAAATGATGATTATTTTTTAGATTCCAATATTATTTCTAATGTAAAAGTAGAACTCTTTATCTTTTTATATTTTGATATGTCCTTTACAGTCTATTTTAATTGATTCACAGCAATACTATTTGTATATTTGTATCAAAAAATATTAACATGCAATAAAAAATTGCAAATGATATATTCGACTGAATTATTTCTTCTAATTTCATTAAAAGGAATAATTCAGACTCATGTAGGAAAATATTAAATTGTTTCGTATGTTTTGATATAAATGTTTCATTGCCATCTATTAAATGTGTATATTCAATAGAGGGCAATGAAAACGTTTTATGCCCACCATTCTGCATAATTTATTTTTTTTTGTCTGCCAATTTACTACGAGGTGGTCTAGTCTTGCCAGTTAACTAATACTAAGTTACCAGAATAAAAAAATATTTCATATTTTTTTTTGGGTTATTTAAATCAAATTGATGGTGTTTCAAAAGATTGAAAATCATTACTATAGAAGTGTCAACTATCAAGCCCTGAATGACTTAAGAGTTAGGAGACCGGAGAATGATGATTTTTCTTTTAAAAATAGTTTAATGGATCCGATCTAACAAGACTGCTGTCGCGGACATAACACAATGGACATTATTCTAACAGGGGAGGGTAATTGAGGTTGATCAAGCTAAAAGCTGATCAAATCATATCTTGATTATAGTGGGGTTGAGTAATTATATAGAAGATATGCTAGTGTTATATTCGTACGGATTTAAATCGCGTTCGTTTTAAAATTTTATCCTTACATCACAATGCAATTCTTCGATTTTCTCGACGTCATTTTTCAATCACTCTTGTCTATTATTCAAAATCGTGATCAATATTATGTTTTTTGCATGTTATATTAAAACGTAAACATATATGTAATTAACATATAAACTGTA